>JACDOX010000002.1:10875676-10891278 GCA_014549065.1 Cardinalis cardinalis
TCCTTCCTTCCTTCCTTCCTTCCTTCCTTCCTTCCTTCCTTCCTTCCTTCCTTCCTTCCTTCCTTCCTTCCTCCCTCCCTCTCTTCATCGTATTGGGGAAATGCAAGGTCAGTTCATAGTTGCTGTCCTATGAGAATCTTCTCAAGAAATATTTCTTCTAGTACAGTTGAGGACAAAGTGCTGCTGTAATCTTTTTATCACACATTTTTGGTTTGTATCTTACCACTTTCTCTTTATGTAGCTTAGGAACACAAAACCAAAAGGGCCTCTCTGGGTTGGTAAGCCCAGACATCCAGTTGGTAAAAAAAGAAATCTCAGCAATCCAGCTTATGCCATTTAGCTCTTGTCTTTCTGTCTGATACCTCTTTTACATTTTCCCTATAAGCCTCTTAGTAAAATAAGCACCTCCTTCCATTGTTTTGTTTTTCTTTCTTTTTCCTCCATTATATTAAAGGCTTTAGAATCTGTTTCTGCTATTTTACTGCCTCTTTTTTCTTCCCTTCCAAATCCTATTCTATTTTAACCAACCCTATGAAGTAATTAAAAATTTCTGTACTGTAGAGTCCAGACAAACGTTTGGTTTAGGTGGTTCATCTTAAGTTTTATTCACTTTTAGATATTTTTGCCTTATTTAATAGCAATGACAGGCAAAAGCCTAATTTTAAAGGCAGATTTTTGCCTTGGTAGTTGAACTCTGAAAAGGAAACACGAAATTTAAAGGGTAAATTTCTGTGCTCACTGTACTTCTGTGAGGTTAGAGGAGGTGTAATCAGCTGACAGAGATCAGGCTGGACTCAGAATTGAATGGAGGTCTCTCCTTTTCTGTCCATCATCATGAGTACAAATAAATGGAAGAGGAAAACTGAGCTGATATTACAGCTGTGGGCGAATGACTGGATCCCTGACAAAGCCCTGGCTCACAGTAAAGCTAACTGAGCAGGATGTGGATGTGACATGTGAAACCAGTAGACAGGGCACATAAAAAATGACAGAGAAACTTCAAAGTTACTTAAAGAGCTGGCTTTTGGGAAAAGAATCTTGTGAGGGTGACAGCACCATATAAGGCTGAGATCACTTAGGTAAACAAACACTTAGKTACCAGAAACAACAACAGATGCAGCAAAAGTGGGATCACTTGGAAGAAAAAAAAAGTTTTGTTTATTTAGGAGAAGGCTTAGGTGAAGAAAAGACAGTTGAGAGATAGGTCAAGAAACAGGAGGAGGGGTAAATAATGAATAATGTGATCAGTACTTTAAGAGTACATGTGAGCAGCCTCCAGCCTGATTATTGCAATCTAATCAGGACACTAAACCCCTCTCTTCTGACAATACCACAGGGGTCAAACCTCCTTTAGAACCTCTTTTAGTGGTGCTGGTTTCCCTGGCTAGAAGGAAATCAATGAAGCAGTGGATCAAGCACCCTGGTACCATGCTGGTACCCCTTCTGGGCCTGGGGGCATGGAAAGGTACCTTCTCTCCCAAAGAGAAAAATTAGGTGATTTACTTCACAGCTCTGTTATAAACATCCTATCTGACCTTTAATATACTGTTATCTGGATTGCTCTCTTTCTCATGCTTCTTCTATTTTGTTTCAAGCAACAGTGCTTCAGTGCATGAATTGATCTCTAAGTATACAGTTATATTATTTATCGCCACTGCCTCACCAAGCTTAGCTATTTCATGAGTTTATTTGACACGTGTATCGATACATTAGATCCTCACTTATATCTGCAAATTTCTGCCATTCCAGATCTTGATCTCAGGTCACCTTTTCAAAATCATTGCTTTAGATATTCTTGTTCAGTCATTATTTGCCAAAATGTAGCAAACTAATTGTCTTCTACAAAACAGGAAAATAAAAACCTATGATTAGGAATTATTCAGTATCTCAATATTTTGGTCATCATCTTATTTTTCTTGAAGGCAAATGTCCTTGATAAAAATGTTGTTTTTCTGACTTTGGAAATCATGGCTATAAAAGATGTTTCAAGTTAGTCACCCGAAGTGGAGGTACTTAATCATTAGTTACTTTGTTCTATAATTCAGCTCAGTTTCCTAAACAGTACACAAGAAAGAAATAAGAGGGTTTAATCCACTCTATTGGTCTCAGCTATATTCTCTTTAAAGTGTAAACAACATTAAAAAATAATTGAGTGTATACTTGTAAGTAGCATAAAAAGTTATGACCATGATTCTGAATGCTATACAGAGTTAATTTATTGTGGAAGCCTTGTGACCTTTTGTTTTATTCCCACTTTCTATTTGTGAGATAATTGAGCTTGGTCTAGAATTCAAATCACAAATGAATTTATGCTTTAAAATTCAATATTTTTAGTGGAATGAAAAGAACCATTCCAGGATCTCAGTCACCAGAAGAGAGTAAATTTGGGTACTGGTGGTGTCATTTGATCTATACAGATATCTGTCTTATTYAGATTAGCTGTTCAGAGGTAATGAAGAAGATCATTAAAATTGTCTGATCTTCTCCATAAGCTTTTTATGGCTCTGATTAAGTTAGTTGGGAGCATTATGCTATGCTTGAGGGGGTAAATTGACTCATTTTTGCAATAGTCTTATTAATTAAGTCTGCTAGAAATCTTGGAGTTCTTTACTGTATCCAGATTGTTTGTAAATAATTTATTTGAATGTGTATATATGTTCAATGTAAACTTTGTTTCCTTTTCCCTCTTTAATCCTAAAATATACTTTGCTTCTAGGAAATAAAAAGCAAAATTTAAAAGCCCAGATTTCTGATTCAATAAATTGTTTGGATAAGTTTATGCAAACTACCCTTCTTCAGCTGGTTATATTTGGAACACTAATTTGAAACATCTTGGAGGAAATCTGTGGATATTTCCTCTTTGCAGAAAGTCAGATTCAGAAATCTTTAAGCTTAGGTATTTTAACTACTTTTTGATATATTTGATACATGTACATTTGCAAATTGTCATGAAAATGAAAGCTTAAAGCTGAAGTGTCTCCAATGTATTTTATTTTAACTTTTTTTATCCAAAATTCGAATTAAACTGAAAACTTTTAGGCGATAATGTAACTTCAGAATTAATTAAATTTCTCACTAAACTGAAGGAGAAACTAAGCACAGATTTGATTAAAATCTATGGGTCTGTGTGCTTGTTTAGGTTAAGGAAAGGCAAAATTCTAGTCTCTAATTCTGTCTGGAAATCCACACTGTAGTCCTGAACACTTGGCCCTGGTTTGTCTGTGGAGAAGCAAACCACTATGAATATTTTTCATTTGAAGTTTTTCTGTGTGTAAGTAATAATTATAGTGGRATCCTTACTGAATCTAACTCTCACAGATCATTGTGCTTTTGTGCAATGGACAAGGTTTTTTGCTAATTAGGGCAAAGTCTTGGGTTTTATTAAGTTTGAGGGAGATTTTTTTCTTAACCTGAAAACATCCATAGATGGAAAAGCTTGTATTCTATCAAACTGTAATGACAATATGTAAATCTTTGTAATGAAACAGAATAATATTGTGTGGGTAAAGTTCTTTTCAAATTATTTTCCTCCATGTCACATTAGGATCTATCTGGGGAAAAKTGAGTGAAATCCATTCATGGAAAATGCACTTTAAAATAATGATTAATATTCCATATAAAATAAAGATAGCCATCTAAGGAAAAATACATAGTTAGATGTGAGACTCTGTGGATAAGAATAATGTTCAAAAACATATTTACATAGTTAATAATTGTATCATTGATAGATAACTCTTAAAGAAAGTTGCTGTGATTCCATTCCCATGAGATGCTAAACTGATGTGCCTCCTGTATACAGCTGAGGTGATATAAAATGTTATGCAGGTGTCTTAGCCAGAATGTAAAACCCTAAGCTTCTAATAGTAGTTTTAATATTTTTCCCTATTTTTTCAAAGAAATTAGCATTAACAACCCTACTTTTGACTTCTCTGAAAGTGGAAAAAGGCATAGTCCTCTCAGGAAATTATCAATTAAAATTTAAACCTTGTAAAAAAGGAGGAATGAATCAGGCCTTGCTCCAGCATCTGGTACTGGTCAAAGATCTCTGCACCACTTCAGAGGTGATTTGTTCAGTGGCACACTCAGTGTTATTTTTATTGAGTTCTTGGTATAATTACAGCCTGAAACATTTGATTTAAAGGTGTTTGGGTTTTTTGCTTTGCTTTTGGTTTTGTTGGCTTTTTTGTTGTTGTTGTTTACTGCTATAAATGTAAAGTGTTTCAAGAGAATTTCCAGAAAAGTTTGGGACTTGATGACTTAGAAGTTCTTTGTATAAGCAGCAATCTGGTTGGAGTCATGTGGAAGTGAAAAGCCTAGGTAAGAGGACTGCTGAAAAGTCTTTCTGCTTTACATTACCTTCTCCTGGGAGCCACTTTTCCAGGAACAGGGTCTCATTCCGATTTTAGTAGGACTGCAGAGTCTTGCTGAGGCCTAAGAGACTGGAGTAGTGCCCAGTCCATCCATGCTGATTAGGCAGCCTGATTTGGGATTTGTGTTGGCAAAGGTTTGCTGTGTGAACTGTATAAAGCCCTGTTCCAGTCAGCTTGCTGCTTCTCTTCAGATTTAACAGATGAGCAAGACATTCTGCTAGCTAGGAATGATCACTGGCTCAAGGCTCCAGTCAGTAAACGTTAAAGCAGTCTTGCTTGTCTTTGTCAGCCTTGGTCCAACAACTTGGATACTTCAATCTTTACCCATTATTTTAGAACATGTATGATTGTCTCTGTTCCTGTCAGAAATCAAAGTAAATRAGTAAAAATGTTCCATCTTAGGTGCCCTGGGAGTTGAGTTGCTACAGGATTTTTACCTCCTCAGAATAATGTCTTGCCAGTTCATCTTTCTTCTGTCTCTAGTCCATCTGCTCCCAGCCACTTTTTGGTCTCTCAAAATTTCCTGTGGAGGGCTGTCTGTCCCAATGACAGTAGACTGATCCTGATGGTGAGTTCAATATGATGATCAGTGCTAAAGGCAGAACTCATGGAAAAAGGGAAGAGAAAGTAGGGTCTTTACCAATACATTACCTTTGAATAGGAGGTAGCCTTGGGCCCTGGAGATAAATGAAAAATCCTGAATTAAGATGAACTACTGGCTACAACTGAAGTGAAAGTCACCTATTAAAAATAAGTTACTGTAATTTTTCTAGCCATACATTCTATACAGACACCTTTTAACTCTTTATCAACCAAAATTATTTTCAATTTATTGAACCATGTAAGAACAAAGCATTCTATATTTTTTCCTTTCACTTTTGTCTTTTCTTTGTCTATAGTATTTAACAATTGCCATTGCTAATTTATATTCTATTTTACATATGCTATTATCTATTTGATAAAAGGCAACGACTATAAAATCCCCCTAGATATCAACTAAGTACACAAGAGGAGAAACAATGGTCAAATCCTTGGGTAAGGCATTCCTTAAGGTARTTCAGTCCAAGTGTTCCCCAAATAAAGTTGGTTCTTTATCTGTGGTACGTAAGATTTAGGTGTTTCTTAGCTACCCCCCAGCGTGTCCTGCACCCTGGAGGTGATGGGACAGGTTTTGGCCAGCAGATCCCTGCCTTGTGGCCCCCTAGGGTGCCTTCTCCATTCCTTCCTCAAATACTCATAAAATCAAAGTAAGTTTGGGAGCACCTATTTCAACATAGGAAAGGCATTCGCCTGTTATGCACAGTTTTAAATTGAAAAGGAAAAAAACAATCTGCTTGCTCAATATGTTTGCCTTAATTTAAATCAGATCCTGATTTAAATTAAGGCTGAGCCAGAAAGAGCATTTTTCTTTAAGAGCTCTGTTTCAGTGAAGTCACAGGTGATGGCTTCATCTTTTGTTTCCTTTTTCATTGTTTGTATCTTACCTTGCAATAACACATGCTTCAGCAGAAGTCTCAGTCATATGAAGAGCCAGTCATATGAAGAAAATTCTCCTTTTCTTAAGAGAGTGGAACATTTTCAAATCTCCTTGAGTGCTGTTTAAGTGATTGCTGTACTCATTTAATCATGTTGAAATAAATTATAGGAGATGTTTTTCCTATCCCAAATATAATGCTTGTTATATGTACAAAAAAAATTCCACCACTTCATATTTCATTTCCCTATTCTTAAGATATCCATGATATTAATACACCAGTGGAAAAAAATAAAAAAGATTGGTTGTAATATTTAGAGTCCAAAACCAATACAATGAGAAAAATTCATGCATTTGCAATGTAACTCAAGCTACAAAAAAAAGCCACCCAAACTTAAACTGTAATTTCAACAGCACAGGCAAATGAAACATGAGATATATGTATTCTATTAACATCTGTAACTTTTCTGTGGTAGCTGAGTTAAAAAGGAAGCTAACATGCTCTCTGTCAGATTTTGTTTCTTCCCTGAATAGGGGTGGGGGTGCCTGTCATTTTGGCTTTTGTGACCATCCTTCACTCTGTTAGTGAGATTTATAAATCTTGGAATGAATTTTAAATCAGCACTGACATCTATTAAGTATTCTTATTTTAAAATGACCTGGCAGTTAGAGGTATAACAACAGGAAAAATAAATTAGTTTTACTCTTAGGACTACCAACAGACCTTCAAAAAGACTTCAGCTTTCAATACAAGATTACTTGTACAAAACCTCATATCTTTCCCAACTGTGAGGTCWCCTGTGTTTCATCCATGACTGCCCCGTATTCTACTCTGGTAAGAAAAGGTCTCTCACTGATTTCAGTTTATGCCAGAAATGTTTATAAGCAATCTTTTACTAGACAAAGCTAAAATAGTCAAAGGAAAGTTGCAAAAAGTATCCTCTAAAATGTAAGTTTCTGTTCAGTCATTGCTGTAAACACTCTGGGAGGGTAAAAAAAAGGACAGCTTTGCCATGAAAGATCTGACCACCCTAAAGCATGTCATAATAAAACCAGTTTTGATGAAGTACAAAGGGAATGAGTAAAGGGGAAATTAATTGTGAAATTTTTGCGAATATATGATGGCTTTCTGCAATACAGACCACTTGAGAGAACTCTAGCATCAATGCAAGTTGTTTAAGTAAATCATGTTGCTGACAACATTTTCAATGTGTTGACTTCGGAACTAATGAACAATCTGTGAAAGAGTAAATCAGTTCAATTGTTATCCAATGCAAGGCAATACAGTGGATATATTAAAAGACAAAATCTTCTCCCTTTACTATACCACAATGCCAGAACTTTGCAGCAACATTTTTATGCCTTACCACAGCAGCAAAGAATCATTACTTCTTGGGGTTTTTTTTTTCCATTATAACCTTTTAACCTTTAAGCCTTCAGTATTATGTCAATAAACAATCTCCAGCAAACAACTTGATCATAAATGAGGCTGGGTGGAAAGTTAAGTTCAAAATAAGTGTACTTAGTTCATTTCCTTTAGCTACAGAAAAATCATGAACTTGTGTAGGGGAGGTCCCCTGGATATGACTCTTACTGGTACTAGCATTTGGTCTGATGATTGTAAACACACAATGAATGGTTTCTGAATAGCCAGCTGGTTTCTGTTATGTAATCAAAGCTAGCAGAGAATATTTACTAAGTATCTTTTTTAAATATGGCAAATATGTACTGTATATTTACTCTCAGGAAATTTTTTTTGTCCTATTATAATTTACAGAATTCCAAATAAATCTCGTGCATTAAAGAAAAATATAAAACAAATTATTCAGAATATGCTGTCAAGGTAAAACAATACATTTTTAAAAAAATTTCTCTTTTTATTTACAATTTTTTCTTGTAAATAAATTTTCTATATGTGAAATATTTTTCAAATTAGCTATGAGCATTTTTTTGCTCTCCAAATAGCACACCTGAAAGCTTCAGTGCATCCGTTTTATCACACTATCCAAAATACTGTTGAAAACAGTAATTTCCTGCAAAATATATATGTGTATTTTTATTCATACATACATATATTTATGAAACATTTTCATTGTCAGGATAAATAATGACAAGAAAGGTTATGCTTTTTCCTCTGCTCAGCCATGTAAGACACACCTGGAGTTCTGAGCCTAGGCTTCCCAGTATCAGAGTGAGGTGGACATATTGGAGCAAGTCCTCTGAAGACCCAAAAAGACCATCAAGGGCTTTGAGCACCTCTCATACAAGGTGAGGCTGAGAGAGTTGTGATTGTTCAGCCTGGAGAAGAAAACTTTCAGAGGGATTTTATCAGTATGTAAAAATAGCTGATGGGCCATTTCAAACTCAGCAACTCTGAGATCCTGTGATCTGGTCACTATGACTTGATAAGCAAATATTCTGCTAACATAGGTGTTTTAAAAAAAGGTCTTTCTYAGTGAAAAATACAGTGTTCCTCTTTGATCAAGAATTTGACTAACAAAAAGTCTTTTCCATTCTTTTCATCTTTAGGCAAACATACAAGTTTCTGTAATCAAAAAAATACCAATATTCTGGTTTTTTTCTTAAGTTTCCTCTTGCTTTTTTGTCAGCAATGATAGGCCTTAATGTAGGTTGTTAGCTTCTTATCTTGAATCAAAAACCATAACAATTTTCTTGAATGTTCATAAAAATCATTAAAGTTATTAATTACTTGATTATTTACTAGTGACCCAGTATTTCAACCTTACCTGCCAGTCATCTTCAATGCTCTCCAAAAACTGAAAGGAAAACAGGGTTTATAAATCCACAGCGATATGTAGCAATGGCATCACTGTAATACAATATTCTGCTGTCTTCACCTTAGAAGTCTTATGCACATAATTAAACATAGGAGATGTGGAAGAGATCTCCCAGAATCATTACCTTAGCTGAGCCTGAGTGATAGASAGAAGTGGATATCTCCAGATAGCAATTTATTCCACCTATGAATTATTTTAGGAGATGATATATCACTCCTTGGAGATTTCCATCTCTTTCCCCTTGCAATTAAGGCTATTTTCTTGTTACTGAGTATATCAGCTTAGAAAAGTTATCTAATCTTATTAGACAAATCCTATGAACTTACATGAACTTCATATTACTCCAAAATGTCAACAATCTGACAAGAAGATTGAGAATTTCTTACAGAGAAGCCACTGTATACCTCTCATTACTTTTTAATTCTGCCCTGTGGCCATGTTAAGGTCCAGTTATTAAAATTATTGAGGAATTCCTCAACCCAAATTAAGGTGCAAACAAGACCATATGCCAGTGAAAACAGCAGGGATTTTATTTAATAGCAAGTATGAGACAAAGAAATGGGGAAAGAAATAGGGAAAGAGAAGCTTGGGGAATGTGGAGAGGGAGACAGTGATGTGAAGACAGACTATAGAGAGTATCACGACTGTGGATCCTGATTGTGTTCTGTTGATACTCTTCTGGTCTCTTGATGGTGAAGGCTCCCCATAAAGCACAGAATCTCAGGGGTTAATACATGCACTGGCCAGGTAGGAAACTCCAGGCACCTCCCTGGGAGGGGGGGATGTTTTCCATTGTCTCTTACAACAGACTTTGGGTTTGTTGCATTACTTGCAGTCCTGTGGTGCAAGGCTTCAGGAGTGACTCTGGGGGGCACTTCAGGGGGGCCTTTAATGGACTAAGGCACCCCCTCAGGTGCCCCTCCCACGGATGTCCCGTGGATGTGGCCTTCCCAAGGTTGGGGGCTCCATAGCCAGTTTGTGTAAGAGAGGATGGGCTCACTGCCCCTGAGCAGAGGTTACAAAACCCCAAAACTTCCTCCCCCCTCCTCGGTTTGGGGGAGAAATCCATGCAAACCTGCTGCCAGCAAATGGGTCTGTGGGCTATGGCCTCCTCCACACCAAAGCAAGCCAAAGATAATTCTGAGTATGGCTGCTGGGTCTGGCTCACACTCTTTTCCTTGTTTACTTGTTTGTTTCAGGTGATTTGAAGAATGGGTTTTCCCTTTATCTAGTCTCAGTAGTTTGACTTTCAGTCCAAAGTCTCAGTCAGGCGTCTTCAGAGAGGCTTCCCTGGTTGTAGCTTCTTTATACACTTCTTGTTATAATGAGCAAAGCTTTATATCAATGTTTGAGGCATGAACTCTTTCAGTCTCTGACAAGCCATCTGTGTGAAGGCTTCTAGAAAAGTCATTAGCAGCCAGTTGACCCCGGCAACAGACCAGTGCAGGTATAGTCTGTTCAAGTACACTAAGCACCATTTACATCCCATTTCTACTTCTTGAATCAAACCATGACACTGCAGAAGCTTCTTCTTTCCTTGTCTATTGTTTGCTTCTACTTCAGAAGCATTCATACAATATTCTTCATAAAGCTTTTGTGCTCTGCTGTTTCCAGGAGCTACAGTGTATGTTGGAATGTGTTCAGAATACATAGAAATATGTATTTCAAAAGTAACTGCAGATTATGGAGGCAAAATCTTCTGGTATTTATACCAACATACTACTCTCAATATTATTTATTTGATGTTTAGCACATTTTACTAAGATATCTCTTTGGAAACTACATTCATTAGAGTTCATTGAACTATTCAGGCATTCATTATTTCTGTGAATTAGTGAGTCATTCTGGACTGGACCCTTTTTTATTTCTGAACAACATTAAAAACTGCTGAACAGGAACCCAGATTGTAAGCTTGCTTATTCATCTACTTCTAGTCAGCAAAGAGACATCATAGTGTTTCCATATACTCTATGAATGTAGTATTTCAAATAGAGGATTAAAGATCAAATCCATTATGTCTTTCTGGTAAATGCATTGGCTTCAGAATGAGTTCATATGGCACTCAGAAAGCTTCTTGCATTTTGAATATTTTCAAGTGTTCTCAGAGAACACTCATTTGATCTTACAAATCTCACAACATATTGGACATATTGGGAGTTTTTATTTGGGAGAAAAAAAATTACAGATACTGTTTCTTCATTCTCTGATAAAGCCAGTACGGGAGCTGTTGAAATTTACTCTCAGGATTGGAAACTAGCTATATTTGCTACTCCCCAATGTCGTTTGAGATCCTTGGCTTGAAACACTCAGTCTCTTTGTGTGCTTGCTGAAAATAGATTTGGCATAGTGGCTAGGTAATTTAGATACTCCTCTATATGTTCTGAAGTGTAAATTGGTTTTGGTTCAGAGACTCAAGACAAAAGATGTTTCCTCAGTAGCATCCCAGTGAAGAAGTCCCGCATGGATGGATATGAACTGTAAAGGAGCTGGACTTGCATGTGGTCAATTGTCTATAGAAATCAGTATTCCCTCATCAGGATATCCCAACGGACTATGCTAACTGAAAATAACACATGTAAATATCTTGTGCCAAAATGCCCCTTTTCTGACATAACTATGCTTAAATCTTTCTTAAACATTTACCCAGGAGAACAAATAAAAAATTGATTTCATAGTAGCAATGATCTTTAGCTAAAGGTTGAACAAGAATACATTTTAAACCTCAGGGATGATGAAATGCCTGGGAAGAGTGTCGCATATTAGATTCTGTCCTTACTGCAGATGCCATTGTATTAATAGAAGCTAAAATTCAGTGGGGATAAACAAAAGACTTTCGTCTTGCAGCAACTTCCTGACAGGTTTGAAAGTATATCCTTGATTTGTCTTTGTGTTTTTCACAAAAAGTACAACAGACCAAGACAGTGGTGTTCTTATTGATTTTTCTTGCTGTTTGACAGAAGTGCTGAGTTTCAGTAGCTTTTTGCATACACCTTAATTAATCATTCAGATAGATGGTGTCCAGCTGAATGTAACCTTACATCGCTACATTTGTTCACTGCTTCCTGCCATGTGACAGTATTTATCTGATTTGCAATAAAAGCAGTATAAACAGGCATAGACCTCAGTGACAATGAAGAGAATCCTGAAAAAGATTAACTGCTGTATATGCACGACATAACAAGCATCCAGCTCTATTTCATTAGCATTTCTATTCAAACCATATTTATTAGCGGCTTCTCTTAGCAACTGTGTGAGTTACTGTCTCCAAGCAATTTGCTCTGTGTTGTACCATCTTGTTACTTACAGATGCTTCCTTACAGCATTACCATTAAAAAGATAAAGTTTGCAGTGAAGGTCTAACACCAGTTAGACATAAATGTGCTCATCTGTCTCATCAATGTAGATGATATTAAGGAGTAAGGACCTGATTCAGCCTGACAGGAAGCAGTTTTGACATGTATAGATATGGTGTAAGGCCGTGACATGGCCTGTGGTGGAAGCAGAAATCCTTTAAATCCTCTCTTCTGTCACAATCCACAAAATATTTCTAGCTCAGTCAAGGTGACAGTGGACACATATGGCTTGTCAGCTCCTTTGAGACAGTAAGAATTTTGGACAAAATGGTCAGGAGGACAACATTTTAAAAAGGTGATGTGCCTGAAAAGACCAAACTAAATTTGCCAGTTGTTATCTTTAACCTCTGAATCCTAAAATATTATTCTGAATTCCTGATCATATCAGGTAGGCCTTCCACTACTGAATTACATTTCAACAACTTTTTGGTAAAATGTGAGATTTTTACCAACTCATGCAGACATTACAAGTGTACAATGATTATTTGTATTTTAATGTGCTTATTAGATAGTTATGTCAGCTTATACCTGAGATTAATGTGTTACTAGACCAATCATTAACATGCAGATACTTGATGAGTCTGTGTTGCCCAGACTCCTTTTGGCCAGGGGGAGGAATATCAGCTTTTAAACTAGGTTCTTGCTGAGTTCTACCTTTCAGTTATCTGCCTTCTTTTCTTAGTATTTTGTATTGTTTTACACGGATATTTTTCTCTTGGTTCCCTGAGCTAGTAATCCCCTCAAAAATTTCACCTCAATCTTTTTTTTCCCCCTTCTCACCATGCGCATCTTCAGTGTAAGAACTCCACCACAGCTCAGAAGTAACTTTTACATAAAACCAAGCCAAAGTCATGCAGTTGTGTTTCACAGAACGGGGCCTTGGTCTGCAAATAGCTGGACCCATGGAGTGTGGGTTACAGCAGGTAGATATTCCTAACTGTGGGAGTTTGAGAGTGGATCATGGGGAGGGACCGTTGCTTGAAAACACTTCACTACATTTTAGTCACTATGCCTCTATCTCCCTGAATCATTTGAGGGCTTCAGTTTCCCAGAGGAGCACTGAATATTTCAAGAGCAAGGTAATGTAATCCTTACTCGTATCTAAAGAGATCCATTTCAGCACTGGGACTTTCAAAGGAGACCAGGCAGAAATTAGAGACCTAATTAACTTGTTTTCAACATCTAGTTCCTTTAGCTTGCTTTTGAAATTCCATTCAGGTTTTTCAGCTACAGCAAATCAAAATAAATAAATAAAGCTATTATAAAATTCCCAAGAACCTAAGGCTGGAGAAAGTTTTTGAAATTCTCTGATTTATTTACTCACCTTTCAGAAAACTCATTTACTAACAACATCTACATTCAAAACAATTTTGAGGGGTTTTGTGTCCTATGTTTTCTCATTGCAAGGCTATGTTCCAGAACCTGACTGCTCTAAGAGTTGGGACATTTCTTTTAATTTCCCACTAAGTTTATTTCCAGCTGTTCACATCCATTTGTTCCTGTGACAGCACTGGTGTTTCACTTAAATGGTTCTCTTCTCTCCTGATGTTTATCCTGCTGATGTATTTATAGACTTCCTTCTCAGCCTTTGTTTCACAAAACTGAACAGAGCTCTTCTAACCTCCTGCTAAATATGCAACCTATCCTTCCTACCATACAAATATTGCTTCTCTACATAAAACCTTTAGCTTCATAGAAAAAAAAAACAAAACAAACCTGGACACAACTTTCAGAGAGGAGAAGTATAATTAATCTGTAATTGTTTTCAGAAGTACTGCAATAAAAGGTAAAAAAAGAAGTTACAGTAAAATTAAAATTTCAGATGAATGGTATGAGAAAGTTGGAAACATATGGGTCCCATGTAGAAACTAATGTTAAGACTAAACTATATTTAACAAACATTACTATCACTAATTATTATTATTATTATTATTATTATTATTACTACTAGTACTACTACTAGTACTACTACTAGTACTACTACTAGTACTACTACTATTATTAGTCCAAGAGAATAACCCAAGGATAAACAATAATTTCTGATGGTAGTGTTCAAGATGACTTTGGAAAGCTGTCTCCTGCCTTGAAGATGGTGTTAAGTTTGGCATTTATCTGTATAGAGAATACCATTAAAAAGGTTTAACATATCTAAGCAGGTTTAACATATCAGGTTTGTTTCTCAAACCTAAATGCGGGAGAAGAGTCATTAATTTCGCTGTGTGAGGATGGACAAGAGTGTATGGGCAAGAGTGAATGTGCAAGGAGGTGAAATATGTAGGAAGTGCCTGATATCTCCAACCTTTAAGTTGACAAACACTGATTTCTTTCAAGAGCAGCAGTAAAGAAATTTTAGTCAAAAGTGGACACGGCAAAAAGGTTTTCTGAAAGCATATTCTGTGTAGTGAAGTCTCAGGTTCTCTTGGTGTAAATGCTGTATCTACTTCTAAGAATACAGCTTCTGAAGGTCAGTAAAATGAAAAAGAATTTGTTTTTAATTTTCTATTTCTGTCTCAACATTGTGTATTCAGAGGACAGAACAATCTTTATGGCCTGGTGAGGCCTTGCTGCGAGCGTGGGAAATTGCTTTAAGTTTTCTCAATGGGAGAAGCAAGCTGACTCCCAGGATCTGTGACAGAACAAAGACCTTGATTGTAGTTGAAGACAGAGGTGCATCTAGCCACAGGATTTCATTGGGAATAATATCTTACTTTGTCTTATAAGACCCCCACCATCTTCTCTCAGCCCTGTCATATGATCACCAGATGKTTGAATGGGAATAAGCATGCCATTTTGCTTTTGGGTTTGGCCAATTATTTGTTCTCCAATGAGGAGTTCAGATAGACAGCTAATACATAAGTGGAGCCTCTGCCACACAATAAACAGAACATACCCTTAGTCAGGGAAACAGAGGCTCTTGTTAAATGGAGATGCCCACTGGTGAATGGTCAGGCTCAGAAGAAAAAAATGTAAATCCTAGTACATGTTTGCCTCTGCAGTGTTTTCTGCAGCCTCCATTGTATCCTTCTCTCTCTGTAGCCAAGTGACCTCTAAACCTTGCAAACAGCACACAGGCCTTTTTTTCTTCCTTTTCTGTGTCGACTATTATCCTTTCATCTTGAAAGGTCATTGGGTATCAGCTGAAGAAATATACCACTTAGCTTTGAGTGTTTTCTCTGTTTGAAGTGATTTGTCTGTTTATTTTATAAATGGGAGTCTGTCCACAAACAAATTGAAAATTAGTTAATCACCCTTTCCAGTCAACATACAGTAGGTGTTGTGTCATAGAAAAAACAGGTTGATCCTGAAGCAGATTGAAATACTTCATCAGCCTCACGCAGGGCTCAGTGGTCTGGCATGGTGACGAGGCAGTTGGAGGTTCAGTGCAACTAGTTCTTCAGGACTCGGGAGAAACTCATATTTAAAGGTTAGAAATACTTGCTAAAATGAGTTAGAAGGGGATTTTTCACCTGAGAGATTGTGTGCAGATTGTACACATGTTTCAAGTATCATACTGCTAAATCTAGACAAGCTGAAAGAAGTCATTACATTTGTCACTCCTACAGGACAAGACATGACTGTGGAATCTGAAGTATTTGTTGTTGTTTTT
>JACDOX010000002.1:10891284-11098646 GCA_014549065.1 Cardinalis cardinalis
TKRRRARGRAWYCYTTTYMARKTTTTTTTTCCAATTTACAAAAAGTATTTTACACCATTTACATACAGGTGGTAAAGACAATGAATTTGCACAAAAAAAGATGTTTGTCATCAGCCCACATTTGTTACACACAGGAAATTTCAAAGGAACCCTGGATATTATGAAATCTACAGGGAATGGTGGAGGGTTTCTGATGATCCTTTACAGAATAAACATGTTCCTAATTTTAATTAACTTGTCATTTCAGTGAATTCAAAGAGCAGAAAAAAAAAGAAAGAAAAAAAACCAGATAAAAGCTAAAGGGTTAGATAATTGATGGCCATATTTTAGACTAGTAAAAGCATGCATATCGCTTCAGTAATATCACTTCAGTAAGTGGTTGAGATTGATCACTGAGGTTGGGCCTGTGTCTGAAAAAGGAGGTGAAGAGCGAAAGCAACAGCTTTTTCTCCTCTGGTGTAAACAAGAATAGTTATCCTACTCCTTTTTCTGTGTTGCTTACACCAACAGATTTGTTAGCAGTTCATCATTTTAATTTCCTCTAAAATGGAAATTGAGCAAAAGAAGATCTGCAGCAAAATTGCAATGGACAGTTAAATTTACAATGTGTCAGAACAGGACTGTGGGAAGAAAGCAGCTGTGAAAAAGAAGTCATCAATATACCAAGGAGAGAAACATGAAATTTGACTGGGGATGTATGGACAATGGTAGTGGTCAAAGTAGGTAAAGTTATTTTCATCACCCATCTTTCCAACAGCTTTATCAAGGTAATTAAAAACCAACYRACCAACCAACCAACCAATGCACATTGCTAGGAAATCCTAGCTATTCATACTATTTATCAGACATCTTTTTCCAGAACACTATCACCATGTCAGGCGTTAGCTGCTGGAGTTTTCTGCAGACAGGGATAAAGAGGCCATATCCATGGCAAGCCTTTGAAAGTGGTATTTGCCATGTGGACGGGTGGCAACCCAATAGAAGGAAAGAACTATGCTGGAGCCAGTTCCCTCTATGATTTCTATCTTTTATGGCTAAGTATGGCTAAGTTTTCAGTCTCCAGAAATGTCAGGCTTGGCATTTTTCAGAGCTCTAGGACCATTGTGCTTTTCAGAGAATTGGAACCCATGCATAGTGTACAAGTTTACTGTGAATGAATTAATCCTTCATTTGATGACAAGCACTTAAGTGCTTTTGAGGAAATATTGATGTTCCACCTTGCCATGCTACACACTACAGAAAGCTAAAAAAATACTCTTTACTGGAAAGCTGCTGTGTTTATTTCATACTGCAACTCAGAGAATATGAAAGAAAAAATGTCATTGACACTGTTCTTTAGTTATTATTCTGCTTTTTAGGGCACTGGAAATTAAGCATATCTAAGTGTAGATAAGCATATCTAAGACTTTCTTGTCTATTATATAAGATGAAAAAGGAAAAAATCTTTAAAATGGAGAACAGTGTCCTTTATGTCCCTGCTTTTTGTTTATGTTGTTCAGAGAGCCAGAGAATAAAATATTTTCAATCAATTGAAGCATGCATTTAACTCAAGGCTGCTGAGCAAAATGATGTATTTCGCCATAGACAAAATTATCCTTTAGAATGTTAGACAAATGTGCTGTGTTTGCTGTGGCAGCCTGTTTATGGCCAAGAAAAGTAATGATATCTCCATGGAGGAAGAACATTTCCTTATACCTAACATGTTTTTCAATAAAAAAGAGTAATGACAGTGAAGTTGAACTCCTGCCTGTTTATTTTGATAAAGATTTATTTGTGATATCAGGGTAAATTTTATATTTTTTTCCAGTTTTTTATTTCCTTGAAATGATAGCCAAAATTTATATTATTTAGTAGTGAGTTAGCTGTGATATGAAGAAGCAGAAACACGAAGGAAGCACCAGGTGTTGCCCCAAGTAACCACCAACCTGGGTGGACAGAAAAATACAGCATCAAGGAGCTATAATTGCTCCAGTTTTGCCAGAGAGGAACCAAATAACAGATGATAATTTGCATTAATTTGCACAGTCTAGCCAAGGTCATTATATAGTAGCAGGAATACATCGAAGCAGTGCATAAGAGATGGTTTCATATGAGCTGCTCATTCTTGCCAGTTACTCAGGATCACAGAAGCAGGGAGAGTGGTTATCTTCCAAATATCACTGTAGCATATAGAAGACCAAGGGATTTCTATCAAAATAGAGCCTCTCCTGTTGGGAAAGAAGGATTTGTTGAAACTGAGACTGCAACTAAGAAATGGTAATTTCCAAAAAAATGTATTTTGCATAAAGAAACCATTATGTTTTATAGTTATTGAAGTGCACATTTGATATTTTTCAGAAATTAATATTCTATTTTTTATATATATTTTATACTGTTTGGAAAATTATTTTTGAAAATTAAGCTAATTTATAGCAAAATGCTATGAAGATTGCATTATTTGATTGAGTTCAAATAAATAGAATTTTTCCTAGCTATTGGAATGGAACTCCATTTCAGTCATGAATTTAAAAAACCTACTTTCAGAATTTTTAAATACTTACACTCCATTTGGATTGGTATAAGCACTGAAGGGTTTAATCACCAGGTTAAAATCAATATGAAAAAATCCACCAGTCTTCAAATCTGCTCCTGTGACTGACTAAACCAATTAACAAAAAACCCTATTTATTTGTTCTAAAATCACTGTCTCCTAACTAAGCTATTTAAGCTATTCTGCTTGCAAGAATTCCTACTTTTTTTTTCCTTTTCTTTCTTCATTAATAGAAATGCTGTGTAGATTCTGGCATGTGTCAAAATGGAGGAAATATAATGTAATGACAGGTTTTTCCTAAAAGTATTTTTAATGCATGTGAAAGCAAGAAGAGCCATCCTAATTTTTTTTTTCCATAGAAATTCTGACTCAGCTGGCAGACTCAATCACTTGTCATATTATGAAGCTGCACATTTATTTTTGGATGCATATTCACATTTTAACTAAACTCACACAACCATCATTGAAATCACTGGTGATTATTTCATTTTTAATATTTTCACTCCAGGGTGGGGAGGTTGGGTCACAACAGGGTGGAGCAGGAAGAGTAGCAATTTAATTCCAAATCTCTTGGCTTAAAAGGGTTTGAATTCAATGAATGTGTATACTCAGGAGAATGTCACTTACTGTTAGAAGTCCTTCTAGACATGTCAGGATTAAGAGAGATTTCAGTAGTCACCTACTAGAAAAGAAATTTGTATCTGAACAAAAGCAATGTAGGGATTGGCAGAACAATCCTCTTGGCATCCTTAGATGTGCTTCCTGATTACTGTGCMAGACAGATTGAGAAATGAACAGTTGAATGTTTTTTGTAACCTTCGCAGTAAATAATATAATTTTTCTGGGGAAAAAAAATAATTTTGATACGAAGGCATTTTCCATCAGAAACTGCTCTAATGGCAATTTCCTGTCTACATCACAGATGCATTAGGTGAGACATTCAAACAAGGTGAGACATTCAAAGCTCTACGTCACAGATGCATTAGGTGAGACATTCAAACAAGGACTGGAGGCTGCCAGGGGCACTGTTCAGAGATGACCCAGCACGAGCAGAACAGGTCTGAGATTGCTCTGCCGTGTCCAGAGCCTCCCACGTACAGCTGCTGACACCAGGTCGTGCACAGCAGGACGACTATGGGGCTCTCCTGAGAATCACTGCAGGATATGCTTCCCAATCTACAGTATGGGTGTGGTCAGGAAAGAGGAAACATCTACCACAGGGAGTTAAAAAGAGCTGGGAAATTAAGATAAATTACTCAAAGGTAGAAAAGYTGTGCAAAGTTATTACTGCTTAAGCACGTAGTTATGTAGATCATCAATGGTTATATTTGGTCTGAATATTAGAAGCTTTCAGAGGACTGAGGTGTTCAAACAGTCCTCTTGCAGGCCCTTCCAAAAACCTAACTTTGTTTAAGATCAATACTGTGGATTTATGAACACAGTGAAGGAATGAGCTCTGGCCCAAGAGTTTCCTGTAGTACCTGGGTTGCAAGTTTCCAGTGGCAGTGTCATAGTCAGAAGCCAAATGGATGGGAATCCAGCTATGAGTAAGGTCTAGAAATCATGTGATGGTGTTTTCCTAAATATATTACATTTTGGCCATTAAATTGTGAAGGAAGAATAAAGTTAGTGGACAAAACATAAAAAATGACTAGCTGGTTTGATGAAAGACAGGTTTACCACTCCTCAAGACAAAGCAAAGGTAAATTGGACCTGTAGTAGGTAGACATTAAGGAAGACATTATTAACATTTGTGTGCTTTGAAACCAAWGAAAAGAAAACATAAAATAATGTGACTGTTACAACAGCCAGTAGCTGTTTTACACCAGTGTAGCACTACTAATAACATTGTGTAAGACAGCTAAGCTTAAATATTAAAACAATAGCCATGGCAAAGAGAAGTCTCCAGCATAAATGCACAAGCAGGGAGAAGAAAAACATGTACAAGCAGCAAAATACGCCAGAGCAGAGCAAAGGATTGGGATCAGGCAGAAATAGTGTCTGCTAAAACAAGAATTCTGCAGAATAAGCTATGTCAGCTTGAGTTTGGATCCCAAAAAATAGGTTGTAAAAGCTAGATGAGATAATCTCTTTTCTTTTAGGGAATTGGACAGAGCAAAGAGAAAAGAAAGATGGGGAGGAAAAAGGAGAATCTACGCTTCAACTCTCTTCCCCTGGGAAAAATCTTGGCTGACTGCTCATGGTCAAATGAAGGACAGGCCTCAGTGCCAACTAAAACCACATCAGTTCCAGGGTACTGCACACTCATAGCTGGTTTAGGTTAAGATTGTTAAGGTCCCAGTATTTTGCATATGCAGTGGTAATGATTCCTGGTGTTTAAGTAAACATTGACAACACAATGTTCATTGTTAGCGAGTGTCAATCCAGAACAGTGTCATCCTAAAATTTTAAACTGGTCTGATTTGCTGGTCTCCTAAATATTCCTATCATAGTAAAATCCAGTTTCTTAACTGATACATACAGATACCTTTTCTTATACCTAGTTGTGACACAATTAAAAAGCTTTTTTGCTTTTAACATTTGTGTGGAAATTTATATAATTTTTTTTATAAATCATCTAATCTAATAGAGTGTGTTTTCCTTAAAAAAGTTGTTTCACTTTTAAAATCAGGGGAAATTGAATTGCCCAAGGTTAAAAGTGCATAAATCATCAATTCAACTTCTGGTGGCTTTTCTTCCCTGTCTTATCTTCCCATTAATATTTTTTTCTGAAGATTTCTGAAACACTAAAATCCATGTTGTTGAAAGATAGACAGTTGTAGCTGTGTTATAAAATAATTATTTCCTTTGGAAATATAAAAACAACTCACCAAAGCTATTCTAAACCTGCTTTTATGAACCTGATTCTCTTTTCATGTACTTTGCCAACTCTGTTAAATTCTGGGAGCTACATAAATTGTATTTCTGACCCTACAAGCTTAAAAATCCATTTTAGTGTGACATATCTAATGTTTTCTATCTAAGAGAAGTCATTAACCAAAGCTAGTGTGTCAGATTGATATTTCAAGATGCATTTTGGGCTGAAGAACTGTTTCTCAATAAAATGACAAGGAAAGTAGTTGTAGAGAATTTATAAAGAAGAACAGTACAGGCAAATGATTCCTGAAATATTTTTTGTGCTATATATTAGAAAAAAAAAGTAAATTAAAAATTGAATATACAGATTGGTCTTCTAGACTTTTGCTAAAAATTGAATTTATTAAATTTACTGGAAAACAAGAAAATGTACAACAATATTCTCAGTTATCACTCTTTTTTGTCTCTCTTAATTCTCATATGCCAGGAAATTGATGAGGTCACACTCAAACCAAGCTGCATGTGGTGCAATATTTCTATACTAAATTATGAGACAGCCATGACAGTAATAGTATTTAATTTTAATTTTATAGCATCATGAAAATGCTGTGATCAGGATCAGAACTTATTGTACCAGGTTACACACACATTAAAAATTATTATTTCTTCTCCACAGAAGGCATAATAAGATATCAATAAATAAATATTCAGAAGGTTTTTTTTATTTACTTTAGAATGTGCCTTAGGCAAGCAGTAAGGGAAGATGAGAATCCAACAGCATATCAGGGAGGGAATAGAGGGGTAAATTTTGGAGGGCTAGAGAAAGGCTGTTATCATCAGGAATCTCTGGCAAGTGTAGGAGAAGAACTTTGAGGGTTGTGGGAAAAAAAGAAGCAGAAAGACTGAAGAAAGAACAAGAACAAAGAAGCTATAAAATTAGCTGTTCAGTAAATTTTATTCTCACTGTCAAATGTGTAGCTTTAGGATTTATGTAGTGCATAGTCATTCTGAAGACAGGATGATTAATTTTCTCATGGGTTTCTCTATGATGTCCAAATAGCAATATCAGAGTGCTTCACAAAAATTATTTAATCTTCATAGCACTCTAGTGATATGAAGAGATGGTGTAATTCCCTATTTTATAGGTACTAGAAGGAGACAAAGAGGTCAAGTGCGCTCATGGATTTTTAGAGTCCAAGTTGAGGGCATAGAATCTGATTTTCCAGCACGCATTACAGAGCRTTTTAAAGGTTCAAAGCACTTTTGTGTGAGATCCATGAAAGTTGAACACTTTTGCAGGCCAGACCCCATGATCTCAGGTCAAGCCCAGAGTATGATAAATGCACAGTTACTAACTACTCACAAGAGGATGCTTAAATTCATGCAGAAATTCTTTATCAGATAAGGATAATTTTGTAGGGTGATATGCAGCTTAAAAATGGAGGATMCCTTTTTATTTTCCCTTTTCTTGACTAATCCTTCATCCCAATATCATCTTCCACAGCAAATAAATACTAAAAAAGCCTTTCTCTTTTACAATCCAATCCATCATGCATGATGATTAAACTTTGCATCCAGTGCAAAGTATCTTAAACACACACAAATATGCACACACTTCCATGATTCCAAATAACCATTTTTGCATGTTATATTCAGTTAAAATGTCTGTCTCTTTCTCTAAGCTGGAAGAAAACAGATCTGAATATTTTAAAAATCCCTGCAGAATAAAAGCTTCCAGATTCCTCCCGACCCAAACCATGCTTTACTGAACAGGCCCTGCACGGTCAGAGAATCAATACTCACAACCAGCTTTTGTATTTTGCACATTATGCTCCTTATCTTCCTGAGAATCTGTTCATTTTTTTTTTCTTTGATTTGTGTCATTACCACCATATTAAAAATGTCTTACAACTCAAATAGTGTTTTCTAGAGTCTTGGCTTTCTGGTTGTCACTACTAGTGTGTTGTACCTCTTTGCTCTCACTTCAACTCAATCTGTTCAGCTCCCAACTGTTTGAAGGGCCATTCATACAAGAATTTTACAGATAATTCAAGAAAAACTTACAAAATTGTAAGTAATTTATTATGTCGTGTATCCCCCTCTGCCTTCCAATAACTGTTTGCACTGGGTGAAAATATCTMGCACATAGTTATGGCAGGTAATACCTGAAAAATATAGAGAGACTTAAAAAATTAGAGGCCTTCTGTTCCTTTGTTCCCAGATCTGTGAGGTTAATTAATGAGATCTTAAAGATCTGTTTTTAAAACTCCAGAAAGAAATTTGGAATCCCAGGGGGAGTTCTACAATGTGTATAAATGTGGCACAGATTTTCCTGTGTTAAATAGCTTTTAAAAATAACTCACTTCGCAGTACGTGATCTACTGTATGTAAAATATGACTCATGCACTATTCAATAATGGACTGCCCCACTTTATTCATCTATCACAATAATAATCTGAAATAATGCTGTGTGGGAAACTGCAAGCAACTGATGTTTTTCTGAAAGCAGTTACCTGAGAAATTTCTTTTTATAGTTTAAATATTAGGAGCACTTGGAAAGTGATGATTTGGAAACCTCTGTATAGTATCTTTCAAGTGAGCATTGTTTTTTGGATGTAATATTTCATTTATTGGATGTATTTATTTCATTTTATTTATTTGACAGGAATACTGTTAAAAATATTGCTATGATTTTCGTTTTTACTGAAATTGAGAAAAGTGTCCACAAAGAAGTTCTGGGTTCTTTAAAAAATTCCTTCAAATAATGAATTCATCCAGTTAACCACTTCACTAAATCAGCAGTGAAGAGCTTTCACATACATGGGTATGAGTAGAGCACTGATATTTCCTTCCTCAAAGCAAGCTGGGATCAAAGGGTCTCACCTGTATGTCGGCAAATTAAATATTTTTGTTGGAACATGCAATTTCAGAGCCCATACTTCTATCAGGGGCTTTTGCTTGTCTATCATGCCAAGCTGTGAAAGCTTCTATTTTATTGAATACTCTACAGCACCAAGTTGCTATCATGCATCTTGCCATTTGACAATGGGGAAGGGCTTGAAGGTTGCTTCAAATCTATGTAGTGCTGAGCTTTTGTGGCTGTGCCATCAATGCTGTAGGAAATCATGTCAGTTGCCAGAGCCTGTAATATCATACATCACTGAGTGGACAAAGAGAAGCATTTACTTAATGCAGTAGCATTGTTGGGTGCAGAAATTCTGTGGGACAAAATGTCCATCTATGCAAGGAACATGCTAGTACAGGGTGGAATACACTGAACTGAAACTACTGGAAACAGGTTACAGAATTATTATGTGCAGTAACATATATAAATCTCAGATTGGTCTTCAGCACAGGAAAAAAGCGTTCAAGACTGTGATTGCAAGCGAAAAATATTCCAGGGGATAAGCTGCATTTGTCAGTATGGTTGAAATAAGATTGCAGAAAAACTTAAGACATTGCCTGATGGAAACAGCTGGTTTTCAGGCAAATCATGTTTTTTTACTGGCTTTGACATTATCTACACTTCACCTTGGATAACTTGTGTTCCATTCATTTGGGAAAAAAAAAAGCAAAACAAAAGGAGGGAAAAAAAARTGCTTAGTTCTTTTCTTTAGGTCCACTAATTTACAATAGTCCCCATTTAGGAATGGGGAATATTCCTAATGTTTATTGATACAATTCATAGCCATCTTCCTTTATTTACAGGGTTAAGCTAGAATGAGCTCATGTTCTTCATATTAGTCCTCATAGGCATGACATTTTTATACCACCACATAAGCACTTCCCCCCATCCCCCAAAGGTATTGCATCCATATGTTTCTCTCAAAAGCTTTCCACTTTCTAAAACTATTGCTGAAAATGGTGATTCTAATAAAATACTTTAAAAAATACTGAAGTCAGCTGAAATATCTTAAGTGAATCTTCTTTCAAAGATAGGAAAACCAAATAAGAAAAACAAATATTTTGACCTTCTGTTTGCCTTCAACCAGCCCAATGAAACATAATATTACAGTTAATAACAACTGACATGATCTCTTACAAAACAGATTCAGGCTGTTTACTCATTCCTTTTCCTTTCTTTGCCTTTGGCTAAATGGAAGAAGTGAARATGTATAGAAAAGACAGTGTGTAAAATGACTTTAAAATGGTTTAAGTTATCATTATTTCAGCCTTTAATTTTTTAGTTTACAAACAAAAAGTTTTATTTTTTTTTAATTGCTGTTTGTGCTTGTGTGGACTGTATTCTGAGACAAGTCACATTTTTGCCTTTTCTCACATTATGGTAATAAATATTTGCAGGACAAACATTACCCTCAATTATAGATGTGCATAAATGACAACTTAATTTGAAAACTAGGAGATCACACAAATTGCAGTCAGTGAATATTTTCGCGCTGTTGAATCTTTGTCACTGTATTAACATAGACAAAAGAAACAACCTGGTTTCAAGGATGACAGGTGAACATGAAGCCTTAACTGTGCAAACAGTGGATGGATTTCTCAGCTTGCTGATGGAGCCAGAAAAAAAAACCTTGAAAAAACATAAATTGCATTAATCTAAAAAGAAATTATCCTCAGAAGAAAAACTCTTCATTGTTTTGATTGTTATATTCCTTTTTAAACAAAAAATTATAATTTTAGGGCAGAGAATTCTCACAKAATAAATGCTGACAGTTCTGAGTAAGAAAGGAAAAAAAATTAGTTGCATGGAAAGTTCACAGCAACAAATTATAACATTTTAAAACTTTCTTCGTTAAACCTCCGGCTAAAGCTGCATTACATTCAGAGATACACTAAACTCAGTATTACTAAACTCATTGCAGATTTTTTTAAATAGAAATGAAATAAATAAAATAATCCAAAGAATCTCCAAATTTTCTCCACTATCTGCTTGTCAGATATCCAACTCTACCTTTAACCAAAGACCTGGACCCATACTGAAGCAACACCAAGAGGCTGAACTAAAAAAAATTATGAAGAGTTATAAAAATAATAATCTGTGCATTTGAAAACACAGCCAGCTTTCACCTGACATGTCTTGAAGCAAATTTGTGATTCTTGTAAATGGGACACTTCCCTTTTGAGAGCTCTATAATGAAAAAACTAATTCTCTAGACTGCTTCTGCTTGACCATTCCAAGGCCTGATGTAGCATTCTGTTTCCAGGATTTCATATATCATTCAATAARGGAATGAGTGAATTCTGTAAACTGAATTTTAAATTATGAGGAAAATCAGGAAGGAAAACAATTCATATAGTCCCAAAGAATCAAATTGCACTAGAGGAAGTTGGATGCTCTATTTGGAGATAACAATGAAAATGCTACCAAAGTTAAAAGTGTTCTGAACATTTTTTACCACAAAAAAGAGAAGGGCAATTGTCTGACACTTTTGCTGGGAACAATGTTTGGCTCAAGGCCCTGAAAGCTTTTTACTTCTGGAATCTGATTCTCTGTCCTGTTTTGTAYTAGTTAGCAATAAGTGCAAGCTGAAAGTCTATCGTCCCTTCCACTGCCATAGACTTACCTAAACTATACCAAATCACAAAGAAACACAGAGAAGAAATGTTCTTGTGATTTTTAAGGATCATTACAGAGTGTTTCTGGAGCCTGTGGGCTCCTCACAAGTTTCAAGGAGAGTGTGTGATGCATACACAACACTGTTTGCAATTTCCCATCCTACAAAACTTGTATGTCTCTTAGAAGAAGAAATACCTTCCACTTTTCATCTGTTGTTAATTCAGTGTGCTCCTCTGTATAGATATTTAAATTCAATCCATATTACATGGAAATTCCTGGAAGGAAAGCATCCGATTGATTTCAGGCCATTTTTATTATACAGTGCCGACAAACATGAAAACAACACTTCCTAAGCCAAATTTGACTAGTATATACTGAAGCCAGCTGAAGTCAGCTTAAATATTTTGAGTCTTCTCTCAGAGATAAGTCAACAGAATGGAACATGAATCCAACTCTTTGCATGGCAGGTGGCTGGAATAGTCAATAAACTCCTGATTCAGCAACAAAGATAGGTTGAATGCAATAACAATTAAGCAGACAATCTGGAAATACCTTTAAATGAGGAAGGGATAGAGTTAACTTAGTTTTCACAAATAAGGAGATAAGAACTAAGTGGTTATGTATTTTCAGAATTTATAAAATAAAGTGTTGGTTCTGATTCAATTAATTTTAGATTCAGTTAAGTTTCAGATAAGAAACTTTAGGTCACTCCACTTGAGCAATTTAAGTGATGCCTCAGATGAAAAAATATTAGTATGGCAAGAAAACTAATGAAAAAAGAAAATAAAGTGTATAAAAACTAGGCCACACATATTTTTGACATGAGCAATCCTGAATCTTGCATTGTATCAAAATTTCTGTAACATCAACTTTGCTTTCCTTATGCAATATGCCTCTACTCTGCTTCTTATGTACTCAGGCTCTTTAATGTAAAACTCTCATTGTTATTGAGCTTATTCAATGGTATTTTTAGAATCCCGTAATCATAGTTATAGGTGCTGTTCCATCACAGTATGGAAGGAATAGACAGACCATCATCAGTATTGGTTTAACACTGTCCCACCTACATAGAAATCTCTCTGCCCTCTACACATATTTTCTACCTGGTTGCTTTGAGCCAGGCAATTGTTCCTCCCATCTATTACAGCACTGGTAGAATATATTGTGAAATAATTTATTAAGACAGGAAGTAAAGCTGCATTTTCACATTCACTCTGCCCAGTGTATGGTGGTCTAATGGTGACAGACAAAAATAATTTGCTTTCTGTATCTCATTTGCTGTTCAATTCAAAAAACTAAAATATAACAATTTCTACAGCCCTATAAGATCATGGAATATATTTTCACTCATATTCCTTCTGGTAATAAATTGCTCATTTGACAGGTCTCCATCCCATCCATGACATTTACAGTGGTTAGACTATTAAAACACTAGTTTTATTCAGGTCACACAAGACTGAGCTGTGTCAGTGTCTGCATACTGCATTACTAATGCCAGCAATAACCCAAGTAGTGCTAGAAAAGCAGAGAAATCCACTCCAGAAATAGCACTCCTCTATTATGTATCTATTTTATCCAATAAGGGATTTTGCCTAAAAGCACTCCAAAACAACCCAGCACCCTCATCTCCTGGGTACAAGTGGATTCAAGCAAGTAAGATAAAATCCTTCATACATTAAAAGAAGTATCTTCCAATCTATAAGCCTTGATTACAAGTTTGAACCTTTGTAACATGGTTACAACATTAAAATCCAAATTGTTGTATTTCTGTGAAGTTTTAGCCTTTGTTTTTTCCATTTATGCAAACACTACTTGTACAAGGAGTTGTCTTGGAGCACTATGGATAATGCATTCTGGCAGGAGCATGCAGATTCACAGAGATCCATCTCTTTCTCTGTCATACAGGTGCTCCAGTAAAGAGTGCTTTTCCATATTTGTGACAGAGCACTCAAATGGAAAACCTGATGGAAATACACATTGTGCTCCTAGGAAATATGAGGATATACAGTGAATATTTAAAAAATGTAGCTTTCTAAATAAATGTATATTGTCTAATTGCTACATATTTGTAAAAGTCCTGTATTTTTCAAGCATCATAATATCCTTACAACCTTTCACAATAAAAGAAGTAGGATCTTAAAAAATGTTAAGAAATATCTGAAAATGCACCAAGGTTAGCTTGCTGAAAGTTCTGCACTGGATCTGCAGTTGGGTTATGAGCAGAACAAAAAACTGAGTATGACATAAGAGGAAAGCATAACCTCTTTCTCTCTTTCTGCGCATATTTCCATATTTTTCAGTTGATTCTTTTTTTTTCTTTTTTTTTTAATACAGGTGCAAGATTAATCTATATTAGTTTGCTGTCCCATGGGAATAGTTATGAGCTTCCATGCAAAGCAGTGCATGTCTCTACTATGAGATATATTAAGTATTTTAGATTGCTTGATCATGTTAGATTGCTATGAAAAGCTGAGGCGGCTTAAAGTCTAGATTTCAAAGACAGGATGACAAATAGGACTACTTACTATGAAGGAGATGATAAAGGGAGACACAAAAAACTTACACACATCTATAGAATTCTGGACTGCATCACAAATATTGTGGCCAGCAGGACCAGGGGGGGATTGTCCCCCTTGAATTCAGCACTTATGAGGCCACACCTTGAGTCCTGTGTACAGTTCTGGGCCACTCATTACAAGAAAGATATTGAGGTGCTGGGGTGAGTCCAGAGAAGGGCAACAGAGCTGAGGAAGGGTCTGGAGCACAAGTCATGTGGGGAGCAGCTGAAGAAGCAGGGGGTTTTTAGTCTGGAGAAATGGAGCTTCAGGGGAGACCTCATTGCTCTCTTCAACTGCCTGAAAGGAGGCTGTAGCCAGGTGTGGGTCTTCCAGGGAAACAGTGACAGGAAAAGGCTTCAGGCTGGGCTAGGAGAGGTTTAGATTCATTATTAGTAAAAATGTCTTCACCAGAAGAGTTTTCATGCAGTGGGAAGTGTTTGAGTCACCAGCCCTGGAGTTATTTCAAAGATGGATAGTTGTAGCACTTAGGCACATGGTTTCATGCTAGATTTGTCAGTGCTCACTCAATGGTTGAACTTGATGATTTTGAAAGCCTTTTCCATGTGAACAATTTTATGATTCTAACTTTGGGTCAAGCGTCTTATCATCTCCAAACTCCTTTCTCTCTGTATCCTTATTTAGAAGTGTTCAACACTGTACTAATTACTGTCTCTTAAAGTCCACAGTCTGTGCCATTTGGCTGTAGTTGCTTGAGTTTCATAGTCATTGCTGGCATTATTAAAAATTCTAATTTCAAATATAAATAGGAAAATTGCCATATTGTGGCAGATTTGTGACCTCTTAGTGTTTGTGGTACTGGAATTTCCAGGTTCTGATTTCAGCACAATCTACCTGTTGAATGGCTGGAAAAAGGAAATGAGGATTCCTCTGGAGATAGCAATCTGTTTGAGTCTACAAAAGACACTACCTTTGCCCCACCAAATTAAAACTTCATCTTCCCACTCAGCAATGCTCCACGACACAAGTTGCCAGGATTGCCTCATGCCTCTCTACAAGACTGGTGCAAACAAACAGTTCTTTTACAGAAAGTGTCCTGTGGCTGAAGATCTGTGTCTCCAGGGTTAGGGAACCACAGGAGGAAGGGAATAGGCTATGTAGTATTTGGGGGAATGAGCAAGACTGGGTGTTTTCAGAGATGTTACAGTCTCAAGACCCTCAGCAGTTTCAAGCAGTTTCAAGCATTAGCTGCAGCTGAGGAGCAGGTGGACCCAGAGCCCTGCCAGGTAATTAGGCCAGGCTCTGCTGAAGAAGAAAGCTGAAAGTGAGTCACTGTATGTACCGGCAGCAATGGTGATCCTGATGAACCCCTTCCAAGTCAGTGTATCCTATGATTCTCTGATTCTATAGACTTGATTTTCTTTTCAAAGACTGTTTTTGCCTTTGTTTTCTTTTTAAAACATCTTTTACTCATTTTGCAAAAAAGCCTAGTCCAGAACTCTAATTCAAAAAACTCTAGCTCTACCTTTAACTACTCATCAAAATTAGTCACCACTTTCTTCTTCATTTTACAAATACTAATTACTTTATGTCTTCTAAATTGCATATTTTCTAAAAATATTTAATGCTATGAAGATTAACTTTCCCTGTGTAATAAAATTAATATTCTATAGAAGTATGATCACCCTTTAAAAAAAACGAATGACTGGCATTTTGCTGGTATTGAAATGCTTAAAATCTTTCTTTCTTTAAATGTTAGAGTAAAGTTAATAAGCAACCAGTGACATAGTGTGTAGCTTCTAAAGCTAAACTTCTAAGTAATCTTAAAAGAAAGGAGGAAAATTGCTTCTGACAAGCTAAAATTACATTATAAAGCCTCCCATATTTTGAAAAGCCATGACTTGTCCCAGGCATGAAGCTCATTTCAGTGTTTAACAAAACTTGTTTATAAAGAAAACATCTCCCCCAATATCAGTTTTCCAAAAGCATGCCCCTTAACCCCTGCTTTTTGTTTCTATTCGTTGTTGGCATGGAGACGAAGAGGCACTCCACTAGATTGATCAATGCRTGGTAACATCAACACAACATTTTCAGTCAGGTTCCCAGGAGCCTTCCTCCTGAATCTGTCATTTTGATTCAGATAACTAAATCAGGCTAAGCACTGCAATGATAACRGATGACTTGCCTCATTAGCTGTCTCCTGCTGCTTTTCTCTGTCAGGAAGCACCACAGTGGCTGTCTGGAGCTCCTGTGAGAGAGAACTTGTTTCCCTTATAATATTTTGGTATATATATGCTTCTTCTATTTCTATGCATTATTTTGTATATATTCACATATATAAGAGAGACAAATGCAAACGGTGTTTAATGGRTAGTTCATTAAGAGGAAATAGATTTGAAAAATTCTTTATTGAGGTCCAAAATGTAATCATATAAAAATATACATTTCATAGCATCCTCATAATAGAGTTATATTATTTTATATTCACTGTCTCAAACTCTGTTTCCTTTAAAATGGATCCTCATTCGTTAAGGYGTTTTGCTTATCTGAACATTCAATGAATCAATTACCCTAATTGCACTAACATACAATAATTAAAATCTTAAGAATCAATCCTAGATGAGTAGTATGAATTTTAAATATGCTGTTGAATAAATAAACTGCATAAAATAAAACCTGCAAATGAGAGGGCAGATTTTCAGTTGTAGCTATTAAGAAGACCACAGACATATCCCAGTATGAATAYAAGGTAAAGAAAATTAATCTGAGTGTATATTTAGCCAAGTTGCCAATGCACACATGAAGATAGTAGTAGCTGTAGCTGCATTTGCTTCTTTTTAATTGTGCTTATGGACAGGTGTTTAAATACAGAAAAAACAAAACAAAACAAACAAACAATAACAACAACAAACCTCCACAAAACCAAACAAAAATCAAAACAACAACAAAAACAAACAAACAAAAAACCCCAAAAACTCACAAAAACCCATCAAAAATTCAAAACAACCAATTACATTTATTAAATGAGTCACAATGATCTTCTAACTTGTACTATCACTACCTTATTTTCCACATATTTGCACCATATACTGACCATAAATTGATATGAATTACTGAAATGATAGTATGCTAAAATTACAGTCTCTTTCATATCTCTGGTTGAAAATAGACAACTTCCTTCAAATTTCAAAGGCAGAGATTTATTTTATTAACTGAGAAGTCTTGCCCTGGCATTGAAATTATACCATTCTGTGRGAGTCAGCTAAGCATCTCAGCTACCTTGAGCTGGCAAGTTGGTTATACAAGAAACGACAAAATCTTGGCATTGGCCATTTGACTCCCCTCCCCGGCACTTAAGCTTTAAACTCAAGCAAGGATGTTCGATAAAATATTCAAGCTGGCTTAGAGAAACCCAGTTGCTTTTCCATGTTCAATCATGGGATGCTTGCACATTCTTGTTGTGGCAGCTATGTTAGATTCACTGATCAGACTCAGAGGGTTACACTGCAGTATTTGGAGGACTCTGTCATTGCCTGCCAGAGCACTTGGAATTCTCAGCCACCTGAGTAACTATGAGCCAGAAATGGATAAGGAAGTCCCTGCATTTTTCTTCCATCGCTGTCTAGTTTTTGATATCACCTGCCAGCATGACAGTACATACTAAAAATCCAGTGGAATTCATAAAGTTCCTTATCTCTGTCTAGCTCGTTCAAAAAGCTCACTAAAGCTTTTATGGAGTATACTTAACATTTAAGGTAGAAAAAAAAGGGAAACTCAGTATTTGGTATGACTCAATAATTTCTTCTTCATTAAGCTTKTTTTCCCTTTTTCCACATCTCTAGAGTTATAAATAATTCCTTGAATTATTTTGGAGAATTTGACAAAGTGGTTAGGGCTAGTATAATTTCATATGTTTGTCCTGGTTTTGGCCAAGGATGGGGTTAATTTTTTCAGTAGCCATGAGGGGTAAAGCTTTAAGTCATTCAAAATCCTAATGTTATTTGATGCCATCTTACTCATTGCCAGTAATGGGGGAAAGAGACTCACTCTTGCTTACAAGGACATTCTTTTCCAGTGGTGGAAGCATGGCAGGTGGAAGATTCATCCATCATCATTGTTCCATTATCTTGGGCTTGGTGAGCATTTTGCATGAAAATCACCCTCTCTTTGAACAATTTTTGTCATTAGTATTGTCGCTGTAACTTTTCATTTTCTTACGCCATTACTGGTTCCAGTAAATTGTTCTTATCTCAACCCATGATCTTTGCCTTTTGTGCCTCCAACTCTCCTCACCATCCACCTCAAGGCAAAAGTGGCTGGGAAGGGAAGGGAAGGGTGCCAGCATGTTTTTGGTGAGAGCACTAGGCTCTCCTAAACCACAACAGTGGCAGAACAAATAAAATGTGTTTCTGCTAAGTTTTTAATCTCCTTCTAGCTTTCAGTCATTAAATGCCCTTAATTAAAATCAATATGAAAAGAAACCATGAGCCAAAGACCACTTTTCATATTTGCTAGGGGGATAAGGTAGAAAGAAACACATTTTCTGCATTTCTTTACTGRATAAGAATGAATTACTTTAATTATGTAATGCATATGATTCACATTTTAGAATATTTGAACATTTAAAAGCTATGTCACAGAATACTCTGATAAGTTATCTATCATATAATGATGAAAAATACTTGATTGTAAATATTGTAGACTCTTAGATATCTATGAGTGCTATGCCATTTCTCCTTCAAATTACTCAGATATAGAGAAGTAGAATAGAAATGAATCATCTTACCACTATTTCACTTTAGGATACAGAAGGCATGGGGTAAAATTGTGTAAAGATCTATACGGTGATTTTTATTCATTGCATATTAGATTGTGTATATCAGTCATTATTGAATCATATACTATAAAACATTAGTAAGGCAGTTTTTAGGGGAAAAATCATAAAGCTGAGTTTTTGGGACATCAAAGCTATTAATCATTCTCAAAAAACTTTGAGAAGAGTTTTATGGTTTTTATCTTTAGCATGTTAAAASTTTTCTCATTTCCTTTTTTTCAAAATTCCATCTGAATGCATGCTTGCAATTTAATAACTTTCCTCTCTGATCAACTCAATACTAGGAGCGTACCTTGGAAGATAGAAAAAAATTGTCTTGAAGAAATCATAACTCCAGTGGCTTGGGCTATATAAAGTGGCAGGACCAATTATCTCAAYGTCATTCAGGTGGAGACATGCAAATTAGATGGGTGGGTTGTATCAGTCTTGTTGTATCAGTTGTTGTATTAGTCTTTTACTTTTTAAAACCTGGGTTTGTGTCTTCTTCTCCCCTGTTCCATTGTCCAGACTACATTGTTCAGAGTGTTCTGTTCTCTCATTCTAGAACAAAGTTATTAGAGACTTCAAATCATTCTCCCTGCTCTCCTCTGGAAGCTCTTCAAGGGATCTTACTTTCTCCRGAGGTGTGATGTTCTAATCTGTTTGCAATACACTTGGGGTGTATTGCTGGGGTAGTGTCAATGCTGCAGAAAACAATGAACTATGTCATGCAGGCTTAATTCCTGCCACAAATACTTTTATAAGATTGGCACATTTATTGATTCTTCTTTTATTATCAGACTACATGTTCTCATTCTATGCTTRAACAGCCTTTCTTTCTTTTATTCTCAAATGCTTTGCATTTGTCCCCATTTTTCTGGTTTTTATTTCTGTTCTTTTTTCTTTCTTTTGCTTTTCCAAGATGCTTGTCTTATTTGCCATGAATACATGTATACATGTATGTAATCAAATCCCTTCAATTTTCATGCTGACTTAATATTATGGAGGAAGTGTTCTGTCATATAGATTATTTATGGAACATTACGTAGGTCAAGACTAAGGCAAGACATCTGCTGAATCACATTCAACACACCTCTACATTTTGCTAATGATTCTAACTTCTCTTTGATAAAACATGGTTCATCAACCACGCTTGCGTTCTCTATTAAAAAGCAGGCTGTAGTAAGGCCAAGATACAGAATGCTATTCTTTCTACACATATCAACTGTTCCCTTTACCACACAGAAGGAACTTTGATTCAAACTGCTTCAAACTGCTGTAGCAGAGGTAGATCAGAGCTGAAGGCTGTATAAATTTGTTCTCTACTTCACCTGTGTCAATAAGCCGCTTTGCAATGAATTTGTGTCTGCATGTTTACGTTGACAAGTCCTAGGGTAGTTCCTTCTAGGATTTCTTGGTGTAATAAAACCCTGACTTCATAATTCTGCCATGATGTTTAATTGTCCATTTCTTCCCTTGCCTGGTGTTTGAAATCTGATGCTCCTTCCCCTTTGAAAGAGAATTATTAGATGGGTCACAAAAGTAATTTCCTAGATTGTGTGTGTGTGAGAAGTTACCAGCTTTTTCACTGTTGATAGCAATATTTCCTTTCACAGTTAAGGCGTCCCTGTATCACTGTTCCAATCTGACCTACATTTTAACATGCTGAAACATTTTCCTGCCTGCCTGTGGGTTTATAATGAGTGTAAGCATACAGTTTACATACCAGTTCCTAACACTGCCCATCCCTGAGTTTGGACCACTTGAAGCCAGGAGTTTGATTTTTAAATTAATGAGTTTTGAAAGAGTAAATGGTAAGCCTCCAGACTTATTTTTGAACTTGAATATTATTCTGGCTTCCGTGTTGGCAGGAAAACTCAATATATACTCATTTTTAAAATGAAAGCCAAGGTGTTTCTCTAATCTCTTTATTTCAGCAACCAGGGTTTTAAGAGAAACTGTCTCTATCATGAAACTAGTCATGTAACAGAACCAAGTTCATATTTTCACAGTGAATATTTTTCTTTGTGGTTAGATCAGTTTCTAGCAAAAAAAACCCTACTTTCCATTAAAAAAAAATAATCCCGAAGCTGTCATCCTCCCACCACTGGATTTACCAGCATAGACTAAAGGATTTCTTGCACAATATTCTGAGCAGCGATTCCTGGAACTGATATTTTGCAACTGCTTTAACCTCTCTACAGAGTGACTTCTTAATGCATATTTCCCCCACACATTCACATAAGATTAGTATTCTCTTTTCACTAAGGAAAGATTAGGATGATCACTGTCTTAAAGTCTTTGATTCCTTCTTTTCAGCTGTAGTTCCTCCTACAGTAAATAATACTTAGTGAATTGAATAAAGTCCTATTATTCTTTGTCAAGATACCATAGTAAATTGAGCCACAGTCATTTTCTTGACTCAAAACACCTGTTACTTATATCCTGTGCAAACTGGGAAATGCCTATGGTTAGAAAGACTTTATCTCTCAAATAAGAGGTGTTATAATTGTCTCCTTCCATATTTAATCAGAGGAAAGAAAGAATCTGCTTACTCTTTAAAACTTTTTACTGTGCAGGGTTCATTGAACCTCTAAGTGTTTTTGTGTAACACATATTTAGAATAGAATAGACTACTAAACTAGACTAGAATAGAAATTTCTGTTCCCATGCTGCTTTTAAATTCAACAGCTTGCACAGTGTTTCATTGAAGGCACTTTTCTTTAATGGAATCTTTGTCTCTATCAGCATAGGCCTGCTAGTTTACATATATCTACTATTTCCAAAACTATTTAATATATCTCCCCATGTGTGTGCTTATTATTTATCTTAAAATATCAACATGATGATGTGTACTTCAGAATAATCTAGACTGCTGGCTTTACAGTGCTGATTCTATTTTGTCTTCCCAAATAACTGACCCTAAACTCCAGAATTATCCTGTATGTTAAATAGCTCATATTCCTGTAACTCACATGCTATTTGATTCAAATATTTGTAGCATAGAAATGTATGTGTCTACACTATAAACAAGAAGAGTGCATTTTTGTTTCCAAATAAAATAGAAATTGTAGCTGGAATGCTTGAGACAATTCTAAACTTGTACTTCCAAGTGTTTGTTGTCTGAAAACAGGCTCCAATTCTAAATCCAATTCTGATTTTTTCTGCTATCCTAAAATTGCCTACCTTTGTCTCTGTCCTCAAAGAAACTGTATTAAAAATTCTATGAAAAATCAGTTTCTTGGGCTTCTTACCAAGGGCAGAGATATATAGTCACTATTAAAATCACTTTTGTAATGAATTTTTTTTGCAATAAGGGCACCGACCTAACTGATGGCAAAAACCTGGAACTGCAGAGAGAAAAAAAAAATCTGTCACTAACATATCATGCCATTGAATTAAGATTGCCTTTCAATCTGGCTGGATTAGGAGATTTGCTGTTCTGGGCAAGGTCTTCAAGAGTCACATTTTCATCTAAACATTTTGGAGGTGTGCTTTAGACTGCAATTACCAGAGTTGAATATTGAAAAGCATCAACAAGTGATGGTTTGCAACCTTTGCAAGACTCTGTAGACTGTGAGGAGGAGTACTTATATCATTTCATTTGTATACTTTAGATAATTGTATGCTAAAAGAGAATAATTTGGAGAATTCAAGGAGAACTATGATAGTAGGATTTCTGAAGGGCTCAAAGAGTTCCTTAGAGATTTAAGCAAGCTTAATTCAAAATCCAGGGGTGAAAGGGAGAAGGTATGGAACTCATACAGGATAAAAATGAATACTGTAAATAATTGTGCCCTCCTTAGCACTTACTATTATAGTCTTTATTTCAATCTTCAATTCCTTTACATCTAGAAAGGGTTGAGACACATGAAAGGAAAAATTATTTCAATGTTGTTATTCAGATAAGCTTCCAAAAAAAGTTGTACTTATTTCTTCCTTTATTCAAAACTGTTTTGCCCAAGTCTGACAATGTATAAACCAGCAAAATATATCTTGTAAAGAAGTAAAAACAGTTTATAAGAATATGCATGCCACATGTCTGTATATCCTTGTACCCTCCCCCTGAATGCTGGAATAATATTTCAAATTAAAGGACACGAAAAAATTTACATTTAACGTTTTGCAGTGGTATTTATTAAATATATTGAGTACTGAAAATAAGCACTGAACACATGATCATGGGTGAAAGTTCTTCCCAATGCTTTCAAGTCCAGTATAAGCAGGACCATGCCTGTATCATACATTATTTGGCTCAAACTGCTTTCACTAGCCAGGGGAGTTAAAGTCTACTTTTCTTAACCTGTGCCACGTTAGGACTAGACTGAGATTGTGTACTCTTACTTCTTTAATTATTTTTTTAAGATATCCATGTGGTCCTCTGCTTGCTGCATCATGTATTAACTCAACTTTTTTATGACTTGTAAATACAAAGCAGAACACAAGGCAAAATTGCTCTTACAAGTACCCAAGGTTTACAGGGCTATGTTTGAGGCCTCTCAAATGTTTACAGATGAAATATTTTGTAKAATTTGAATATAAATAATTTCTTTCCTCCATCAGAATTTCTGCCAGATTACAGAGAATGGAAACTACGTGTGGAAATATCCATTAAATAATTAAGAAATTCTTCCTGGGACTGAAGTGGGCCTAGAAAGCAAGCAACCACCATGATAAGCCAAGTTGGGTGAAAGCCTTGCAGGTGTAATTGTGCACATTTGTAGACTCATAGTTCTAGGGACAAAGATCACTGTATCTTTCATATTTTCTATTTTTTCTGTATTAATATTTTTGTTTGATTGTTTTCAGGAGAACGTTGGTAATTGGTATAAAGAGATAAGATGATAAAGTGATGGTGGGGAACAGTGGGTGAGTGTAGGGTTAGAAATTCACTAAAATTGATAATTTTCTTCTTTAGAAGCACTCTGCTAACAGAGTATTAATGGCAACTAGATTATGAGAAGAAATATTCAAAAGATATTTATTACTAAGCTGCTATTTAATAATCTATTACCTTCTTAAACTTCTATTCCTTAGAACATACTTAGCTGCTTCAAGCACAAGATGTCTAGGAGAATATACAACATTTTGTATCACGTAGCACTCACTYGAGCATGTTGTGTTGGAAAATAGAAAAAGCAGTGTGCCTAGTTTGCTGTCTTTACAATCCCAACAACTGTGTGAACACTTTTATTAAAGGGAAAATATTAAAGATGAATGGATTTCCCTTTGGAGATTTGCAGGTGTTGTRCTTGTTGGTAAAGCTAATCAATAAGTCAAAAAGCAGGAGAGTAGTAAAGAGAAAAAAGTATTAGCATTTGCATTTCAACTCAAAATTATTTTATAATTTGTAAACCTATGCAAAGCAAATTGCAGCAGCAGTATAACCCCTAGGGATTCATAAGATTGTACTAATTTTACACTACTTTACCTCAAAAGACCTCACTTTCTGATATTTTGGGGCTACACACAAACACTTGAATACCAGAAAATCTAAATCTAAAAATCTAAACATTAATTTATCATATTTTGGTCTTCCAAACATCAATCCTGATAATATAGATAGATAATATTGTATTTATATAGGTGTGTGTATATATATATATATATATATATATATATACACATACATATATGAGTATGGCATGGGTCATATATATATATATGTGCGTGTGTGTGCATATACGTGTGCGTATTTTACACAATAAAAAATTTTGAAACCTCTTCTCAGTGAGGGTTGGCCTTAATTGTTTAGCAGTGTTTGATTTAAGCCCTTTTCCCAAGTGACATTTTATGAGCAAAAGGATTTGGTCAAAATAATCTAAGTTTGAAAGCAGAGGATTTTATATTCTGTAATCACATAATATAGACAGTTTAGTAGTGGTTCTGAAGTGTAGATATAAAAATATATAAGGGCTGAAATACTTTATTGGATAGTWGGTCATAATAAACTAAGATACTGATCAGATATTATTCTGTGTGTTGATARTACTATTTTTCTCGTTTGGGTTTGAGATATCACTGCAACACTCAATCACAAAACTATATTATTTTTGGAACACATAAAAAAAAGTCAGAAAGCTAACAGTATTTCTTTTAATGACCAAAACATTTTATAATTTGGCACATAGAGAGTAAAATGGAGAAAAGTCTGTAATTCTTTGTTGCTTGGTCTGTAGCTAATGAAGTTTCTTCTTGCTCATAATTATTAATCTATTTTCTTGCAGCTTCCAGAACTTTCTATCTACTTGGATCCATACCATATGTAATTCTTCTTGCTTTGTACTCTCAGTTATAGAATGGAGATTCATGTTTCAGTCAGTCTTTAACTTCTTTACCTGTTTGACCTTCTTTCCTTCTGATAGGAATAAAATAAGTTTGTTCCTTTGTCCGCGACCTTACGTGTATGATTGTTTTCCCATTTTAAAGCTTAAAAAGCAATGTGATTATACTCTTTTTTTTCTGTGCAAGCACATGTTTATTTATTGCTTGAGAAGGGCTTGTATGTCCTGGATGATATTATCTCTAGCAGTAGCTACTGCAACATAAGTTTTTGTAGGATAGACACACGCTAGCTTGTCGCTTGTTTTAGTCCTGGCATCCCTTGGGGGTATTTTGGATCATATTGGTGTTCATTTCAGGTGCTCATTCTCATCATCTTTAAGAAGGTCATAAATAACTCAGTCATTCAGCTGTTTTACTCCTGTTTCAATTGCATTCTCTTGTAGATAAAGGTTTGGTGGGTCTTTTTGGTTAAATGCTTTGGCCTTTCTTTTTAATACTGTCTTTTTTGCTCTCCTGTATCATGCTGTATTTGTATAAATTTTTGACAAAACCGAACTGTTTTCTATTCTCCTATATTTCTCCATAATTATACTCTAGTACAAAACAGATTTGAAATGTACAAATAATGGATGGAAACTAGCTACATAAGCCCCCTGCGCTGAAAGATATTGCACTGTGAAGGACTTTATTATTACATGTAATTGGGTTCTAACATTGAAAATAAATGTTAAACATTAAAAGGATATTATTTAAAACAATGAATAATTATGATTTCCATTTCTTTTCTATGGACATTTGAGAACAGATAGTATTGCTCATGCATTTATCTTTTTTTCTCTATTGCTCTCTGGGGCTTGTTCCATGAAAAGAAATGAATAGACAAATGAGTCAAGTATAAAACCACATGATAATGCTCAAAGCTTGTTCAACAAACATGTAAGTGAAAATAAGACACTCCATTGCTTTTACTCAGCAAACACCAGGGCTTTTGWTAGAAGTTTTCTTAAAAAGCTCCACTGTGCTCTAAAAATACCATCAGTCTTTGGAGTACTGCTGCAAAATATCTTTGGTATGTATTGTTCCTGTTTGAGAAAAGAGAACATTTTTGCAGAAATGCCAATTATATTGAAAAAAATTAATCTGACATCTCCCAGAAGTTTGTATGTTGCTGAATAGCAACATTTGTCCTCAGCAGTTCAAAGTAGGTTACAAAGCAAGGATGAAAGGAAAGAATTACGACATGAAAAATTAATTTACATAGATGTCATATACATTATATGTTGCATTTGGTGAAAAAGCAGATATTGCAATAGACATTGGGAATCCTTTCCAGAATTTCAATTTAGGTGCTCTGGATAATTCATTTCTCTGGATAGTTCATTTTTGTCAAACTTTTTATGAGGCAGGGACTATTTTGTCATCAAGCTAGAGTTGAAATCTACACTTCATTTCAGCCAACACTCAAGCTAACGTTGCATGGATTGCTTCAATATTGCTATTGGCAGAATGAAAACATTTAAAACAATTTAAAAGAATCTCCATCCTCCTGAAGATACCAGAATGATTTCAGGTGCTGTTTACATAAAGCAGCCTCCAAGAGAGTAGCTAAATGCTTSTGAAAAGTCTCCTAAGTTAAATAAATTTTAGATTTTTTGTTTTCCTCATCTCAGGTGTGAGCTGCATCCTTAATTGTCTGATGAACATATGCAATGCATTCAGCCTGAATTTTTGAGTTGAAGTTACATTTTCCCAAGCCACAGCATTCTGTTTCATGAAGCAGGAACTATGCACAGGACAAGGTATCAAGAATTCAAATCATACCTTGAATGAAAGGAGCATAGTGACTTAACAAACAAATATCTYTGTTGTAACTTTTCTCTTGTTCTTTCTTTTAATCTTTTAACTTTAGGTGTTATCGTTTGTTGAAAATAGCCAAAGCCTTACACCTTGTCTTCTGATTACAGAAGGCTATATAGTCCATTGTGGCACCAAATTAAATTCATAGCATCTTTCAAAGTGGCTTTAAATCCCTAATTTTGTTATCTACTTCACTCATTCTATATACCAAAATGCATAAAAGCTTAATTTTAAGCACTAATTTATAAATAACAGTCCAGAATCACTTTTGGTTGCATTCTAAATAAGTCAGCAAAAATGGTGATTAAAATTCCTGGTAAACAAGAGCAAGAATTTAATTTAACATTACTAAAAATTTAACGTAGTTCATACTAAGTGCCACATTTGAACTTCTCTGCTATTAACTTCAAATAAGAATACAGAGTCCATAAGAGCACATTTCAAACACAGGCTTTGAATCTAGAATCCAAATATGTATCTCATTACCCTATTATACACAAGAGAGAATTAAGAAATGACGCATGAAAAAAATATCCTCTTTGTGTTTCTTCTGTGAAGATGTGCCTCCAGACTTCCTTTGAAAACATTTGAATGTTACTATTAAYCTAATGAAACAGGTTCATCTTTGAGACAGTCTCATAAGAGTCTCAAGAGAAGATGAGAAGAATTTTTGACATTAAATTATTTCCCCATAAAAAATACCAATTGATTGATGTCACATTGTCTCACTATCTGTGGGAGTTTTTCAATGAAATTTTGGTTGAATTTTGTTTCACAGTGTTCTAACTCATRTGTTAGCATTGTTTTGTTTTAAAAATTTTTGTATTATTTGAATAAATATATTTAAAATATAGATAAAACAAATAAAATAAATCAATAAATCATTTTAGGAGTAAAATGAAAACTTAGCTTATTTAAATTATCAAACAAAAATTTATTTTATACTAGGCAATATTTTTCCTGAAGTGAAAATATTTCTAAAATGAAAATGCACTTTCTAATGTAATTTTTTTATAAGGTAAYATCTTTTGAAATGTTTATGTTTTGAAATTTTAATTGCTTCTGAGAAGAAGTTACTCACACGGCTTTCAGTTTGTTCTTGAACATATGCTTAAACTAGAAACTCCTCATAACAGRAACAGTGAAAACCCTACCTTGGACACTTAAAAATTGCTTGCTGCTTTTTTACCTATTTGGTCACATTAATAATTTTGATGTTATATAAGTACAAGGTAACAAATAGCTTTAACCTCATTTTTCATTGGTTGAGGGTTTTTTTGTTTGGTAAAACATACCCTTGTTTGCTGATTTTATGATCRTTTTATAAATTGTGTTTCTTATCTTTTTCTTCATTTTCACAATTAATTTTCTTCAGCCTACTTGTAGTGTGATTTAGGAGGGCAATATTGACACTGTTATGCATTCCTCAACACGCAAAGACTGTCATACATATTTGTGAATTTTTAATTGTTTATATGTTATACTAAGCAGATGCTGCTCCACTGGAAATGGAAATGGAATGGAACTGGAAATGGAATGGAACTGGAAATGGAAATGGAAATGGAAATGGAAATTTTCAGATTAAAAAAAAAAGTCATTCTGATATGCCCTTGGACTTCAAAATAATTTAAGTTTTGAGGTACTTTTTAGGCTTGAAAGAGAATTGTCACCCTGAAGCAATGGCAGCTGTCACCTGCAAATGAGTCCATGCAATGCATTTATACTTCTCTCCATTACTTATTGCACAGAATTTAGCTGGTTGTTTTGGAATATATGAACATAAAGTCCCCCAGTGGGCATCCTTCRCATATTTGTCCAGTGTCCCAAGGATCTGTCTGAACGTGCTCTTCACTGAAATCTTGTGCATTTTACTGTCACACTGGAGAGGTCTGTTTAAATCACAGACTCCAATGCCTGGATACTGCAGGAATGACAGGGTTTGTGGCTGCAGCAGATAACTGCTAGATTAAGGCCTGAAATCTGAGAGGCACATGCAGTTCATTATACATGGAACAGTGAGAAATGATCACCATCAGTGAGAGCAAACAAAATAGTGCCTTGAAGCTAAGCTGGAAAGATAGCAGTGCTGTTAATAATTAATTCTCCCTGTTGTGTCTGGCATGCTGCCTATGATAGCAAAAAATCCAATAGGATATTGCTATATCCCCCAGCTCATAGAAATCCACCAGGGGTGCACTATGGCTGATCTGTTGCTGCCCAACAGTACAAAATTAAATCAAGAAGTGCTGTCAGAGACATCCTCCCTCATCTCATAGAAAGCAATTGAATGTAGGAGATGGGCAAGTGTTGAAAGCCCTAAAGTTGGAAAAATCTATCTATTGCAGCAAGCCTGGTAGTGATTGTTAAACCATTCCAGATAGAAACATAGCTATGCCTTGCCCTTGAACTTTCATCCTTTCTGGTTTGGTTTTGTTTGTTTGTTTTTAATTTAAATCAAATTTATTCCAAGCCCTTTTCAAATAGAGGGTCAGACTGTACCATAGTCCTGCTAAAACAATCATATATCCAAAAGCAGAAAATTTTATTCTGTTTACATATCTTGCATCCTTTGATCTCTTTCTATAAAAGTTTACAGAAAGTGTCATTTCAATAGAAATACTGCATAATGTACAGATATGGCCCCACTCTCCTCAAAGTAAAGTTCTTCATGACCTTTRATGTATTCAGATCTACAATGTGTATCTTAGTTAAATGCTGTTATCAAGATTTTCAGGAGCACATTAGAGAAGAAATCACAGAAATAACAAGTGAGAGCAAAAAATTTTGTAGAGTCATAGAGCCACATAATAGTTTGGGTCCAAAAGAACATTTAAAGATCACATATTCCAAATACCCTTTCTTGGGCAGGAATATCTTTTACTGGACCAGATTACTCAAAGCCTCATCCAACATGACCTTGAACACTTCCCGGAATGAGGCATCCAGAATTTCTCTGGGCAACTTGCTCTAATCCCTCACCATACCTATCATAAAAAATGTCTCCCTTATGTCTAATCTAAATCTACCCTCTATGCTTTAAACAATTGTCCCTTGTCATGTTACTACAGGCCTTGGTAGAAAGTATCTCTCCAGATGACGGGATTTTTAAAAATTTGAATCTATAGCATTTGCATCAAAGACCCTGAAACAATTTTTCATTTAGCTTTAAACTTCTTTATAATTTAGTTCAAATATTTAATCTTTGAAAGGACTAGTACTCAATATCTTTGCCATAGGATGGGTGTTTCAAGTTAGTAGATCAAATTATATCCCTGAGCTATCCACTATCAAAAATTGCTGGTATCAGAGTTGTCACTTATTCTCTGGGCATGGATTAATTTCAAATTGATTATGAATCTTCTTCTCCTAATCCCTAATCAATCATAATTCAATTTAAGGAAYTAATTGAGAAGTTTAATATTACCCAAAAATCATTGTTCTGCTCCATTGATTGTTCCAAAAATTATATATTCTTATTATCTTTTTAAATTTTACAACTGTCTTGTTATAGAAGCCTTCTTTCTCTATGAGTGCACTTTTATAAAAAAGAATTCATTAATTACTAGGTGATAATCAACTTTCCTATACCTATGATCAATAGCCAGTGATTACTGCTTTCTTCCTGGGAAAGAAATATCTGCTTTCTGTTGCTTATGCTCCATAGTTTTCATTACTTTCCKGAAAAGTTTCTAGTCAATACTACTTATATAGATTAATATTGAAGCCTTATGCCAATAAAAGAAAATATATTAGTTCAACATTGAAAATAATTGCTTTATACAACATAGCACAAGTGATACATAAAGATGTTTATGCCTCATGAAAAAAGTTTTACCATAGTAATTTCAAATTTAAAAATTTAAAATAATAGGTCTGTACAGATCAATTTCAGGTTGGATTTTTTTTWATGTTTCTATCTTTCAACAGGTACTTAATGTATTTTTTTATTTRGAGTCATGAAACTGTCATAGTAGCAGTCATATATGTTTTTTTCTCTTATAGTGCTTAGAAAATCCTTAAAAGTGTTTGCAATACAAAAACACTTTAAAAGAATTTGAGGAAAAAATAATGCATACTTTTGGTACTCTTTGAGACTGACAGGCCCAATTAATCCTTTTCTATATAGTGCTATAAAGAGTACAAAYATCTAATACATAAAAAGAGAGCTATTTGTCTGTAACTATTAAAAATTCACAGTTATTCAGGGTGCTTCTCTTACTGTTTATAGAGGAGACACTTGCAACTGCAAGTCTTCATGATAATTTTTTGAACACAGTTTTTGTCTGCAGATATCTTTTCCTTGAAAAAAATTGCTCACTTTTTAATCTGATTTAATCTGATGATTTTATTGTATTGCATGGGTTGGAATGTACATTGAACATAGGAAAGGTTGCACTGAGAGTGAATGAAAATGCTGTGCCTATTCAGGTAGGTGCAAGTTGATATTGCAGCATGCTACGCTCTAGTTGTCTTTAGTAGTTATTGTTAAATGAAGGAAATCAAGCCACTCAGCTGTGGCTTTCCTCTAAGCTGAGTGAGCAGAAGCACAGTGTATAAACTATGTATACCAGTTTCTGATCATGAGTACAGAAATCTAAATGCTTAAAATGCATTTTAAGTTTCAAAAGAAGTACTGAAAGTTGATGTTTTTCTTCAGTTGCATTAAAAATTCAGGGCTCTTAGAATCAGTAGCGTACAGAATCTTCTGAACGCTACTGATTCTAAGAACCCTGAATTGTTACCTAATTTATAAATTGAAAGTCCTAATTAAAAACACTTGCTAATAATAAAGAGCAAATAATTTGAATAGGGAGCTCAGGCATGAGGTTAGTGAAGTTTCATCTCTTCAAATTAAGAGATACCTCCTACTTCTGGTGACAATGCACTCAATATCATCAATTAATTCTCTGGTACTTGCAGAAGACTCAACAGATGAGTTTCTAAAGCATCAGTGCTGACTCATCTGGTTAATTTTTCAGGTTAAATATTTTGTTTAATAATTACAGTATTATGTGGGTTCTGTAGCTTTTAAAAGAATGATAGGCTTAGTTGACATTAGCATTCACATATATGTTCTCTGAATTGTCTTATGTTTTAAACACAACTTTCTCTAATTAATCACGTCTCTTATTTTACTCTTCTTGAAAATTTCTTTACAAAACATTTTTTTAGCTGCATTAAATCCATAAATGCCTACTTTTTATTTTAAAAATACATGATACTCTCATTTCCAAAGATTTTTTTATAATTGGTTGACAATMATTTTCTGTATTGACAATATGATAATTATGTATGAAAATGCAATTATAAATTGCTTATTTTCCTGAAATTCAACCTTCGTGAAAACCTTAGTGAGATTTCAAGATATAGTATCTGCAATAATTTAAATCTGTCACTATTTTGTAATGTACATGGTGTCATCACATACACAAGGAAATGCCCTGAAAAAAATATTCCTAAATTCTGTAATACACTACTTTTTTCTAGTACCTAGCTTTGGAAAGTTTTTCTTCTGAACCAATACTGCATGCAATASAGAATTAGGAAATAAAATACATTTTGTCCACGTTCTTTACTAAGCAGAGTTGTTTTTTGGGGTTTTCTTCTGGTTTTTCAATTTCCTCTTTTCATCACTGGGTACAGCATCTTTTTGTTTGTTTAATTAATTTTACTGCTGTTTTTTCCTGTCATCCTGCATCTAATTCACATGTGTTTTGGGAAGAACAACACTGACATTTATCACTACCATTGTAAGAGAAATCTTACTCTTATATATGTGATAAAGCCTTTGTGTCTCTAATACTTTTCCTTTTTTAGAAAGATAAAGGCTGATCTAGGGTAATCATTTGACTCAAAACTACCTCTGATACCTAGCTCTGCAGCAAAAATTTACTGGGTCTTACAATTCTCTCTCCATATGCTTTCTGTATGCTTCCTTTATGTTGAATTGTCCATTTTGTCAGAATTTATTAAGAGCCTAATGGTTTATCAGAGTGGGAAGCTCACTCTTCATCCACACTTTTTCYATAGGACTCAATAGCTGGACAAGCCAACCAGAATATTGGTCTTTGACAAGCCAGAGGTCTAGAAAACTTGACACAGTAATTCATATTGGGAAGTTCTTCATGACTGCTGCTGCAATGAAAAGCATCTCCCATTTTTTCCAGGTATCTCTTGATGCTTTRAGTGTAACTTTTACATTTTTTCTATCCTGTACTGCATTAGTGTATAACTCTGAACTCCATATAGAGTGTTATTAAGCTCTCATCACAGTTGACAAGACAAAACAATCCTTCTAGGACTGAGAACCAAGGCGATCACCACAGCCTTAGGTCCAGACAAAAATAGTTACAGACAAAAATTATAAACAAAAGTGAATTGGGGTGAGCAAACTAGGGGAATGTGACTTCATTACCTGAAGCTGTAATTGGAAAATTAACCCCTGATATGCAAATAGACTGTGCTTATATCAGCCCAAAAAACTCATGATGGTCATCCATCTTGGGTATAGCCTCTGTGAGGCTCCTGCACTGCCCAAGGTGTATTTGTTAAAGGCCTTTAATAAATACTCACTTGTATTCTCTGCTTGCCTCTGTTATAGGTAGCCAGTCCAAATCATCACTCTAATGACCCACACAGTTTGGGGGGGTTACAGTGGTCTGTTTGTGAAGTTCTTCAGGAGATGAAACACAYTTGGCAGTGTTATTGATCTTGGTCTACACCCCCTATGTTATTGATGTTATATCATACATTAACCAAATATATTTGTATCTTTTCAGATTTGCTTTCTTTAGGTTTCTCTTTCTGGATCCCCAGTGTGATCTTTCAACTCAAGAAATGACAGGAATCAAGAGCTTGAGCTGAATTAGAACCTATACTTAGGTTTAGGGGTTCTGACAGGAAGAGTATTTTTGCTTCTCTGGAACTCCTCAGATATCTTTAGGTTGTCTTTGTGTGCAATACCAAGAAGATAGTAAGAATACATTAATTTTATCATCGGTGGACAGTAAGACAATGTTCAGCTTCCTTCAAGCCTTTTCCCACATCCTGGCTAGYATCCCTGAGATAAACGCAACCTTGTCTCTTAAAAGCTTGTAAAGTTAAAGACCACGGGGCTACCCAGTTTCTGAACTAAGGTCATTTGTTTCCAGACAGAATGCAAGTTGGGAAATCTCAAAAGAGTCACTACCTCAAAAGAGAAAACWTATCAATCAGCATATGTACAGGCAGTGAAGTTCAGTTTCCCTTTGAGCATAGAGATGATCAGACATCTAGGAAGGCCCCAACACAAAGGAGAAATGGACAAATTTTAAAATTGTGTCCTGAAGTCCCACAATTAATCCAATTTCTAGGAAACCTGTCTCTGTTTCCCTCTGTAATTTCATTAAGAATTCCCTTGCCTAATGTCAGTGATTTTGTTGCCATAGCCACTGTAAAAAAAACTGGAATTTCTTTTCTTTTTGTAGCTTTAGCTTGCGGGGAAAAGTTTGAGTTTCTAGCTGCTGGAATCAGTAGGAAACCTTCTGTTATGCACAASTTTTTCTTCTCTGCAAGGTAACATKGGCAGCTGCTGGCTATGACCATGATATTTTTTGTCTGACAGTGAACTATTTCTCTCCCACTTCAGTTGTTGTTGCTGTTGTTAAGTGAAAATATGATTACTGATGGGTGAGTTTGTTTAACAGTCTTCTAAAAAATTGTGAATGAATTGACAGAGTGGCRAGAAGAGGCTAAAAATTATTTAAGAAACCTAAGAATAATACACAGAGCAGGTTAGAAGGATATTTTGAAGATGCCCTTGAACTGAATTCACAGAAATAACATTTTGCCTGGGTGATGATACCTAAAATGYGTCTAAGATTTGGGCCATGTAGAGCAACCTTCTAAAAAACTCTAAACTCTCTAATCGAGGAAGTAACTTGGAGAACAGGTGTCTGAGATCTGCAGGCAATGCTGTCTACAGGAGTTTGACGTCAGAGTTTGCCCAGTTTGTGTGCGTGCCCATCATATATGCAGAAATTTTTAAGAAGTGGGTTAGAACTTTTCCTTCTTTGCAGTGCCCAAGGGATTTGCATATATTCACTCTTCTATAAAAATACCAAAGTATTTAATTCTAGTTAACTGGGTAGAATTTGCACAACCTTAGAGGTAAATGCCAGTGCATGCATTTACTTTTAAAAAAAGAAGACATTAAAAGAAAAATAAAATAACAAAAAAAAATCATATCACATATTAAATGTTATGCAAAGCCTGAAATAAGAGCCAAAAATATCTGCTTAATGCAGAACTTACATCTTACATGTTTAGGTAAGGAACAATTTTGACTTCTATTGAATCTGTCTGTCACATCTTAACTTACAAAACCATSTTTTGTTTGTACTTTCTTTGTTCTTCAGAACATTTTCTTGCTACATGACTTCCTATGCTAAGTCTAAGCCACTAGAATAGATTTTTTGCTCTGGTCTGACAGGAAAATCAGGAATTGTCACAAGACTGTAAAGCCTATRGCCAAGAAAATTATCATGTGGTCGGTCTACATAGTACGTCAAGAACAACACAAGTAAAGGTCTCTTTCTGTTTCCTGGCAGAATGGGCTTTTGTCACTTTCCTGCATGGGGTCACTTTATTACAGCTATTAAGAAACATTGCATGGGATACTGAAGTTGTAAAGAAGATGAAATGGAATGRTCCTTTAGAAACCAGATGTATTTGTGGAGACATTCCAAGTCCTAAATACAAATGTTCTGTATGGCAAAGGTAATTTATGTGTGTATATGGTTCAAAGAAAAGATATTGACAAAAMAAAAATATTGGTAATTTTATAGTATTACATACCCAGTTCATGTGAGACAATGAAATAATTTTCTGCTGTCACTTTTACTTTAGATACTAAAATCCTCCTCAGGGCCAAGGCAATCATTTTTTGTCCTCCTGCTTCTGATACAGGGAMAATCACATATAGAACATGTTCTGACAGTGCAGTTTCAAGGACTGTGAAGAATATTTGATGTTGAAACCAACACTTATCTGTCCAAATACATCACCATCATTTGGCTTCTGTTTTCCACTGAATTAGAAGGGTTTGCAGTGCTTAGATTGGGCGTAAGGTCAGAGTGTTCATGGGTTTTGCTCCAGACAAGAGTAATAAATGCTTTTTTCTAAGGTGCTGTTGTGGTTTAACCTTAACCAACCAACACTCAGCCCTGCACATCCACTCCTCACTCTCCCTTGGTGGGATGGAGAGAACCAGAAGAGTAAAAGTGAGAAAAGTCATGAATTGAGATAGGGGAAGCAAAAGCCATGCGTGAAAGCAAAGAGCAAAATGAAGCGAGTAAATTGCTTGGGGAAACAAAACACCATCACCCCTTCCTTCTTCCTCTAGCTTTATATGCAGAGCATGACATCATGCAGTATGAGATCAGCTATCCTGATTATGTCWCTTCCCAATTTCTTGTGCACCTGCAGCACCCTGTTGGTGGAGTGGTGTGAGTAGCAGAAGAGGGCTTGGCATTGTGTAAGCTCTGCTCAGCAATAATGAAAACATCCCTGAAACATCAACAGTTTTCAGCACAAGTCCAAAACGGAGCTCCATTCCAGCCACTGTGAAGAAAATTATCCCAGCCCAACCAGCACAAAGACTTCCTTAGTTCTCTTCTACAACATCCAAGGCAGAAAGAAAACATAACMTTCTTGTATGTTTACTCCTTAAAAAGCAATAAATGTCTTGAATACAGTACTGCATTTCCCAAAAGATTATCCATAAGTATTTTAAAAAAATGCTGCTGTTCTTCTAATACCCAATTTATGTATTTTTTATGTGCAGTTTACTTACCCAACAGTTAATACTTGGATATTTGGTGCTCATAAGTAACTGCTTATCACTGTTCTGTCAGAGACGTACTGGCACTGTATAGTGTGAAATTCTTTTTCCACTGACTTAGCAAAAACTTTTATCACTTCTTGAAGTAGATCCAAACTTCACCTATGTGTCTTGCACCTGGGATAAATTTTGTAGTTTCATTGAGGAAGCTTACATACACAATATCTAGATGTTTCAGTCATCCCTGAATCTCCTTTCCAGATTAAAACCACAAATTCTCCTTGCTTTTGCATGACATATTTTAAATGAGAAAGTACTCAAGGAAGAGACCACTTATATGTCATGTTGAGAAGGTCTGTACTAAGCTGTTACACTTCCAAAATGTCTTGATTTTCTAGGACGTTGTTGAACTAAATATAAACTGCCCCAGAATAACTGTGTGAGGAGAAGAATAATACATTGCACATAGCAGTAGTCTTGCTGTGATGAATTTTGAACAGCAGTGCAGGGGAGAGGTCTGGTCCAGCATGGGCTGAAGACCTACATTCTGATGTTCCTGTATATGTTCATTTTCCAGAAATCCTTTTCTGTAATCAAACATGTGCAAGTTACCCTAATCTATACAGTCCTTTAAGTCATCTGGGTCTTATCTTTCTCATGCATTTTCCATTACCAGAATCAATGCTTTCCTTTTGGTATTTTTGATTTCATGAATGAGTATAAAATTATTCTGTCTCCRGCAAGTCGAAGTTATTGCATTATTTATGGCAGTTTTCCTCTCCCATCACTTTTCTTAAGACTCAGTTCATTTCAGAGCTCATTTCATACTTTTTTTTTTGTAATGCACATGAGATGCTTTCTGTATACTACAATTTTACTTTTATTTCAAATAAATATGGGTGGGTTTCTTGGTTTGGSGTTTTTTTTGTGCTTTTAGCCATAGAACAGTAACACAAAACCAAAGGGAACTGAGAAACCACTAGTGCATTATTAGAATTAAGCAAATGATTTTTGGTTTGTAGAAAATTTTTGATGCATTGTGTTCTATTTTGAACCCTTTAATTGTCTATATGTGTATACCTATATTTAATTTTATTSAGCTAAATTTTTGGTATGCAGTGTAAGGCTGCATGGGTGTCTTTGGAGAACATTCTTACTACCTGACTGAGTGCCTCTTAAAGATTAGCTCAGCTGGTTAGAGCCTGAAGCTAAATATTCCAGATTTTAGGTTCAATTCCTGTATTGGCCTTCCATTTAATGATCCTCACGGGTCCCTTCAACTAACACTATTCTGTGATTCTATATTTTAAGACCAAACTTAATAATTGCTGCATTTTAAATTTTCTCTTCTTACTCTGTAGTGCATACTTAGAGCACCCATTATTTGTATAATTCCTGAATMTTTCAAATTTAAGTGAGGAGTTTATCCTCCTGCTTCATAACCCCTTATGGATRCTACGTTCCGTAAAAATTTCCATACCCTCTTCAGTGTAAATATAGCCTTAATTCTAATGCTGCTTGAAAACAAGGCAAATGGGATTTTTTTTTTGACGTCTTACTCACATATGATAAATTCCTCTGCAGCTTCTCTGAGAATATAACTTCCGTTGTGCAATTGAATGTGTGTGCTACTACACAGATGATACAAATGTATTGGACATCTGTTTCATGAACAATGTCTGTGCTTGACAGAATGCAATATTATGGACATATTCCTTCAAATAGCTTCAAAGCAAAAATAGAATTCAGCAAGGAATGAAGACTGTCTTTAGTTCGTTAATCTTCTGCCTCTATGCCCTTGTGGATTAATCTTGAGCTGTGAGCTTGGATAAATATGCCTGGAAAGAAAATGCTCTCACTCTTTCTTGTTTTCATTTCTTCTTTTATTTTTTTTTAACTTTTAAGCTCTCCAGACTCTGCTGCCTAGAGTGCACAGACTAAAGTGCACATAATTATTTTCAATGAAGGACTCTCCAGTGAGATCTTCAGGTTCCATATGCAATTAGATTTGCTGGTGGTTCTGTCARTCATGCATTGGCACCATATACTTTAATTTACCCATGGTATGGAAGTCTGATTTGCAAAGTTAATTCAAAGGCAACTTTTATTTACCAAATTTTCAGGGAAATGGAGAAATATTGTGGTCATTTTAGGGAGTGGGGCTCAATCAAGGAAAATAGCAAATTGCATTTGCTCTTCATTCACTTTGTTTTTATCTGAGCWAATTGTTGACTGTAAGATGTGCTCTAAACTCTAAAATGGATGCTGTCTGTTATATTTCACATCATCACTATTTTCAAATATAATTTCCCACACGTGCATGGTCAGATATAAGGAACTGACACAAACAGAATCACAGGATCACAGAATGACACATACATACAAGTCAGGATAAACACTTCTGTTGTTCACCCTACTGTGCATGAGAGAAGCCTCCCTCATCCTAATATCCACCAGCTAAACAGAGTACATAAGTATTCTTGGTAACACCTCCAGATGGACAAAAAAATTAAAAGATAGTTRAGAGGGATTAATCATTATGTTTGCTTTTCTGAGTGTGTGACAGGCATTTTTAAATAATCTTCAAGGGATGCAGTACTTATGTACGGAGGTAGATTATAAAGAATATATTTAAATTTAAATACATACATTTTCAGACTTGCTATGGAAATTTTCTATGAAATAAGACATTGTTGCATGTAGATTAACTTATCATGTTCAAATGTGGAAGCAAAATGGATGATTGCTTGGACAACAAAGAAGACAGTATTTGGTGCAGCTTAACAAAGGAAAGTAATGCGAAAAAGAAATATGAAAATCATGGTTTTCTTCCTATCTTTTATGAATCAGTTAGAGCTCTTTGGCTCAGTCAAGAGCCAAAGATTACTGAACTAGCATTTCCTTTAAGAAGGAAAACATAACCTCTTGTAAGGAAAATGAGGGGCAAATATGAACATTTTCCTTAAGAGAAATAATGTAGGGGTTTTTTAGGCTCAGAGCACATTATGTCTTATACAGTTTTCTGCTTTATCCAGAATGTCTCTACACATATCATGTTGCTTCAGTTTTCTTTTTCACAGCCCCCCAAAAGCAGTTCTATAGTCAAGAAATTTATACTACTTTTATATCAGATGAATCTTCCATTCTGAAATTGTAACACTTTTTTAAATAAATGATATAAATATTATGGAAATTAGGGGAAAAAATCATATTATCAAACACTCGTTTAATATCCAAATTAAATTATAGAATAATTGCAGCACGATACAATGTAGATTTTAAAACAGAAAGCTTTTCTTTATTGCACAGTGAAATGGAATAGGGGGTATGTTTTTATCTATTTGTGAACATTTCAGAAACAGGAAAATGAGGTTGAATTCATGGAATAAGTTATTCACTGCTAAGTATACACTTCTCTAGCATCAATAGAAAAATCAACCACAAATGTACTGCAATAACTTAGCAACGTGAAYGGGAAGTGTAGCTGTTCGATGATGCACATGAATACAAGATGCTAAATTGTATGAAAATGGCCTCAGGATATTGTTTCAGATTCTGTATTGGTTTCTGTATGAATAACACTGCTGCAGTGGAAAACAAAAGAAAACAAACAACTCTGAGTTTTTCTACTGTTAAAAAATATATCAGATAAAATCCAATATTCTTAGTTCAGGATCAGGAGTTCAAGTTAAACTATTAAAATTCACATGGGCAGTTGCTTTATTTTTTGCTCTATTATCCTGGATATTTGTTTGCTTGGCAAAAAAGAAAAAATTTCTTCACATTTCACTTCTCTTTTTGCTTTGATCCTTCAAGTGGGCCTAATCCCATGTTTGTAATAGCCTAATCCTCCAATATGAAAATTAATGTGGTGTCACACATACTCAGTGTTATGTTGTTACAGTGCCAGAAGGGACAATGAGCCTTGAAAAGAGCAAGACATTCTAAAACTAAAAATAATAATAAAAATTAATAAATAAWAAATAAAWAATACCCAAGCAGACAAATAAGTAATCTTTTTAATAATTATGTAACATGTGGCAAAAATTGTATAATGTTACTGAAAACATARTTTTCTTCTCTGGGTTTGAAAGATCACACTTCTTTTTCCTTTCTTGGGCTAAACAAAAAGGCATATATTTTGATTTCAGAGGACTAAAAAGGCATAATCTTCTCAGTGAAAAAATATCAASGGATGAATATTTTCCTAAAGTAGTCACATGAATCTTTGGAAGGTTTTTGGGAACAAATTCTAACATTTCCRACAGCTCATTCCACTGAGAAACACATACGAGAGGGAGAGAGCAACGGAAATGCCTCTTCCCTTTTGGGAGGATGGGGTGAAGTTCTCAGGAAGATCCTATAGTAGATTCACCATCTCTATAACCTGTGCAAATGTGAAGGGGTAGCCATCTCTATCCCATCAAAGGTAGAGATGGTCTCTTCACAGACTYACAGGTTTCAGATCATAGATGTATTTCTGGAGACTTTTTGACTTGGGCTTACTGTGAGGTTAGTAGTCCCAATATCCCTCTTGAAAATTACTTTCCACTGTGCATGTTTGCCTCTAGATGTTCAATACATCCTCACGAAAATCTTTTCCTCTATGCTTTTCTTTTCCTTGTATTTTTTTTTTCGCTCACCCCTGTCTTAAATGCTGAGGGAAGAAAAAAATAAAAGAAATAAAGAAAAAAACCCCAGATCCCCAGTCTTTTAATGTGCATTCCATTTGAGAAAAGTGTCCATAATTGTTTTGCTGATACTGTAAATCTGCAAAGAGATTGAAAGTAACTTTAAGATTCATTTTAATGGGGATTCTCAGGGGAACTGAACTGTAAAATCATTGTCTGTAAGTCCATCTAAGAACTTGTCCCTTCATTCCACATCTCTCTTTCCCAACAGCACTTAGAAATGTGTTTTTAATTATCTTGAACATCTGATTAATTTCTACTTTGCAAACTGCAGTCCTGGTGGGAAGATACTTGTCAAGACATAGCAGGAATAAAATACATCTTGTCTGAGAAGTATGGAATATGGTTAGTCCAGTTTTCAACTYTTTCATTACTGTTCTTAAGTTTAATTTTTTTAAGCACTAATCTCAAAATATTGCTGGCAAAGAGTTTATTTGGTAGCTCATTATACTGCCCAGCAGGCAGTGAAATCAGCAAGAGCTTGGGYTTGTTGGCTGCTCCATATGTTTATTTGCTAGCATGTACAGAAAACAGTCTCACACAAAGATCCTGAAAATGCTGAATCCAGCAAATATAGACAGAGAGGCTGGAAGAGAGGGAGTGGAGGATGGGGACTGAAATGCAGATGGGAAATTTCTCACCTGACGGAAGACAAAGACATCAGGACCTAGAGTGTACCCACAGGGGTATGGCTACCAGCCCTGGTATAAGACCAGCCCWACCTGAGATCCCTTAAGCTACCCTCTCCATGTGGCATGGAGATGCCAMTTCAGCCCTGGCTGGGGTTTGGCCCTCAGGCTGCCCCACAACTGTGGGCTGTCCTCCAAAACCCACAGAAACCTGCAGCAACAGGTCAAAGACAAATCAGCCCTGCAACCCTCTCTAATGGTGGCATCCAGAGCAGCCTCTACCCCACTGCTTCCCACACTGCTCAGTGGGATAAGGTGAAGATGTGGGATTTTCTGGATGACAAGATGACTGGTGTCCTTTCTAAGACTCCTCATTCCCATTCAGTTCCACCTCAGTGATCAATTTCAGCAGTACAAGAGAGGCCAAAAGATGATGAGCACTGCCAAAGTGGAAKAATCGTATGGGAAGATTTTTGATACCAGGTTATTGTGACAATTTTGGTTTTATTTCATTTTCAGAGGGCATCTTTAGGGGGTTCCCCTTGTTGAATCAAGGACATAATCCTTCATGTTATGCAAACACAGAAAAGAATAGCTGAATGAAAGTTTCTAGTCTCAGAATCCACATGAAAAGCCTCCAGGCAGCTCTTCTGCCAGACAAAGTGATGAATTAGAGGCTGTTTCAGCCCCAACAGGTAGCCTTGGATTTCACTGCTCTTATTTTTCCCATACTGAATGTCATAGACCATTGCAGCAGTACATTGAGCAACATGATGGACCTCTGTAGCTTTGGWTGTTCTCCTGAGCTCCTTCAAATAAAGAAAACCATGTTCAATGAAGTCTGTTGTTGTGATAGGACTTTTTAATCTACTTCTAGAGGTCAGGTATACCTTGTGCTTTGAAGGGATTGGTAGAGACTACAGTAAATCCATGATGGCTCTAAGTTCGCAGAAGGTTTCATYAGTAATCTTGTACTGAAACCCGAAAATTTTTAACTCCTAAACACATGGGCTTTTTATGCAAGTGGCAAATCAGGAAAAAGGAAGAAACCAGGTTTTTAGAGTMATTTAAAAAATTATGGAAAATCATCCGTCAAAAGTACGAATTCCCAGAAAAACACAGCATTAGTAAATAGTGCAAAAGAATCTAAAGAGACATTTAGCTTAGATTATCTCTYCCTTGGATTTGTCCCTCAAATTCCTGCAAAGAAGAGGACATATTTGTGAGAAAATTTCAGTTGAAAACTTTCCTTTAGTAAAACACATAACCTAGAGACTTACTCCTTCATATTTAGAAATTCCTAGTGCTTGATATGCTAGCGGTGAAGTACTGAAATATTTTACTAACTAATAATCATCCTATAAAATGGAGTTCATTGCCTGTGATATCCTACCCTAATGGCTCTGGCTGTTGCTAGAGTAAGATGTTTCTGTGCATATAGAAATTCAGGAATCTCAAAAAACTTAGGACATTAGCAAGTAGTAAAGGCAACTTGTAACACCCTGATATTCTAAAGCTYTTAAACTGGCATATATTTGGGCATAATTTAAGTTATCATTTGGTGTAATAGATGCTTGAAGACATAGATTACTCACGTGTCATAAGTTTTATGCTCCGCAAAATACTTAAAGGAATATTTAACAATTTCCATTACACTTTCCCAGTACCAGGTAAAGGTCTTGAAAAGTTTTCCTAATCTGTAACAGTATTATAGWAAATTATGCTATTTTATTCCTTAGGTGATTCCACTGATTTCASATGATTTTATAGAATAGAGTAAAACTCTGGTTAAAAATTAAAATTCTGTTTTTTACTCCCTCATACTGTGAATGTCATCCCGACCTTTGGATATGCCACAAATTAAAATATGTCCCATTACTTAAATTCCTCAATAAAACTTTTTAAAGTAAATTTGTGAATTGKCTGCTACCAATTAGATCTAAATGACAGAACACTGAAAATAAATCCTGCATTTTTGTACAACTCCCCATTCATCTGAATTGCAGAGGAGGACAGGCTGTTTCTCATACAGGGCAGGACAAATGAAATCAAATACATTATTTAATGAAATAATTTCGGAAAAAGAAATAATTCAATATTACTAGATTATTCTAGAATAGCTCCTATGAAACTATTGGGAGGAACAGACTTCCGTGAAGTCAGTTCTGGCACTTAGTTTAATTCATGGAGGTCAGGAAGACAAGTCTATCTGCTTGGATAGTACCTCATTCTTGTGCACTACAGAAGAGTCTTTGAAGAAATGGGTGCTGAGCACAAAGGTTTAATACTCTTATGTTCTTTCAAATACAGCCCAGTGTCAGTTTGACTATTTGAATGTGCCTGTGCCTGTAATTGTTCTGCCTAGCAATGTATGAAAGTATGTATGACTAAAGYAGATTAGAAGAAACTGTCTGTAACTTTTATGCTACCCTATACCCTGAGCAACCTGATCCAGTTGTGWGGCATTCTTGCCCRTGACAGGRGAATTGGAACYGAATGATCTTTAAATTTCCCTCCAAATCAATGTATTCTCTGGTATTGTAGAAATRCCAATCCAAGCAAGATAGCAGTAAAGATTTCTGTGAAATTTGTTGTAAACCAAAAAGTTTAAGGTTTTTACTCACTATTTCCTCTACATTCAGGTTGCAGAAGAAGTTAATGCCTCAGGAAGCAATGACATTGCATGTCAGCTCTGTCCCRCCTCAGTGTAGGATATCTTCTAAAAATAGCACAGCGCGCTAAAACATAATATCAAAATTATGCATTCTAGTACACTTCTCTCTTCCAAGATAAGCAAAAGCAGACTGATAGAAAATGATGCTTTTGCCAAGTACCAATATGAGCAGCAGGAAAGGTGTTCAAAGGAAAGAATTTTTGATTTCATAAGTAGCATTAAAAAATTAAGMTGAAATCTTTTATGATATTGCAGCAATGAGAGGGAGATGATTTGGTCAGCCAGAATAAGCCTAAGCAGTTGTTATTTAGATTCATAGCTGGTTTTATTGAACAATTCTTTATGCTTTTTTTCATATAGTTCCTTGTTTTGATTGTGCAATTGGTGATTAATAGTAAATCAGAGTGCAGAAACACACATGATGGAAGAAGGACAAAGAAGTCAAAATGACGTAGACCCCTAAGTCTTYTTGAGTATTAGGCTCTATTTAGCTCTCATTCCAAATGCATAAAAAATAAAGAAAATGTAAAATACAACTATCCCATGAGTTAGGAATATTTTAGCTTAACAGCGCATAAAATCTCACTAATAATGCAGAGTGTTTTATTCACACTCAATATCCTTAGCCTAATAAAATATATTGTCCCATGTTTCTAAAGGAAGTTCGTCTGCTTTAACATGGATATTGAATTAAAKAGCTCTAAAAGGAGGCTGTTTCAAAGAGCAGACAATTGGTCTTTCTGAGAATTGGTCCTGTTTTGCATGCCACAGATTTAGTAGTCATATTAAGAAAAACTTGACCCTGGGTCTCTAAATGTTTTCAGAATGAGGGTTGCTGATTCCAATGTCTACGTTTATTAATCCTAGCTATGATTATTAGCCCCATATGAGGTAAGCATTTTCAGATTATTATTTTAATAACAGTAATTCTGGGTGAGGCTTTAGCTAAACTGTCCATCTGAAATCAGGGTTATGATCTTTTCATAGCTGAGGTTAATACTGTAAATACCAGTTATGACCCTTGCTGAAGGACCGCTTCAGTAATTCACTGGAGTGAAATTACCTCAGTCTCTGGAAATGAAGATCCTCTAAAGGTTCTGGYAAGAAAGCATACATAGTAATAATTGGGTGTCAGTGCCGCAGAATGGGATAATGTAATCTTCAGTCTTGCTTAATTTTAGGAATATAAAGATTTCTTTCTTTCTAAAAATTCAGATTAAAGGGAGAAATAAATTTTGTAATTTACACCTCTGACATTAAGCTGAAAAGCAGCACTGCAGACACCTGCTTCAGAATTGTCATTGTTTCCATGGTGCTACTTTCCATCACCTATTTTTAATAGTTTACACAACAAGATCAAGGGTGTCCCAGCTGTTACTGCCACTGTTGCTAAGCAACCTTTAAATCAGAGTTCAAGAAGACAAAGAATCATGCTTGAAAAATTTCTCAAGTGTCTGCTTTCCCCTTTCTTCTTCTGTCTACACTATTTTTCAGATGCCATGTTTTCTGTTCCTTTTTTTTGCCCTTTCAAATTCTGTGTGAATCAATCATAGTCTCCAAAAAGAATAAGCCACCTTCCAGCTGCAACAGCCACTGTTTTATGCCAGAGAGGAAGTTAGGGCATTAAACAGAGGGCTTAAAACATTTACCTTCTTTTATTTTTTTCAATTAAATCCAAATATTTTTAGAGCTCTGCAACCTGCTGCTGCTGTTGTGTAACATCTGTGCATGACTGCATCATGGACTGACACACCGATCAATGGAGAGAGAGTCAAAGCTTGCGGGGAATTTCAATGCCCCCCCTGTGCCTTCTGGAATTCTTAATGCTGTCACCTGCAAAAGCTTCAGAGGTCAAAAACACACAGCAAGAAGGAAAAGTTAGCATGGGTGAATCTGGAGAAGTCTGGGGCTGGATCTCTGTCCTGGAATGTCATTATTTTTCAAACTTTGTTGCTCAGCCACTAGCATCCCTCCCCATGCAGTGCTAATTGTGTGACAAACACATGTCTTTTTAGTTGGGTACATTATCTGTGCTAGTGTTAAAAATAAAGCAGCGCTGTGGAATGTACGCATCAAGAAAAATCCTGTATTTCATTTAAAATCTTTGTTTGGCTCAATAGCCTTCCTCTTATTTACCATCCAAACTTCAATGAACCCAAGTAATTTTTTTCTGTTGTTTCCTAGATCCTCTTCTGCTCTTGCAATTCTAAATGCTTCGTCCCACATCATACCTGCTCAATCTTTTTCCTTTCATTGCATCTCTCACTACAAGCCAGTAGGGCAGTGTTTAGTSTTTCTTAGCTTCTCTTGTAAATTTATTCTACAGGATTTTTTTTCTTTGGAAAACACTGTCTTAATAAATTCTCTTTCAAATTCTGCAGATGACATACACTTTTTGTAACTGSTCATCACCTGTTCACACTTCCAAAGCCACCATCCTCACAAACTATGCTGTTTCTGGGTTTTTAAACTTCACACTAGTCCATAGTTTTCCAATCAGCGAAACAATTCATTAATGTCATATAAGAATTTCAAATAGCTCTTTTCAATAATTTATAATTTTTTTCTGCTCAGTTTCCAKTTTGAAAATAATTTCTTGCAAATTCAATGTTTATAAAAGTTTGTTGGTCATAATGGCAGAACTGTGGGCAGCTCCATCACCTTCCCTGCCACACTGCTGCCTCAAAAGCAATACTCAACTTCAGAAACTGACTAGAAGGTCAAAAAACTTTTWCTGTGCATTTCTTCAGCCCTCAGCCTTACTGTTTCACCTCTTTATAGAGACTTCCTCGTAAAGACTGCCAGTTGGGATACCACTACTTTATTTATTCTTGTTTATTTGCTTGCTTATTTTCAGGAAACAGAAGCCGGGGGAGAAATACCTTACAGAGATGTTGCTGATCTGCCAGATGATGCAACCTTTGGTCTCGCTCTTCTTGGCCAGATAAAGAAGCTGCAACAGGGAAATAAGTTACTCAGTCTGTGAAAGYATTTGACCATTATTTTCATTTCATCTATTTTGGTGTAAATTAGGAGGAACCTCACCACAGTAACAGAATGGCCAGCAATGTAAAATTGCTGTAAGTAGAAGAGTTGACACTTAGACTTTTATCCAAAAAGTAACTCCACTGTTTAATGTGCTCTCTAAAGTTGGTACCACTGTACTGAGTAAATTAATAGATTGTGCTCCAGATTTATTTCATTGATTTCTGTGAATCCTGCCAAGGAAAGATAGTCTCTTAAAGCTCCCAGGTAGAAACTTACCAATGGCAGTATRTTTGTCCTCACTAATACTCTGAAAATACTTTATGGTTTGTCTGGATCCTAAACTCTAGATTTTGTTATCCCAAAATTCTGAAGGAATATACTCCAGTTAAATGAATGCTGTTGCCATATTATTTCCTATATCAAGCCCGAGGCTGTGAATAGGAATTTTCTGGCAGACTCATTTGGAAGTTGTGAAGTCTGCCTTTTTGAAGAAGAAATATGGGAACTGAAGCTCTTTATTATTATTCTGCAAGGTGTTTTTAACACCTTTGCAGTTAAGYATCTTCTTCAGAGTGTCTGTGTTTAGCAGAATTTTCTTTACAACCATTTAATGAACAAGCTTATTTAAGGATGGCAGCAGAATGTAGGCCCAGGTCTGCATCCCTGGCATCTGACTTGGGGGCTGAAGGCACACCAGCCCTGAGAACTGAGGAGGAAAGGTTAAGGGTGTGATTAATACCCACTTGCTGCAGGAGTCTGTGCCTTGGCTTTCCCTCCAGAGGCGAGCCCAGTTTTACAGCGTGCAGCTGGATGTCAGCATCCAAAGCTGGTGCTTGGGCACAAGCGGCTGCCAGCCCTGCCAGAGCAGGAGCCTCTCCGGCAGTGGCACCATGCAGCAGGCACAGAATTGCTCCTGAACAGCTCCCAAGAGCTGTTAACATGGTTGTCTCAATAGTCAGCTGCATGGCAGTAATTCCTCAGCATTCAAATTATTGATCAGGGTCTCTYTGGGCTAAGCGCTGTGCAAGCACACAATGAGAGCAGGGCTGTTTTTTCCCCTGAACGGCTGTATAGGTTCCTGCAACCCACACATACACGAGCATTTCTCACTCTGAGGGAACATTCCCTCACACTAACAAGAGGTCACAGGAAATATTGCTGCAAATACGTGTGCTTTGCTTTCCTGCTTTGAATCCTGTGTAAAGTAGGATCCAAATCATGTAATGAGAGATTAAATTTACAGTGCAGCACAAGATAAACAAATGAATCAAGGATGATTTAATCAAATACTGCACCATTTTACATGCTCAAAGCAGTTCAGCACAGCTATCACTCCTGGCATTTCAATTTCTGTCACTGTGCAAGACTAAATCAATATTAACAATGCTGGCATAATACAAATGATAATAGCTTAAAACTCATATTTTCCTGCCAGAATTAAAATTTGATCTCATGACTTGGATTGCAAAGGTTCTTCCTAGAGTCTGTTAGTTGCACTATGTGACAGACACAATACTCTTCAACTCCTACTCTTTTCATGGTAATATCAACAAAAAGAAAATGATTATATTAGAATACAGGTGTATCTCAAAAGCACTTCAAAGATCAGGACAAAGAATCTGAAGACTTCAGGCCTCTCATAGTTCAAATACTTATTAATATTAATAAGTCTGCAATTTCATTGATGGGCTTCAGCTTTTTTCATTTAGGAAGTCTTCTGTTACAAAGMCATCAAAGAGTAATTTATAAGCATTTGTTCAACTCCTCATAAATCACAAGTCATCACTCTAAAGAACTCTAAAAGATTTTTTTTTACGACTAGATAGTATTGCAATATAATCAGGAGAATCAAAAATATTTTAAAATGGTCCTGAAACAACTAAAAGGTAGTTGCACAAATAAGCAGAGAAATGTTAAAACAGTAAACAAAGAAGAAACATTTGCTTTCTCTTTTCAAAGATATCATATTGCATTCTTTATTCTAATTCTGGAAAACAAGCCACTAATGACCAGGAGCAATCGATTTTCCCTCACAGCTGTTTTCTAATTACTTCTGAACACTGAAAATTCCAGTGCTGTACTCAGTCATACAAGGAGTCCCTTCAATTGGTTTCCTTATTTCAGCAAGTGTCCTGTTGGCCTGCTACCCGCACATGTATCAAAAGTCTGGGGTGCTCTCATTGTGGTGCTGCCTTTTAGCTATGCTGAATGAGTCAGAMATTTTACACTGCAACAGACTGCAATGAAATGCACAAGCCATTAGCACAGATGCACTTGCAGGACTTTTTCTTTCCTGCACTGTCTGGTTCAGTATTCCTAAACTGTAGGTGTGATTCATTAAATTCTGAGAACTTCAACTTACTAGATATTCATATGAATATACACACACATACATACATGTATGTATRTAAAGTATGTGTATACTTCAGAGAGAGTCAAATGCACCTGTGCACTAATATCCATATATGCTGTCAGGTCAAGGATTCACAAATCACATTAAGAAGGACTAAGGGAATCTGATCACTTGGTGCTCTGAATACTTTTTAAGTAAAGCATGCAGAAAATTGACAGGGAGAGCCACAGCTAAAGTTCAGAAGAACCTTAGAGCTACTATGGACTTCTTCAGGTATTATATACAATTATGAAAAAAGGGTAGTAAGGAGGGTTGTTTGGTTCTGCATTTTTCTTCCTTGTGTCTCTTTAATTCTGGCAATTCAGCAACCATTTTGTGCCAATCCTAATATGCAAACAGTAAAATTATTTTATTTTGACCTATTTCCACAACTCTTATACAGAGATGCCTGATGAATTAGATAGAAATATAAAGATTCAGATCTCATTTTATAGTAAACTATTCCTGAGATCTTGAAGAAGCAGATTCCAGCAGATCTCCAAAAGCTCAGGCTGCACTGAGCAGATTTCCTACAGCTCAGGAATGCACTGGGGTGAGGGCTCAGGCACATAGTTTTAAAGCCCAGGAATCAGCTGGAGTGAGATGAGAAAGGACCTGCCAAAGAAAAGTGGTARGATTCCTTGAGCTTTATTCTGTTAATTCTATTTGAAAAGAAAGGAGCAAATGTATTTTCTGCCAGCTAATGAGCAATTATATTGCTTATGACCACAATGCTAAGTGTTTTGTGAAATTTTGGATATAAATACAATTACTGTATTATTTGTTGACCCATAACAGAAGAAAGGCTAAGTAGCCATGTTTTTATTTTCTCCTACATAAAATAAGAAATAAAACTGTTATCAGAAATTTTATGTTGTGCTAGATGCTGGGGTTTTATATAACTGATGATTACTATTGTTAATAAAATTGCAGAATCTTATTTAGGTTCTATGTAAATTTAAGAGTGAATATGTTCAACTTCCTACAAAATACTGGATTTAATAGATTGGATTTARAATTTAGCTGTAATTTTATGCTTTGTTTGACTCTTTTTCCTTCTTCTTCCAGGAAAAAGCATGCCTCCAAATGCAGTTCCTAACCCAACATGAAGCAATGCTCTATTGCAGTCCTTATTCCATAAGATATACTTTGACAACATTYGTAATTTCTTGTAGTCTTTTGTCATCTATTTAGTACATGCCATTGTAAGGATCAAATAAATGCTGATCTTGTTTCTCYTGAACCATATGGTTCAAATAAAAGCATACATTTCAGTCAAGGGAAACATTTGTTCTTTTTAGTCCTTATTGGATTTGAGGAAAGAGCATGCATTTCCACAAAAAAATGCCTTCTTTCAGAAGACAACACTTTGGTTTCTATCCCTATTACCTACTTCCAACTGAATTTTATTTCTTTTTACCTCTCTTTCTTTGGAGTCAAAAATAGACCAGAAAGTTCCAAGGATCCAAACATCTATTTTGTTACCTGAATCTGCYGTGTTTGATGACCAGGGCTCTGGAAGCTCTGATGCCTCTCCCATTGGGCTGTATCCAGCAGCTGCTTTGAGACTGGGATCAGTCAGCTAAAAGAGAAGGTGGAACTAGAGTCTATTTCAGTATGGAGGCAAATTTAATTGAATGCTATTGCAAACCTCTAAAGGAGAAGTAGAAGAATTTGAATCAAGCATTCCAGGTTAAYGTTGCAGTAGGAGCCTTGAACAAGACCTTTAAAATCTGTTTCTAGATTGGCACATGGATTAAACTAAAGCCTTAAATGAAATGAGTTCAGAATGCAATTATTGAATGCAATGAATTTCAATTTCTAATGAGTARAAAAATGACAAATCTAGTCCAATCAAAGTGACTATTTGGTATTGTCCACAATATTCTATAGACAAGATTGAAGTTGTAACTTTGTTCTGTGTCGCAATCACAATCTCTACTTCAATCCTTTTTCCTYCATGCTCATTCTGAGTCCTATAGTGAGTCACTTACACTTACATAATATAAATATTTCAATSATTTAACTATGATTATTTTTAAAGCCATTGCTGAAATAGAAATGAGTATCTCCCAGCACTGTGTATTCCTATAAGGCCCTTATAATCAGGATGATCGCTTAATTAGCATGTTTGTTTCCACTAGGGTATACCAATTAAGGGATGTAACCACACTGCTGTACATTCCTATTAAWGCTTTTCTACATTTAAAGTAAGATCACACATTTCAGCAGGTGTAAATTTTAATGATAACAGAAGATTTTCCAAAGGATATTGAGTTATTTTGCCATCTGTTTCTTATGCTGGTATTCTTAAATTACTAGAAACTAGAGATCAGGTGAGGGGTTTTTCAGAGCTTCCAGAATATTAACGTTATTTTATAGTTTTCACAGATACATTCAAGCTAATATTTTAATAAAAATACAGCTGTCCTGACTAATGATTTCTCAGAAGTGCTATTTTCACAGATCTGACATCCCAAGTCATTTTKTGTGCATATTGTGCTAGGTAGTTACAGTAGAAATATGTTTTCTGAAAAATTAATATGTTGCATCCTTTTCTTCTCTCTACTCTGAACATAAAGCTCAAAGCTTCTTCTGTCTTTTCTATTTTTAATGCTGTAAAATATTTGATGGTGTTTATTATGACCTTGCTAAAAAAAGAGACAAATAATGCAAAGTTTACATTTATTTCTAATGAATATTGAGCAGAGCAGAGTTATCTAAATTKTTATGCTGTCTTCACTACTATTTAAACTTATTGTGTCACATTCTTATATCTCACTTTAAAATCTGTTTCATACTGTGAGACTTGGCTCTCTTCTAGAAGGACAAATTTCAAAAAAGGAGATTTTAAACACTCTGAAGTATTTAATACATAAAGTATTCACAAAAATGTCCATTAACAATGTCTAATTATTCTGAAATTTGCATTAACAAAAGTAACTGGAAAATATTGAAAAATTASTTTAAAATGTGTGTGTACATTTTCCCAGCACAGTGCTATAAAGAATATTCATTATTTTCAACTAGATTTCTGCTAATTGCTCTGTTATACACCTACTTAATTAATTTAGAATTATTATGTCTACAAAAAACACTATTAAAAGTACAATATTGCAAGTCTCAAGCACAATTTCTGCAATATCTGGGTGCCTCATGTGTCTCCCATTTTAGGTCTGAGTCTTGAGCAATCACAGCATATTTTATAGTCTTATTTTTTAGTAATTGCAGCATTACTGCTAGAAGGCTTTCCAAAACATTCTCTTCAATAATAATAGCTTAGTTAGTGGGCAGTCCTGACCACTCTTCTGTTTTTGTAGCGGGTGAGATGGTGGTTTAAAGTTAGCAGCAGTTTTCATAAATTCACAACTCCAGGAGTTGATATTTCAAGAGGAAACATGAAATAAAGAATTGTGAGACACAATTGATTCTATTTCTCTTTCCATAGTACCTTTCAACTGAAACAGATTTATTAAAATAAAATTCCCTTTTCCATTCAATTTCCTAATAGCTTTTGATTTATTTCACTCTTTTTGGGAAATACATATATTGTGTTGAGAACTATAGAGTCATTTCTCTGTAAAGCCTGTCACTGTAAAACTGTTTTTGCTTGCTGTTTTGCCAAACTAAAAGTATTAATTTTGGTACAGAAGAAGTTTTCCCGTAAACTTGGATTGCATTGATTTCTTCCAGATATAGAAAAAAAAGGAATGTTATTTCTAAGAACAAATTGGAGTGAATGATTTTTGGGGTTTTTTGGGGTGGGTTGGGGGCTTCTGGGTTTTTGGTTTTGTTTTGGTTTCTTTTGTGCAAGAATTTCACTAAAATATTCTGGTACAGATAGAGAAGTAAAGACTTACTATTTGGCTGGGGGGAATGCTATAACCAAGCATTCTGTGTCAGGTCCAACTCTCTCCAAACAGAGAGGGATTTTCTTTTCAAAATATTCACATGTGAATGCTCACTAGGGCTTGACACAAGTAGACAGCCTTACTCCTTTTTCATCAGGAGCTCAGTCTCAGAGCTGCAAGACCTGGATAAGACTTTACCTACAGATAAAGTTCAGACAGTCAATCTTCTGTTTACTTMCCAAAACCTGACTGCATATAGAAAATATTTTGGGACTCAATGAAGAAATTATTATGTATCAAAAACATTTCACCTTTACACATTTAAACCAGACTGGTAGGGCAATAGTGATTTGAATTGAATTTCCAAATTAAGAATCCTAAATGTAGACATCTTTTAGTGAGGATACATATGTGCAGTAAGTGGTTGACCTTCAGTTAATAGMATTAACAGCAGTCTAGGGCTCTGCTCAGTTGCTTAGGCATTGTCATCTAGCACAATAGAAGCAGTCTCTGTTTTCCCAATAAGCATCCAAATCCCACAGCCAGAGAGCTATGAAACTTTCCTAAATCCTATGTTATTACTCTTGTCCCCATGTCAAATGTTGTTGTCAATTGAATGGTGCCTCTGATCTTTAGGTGTGTCAGAACACAAAGAGTGATTCAGGTCATCCTAAAGCAGACACCAAGGATCAGCCTGTTTAAACTCAGGCTTGCCCTAGTTCTTGGTTTCTACTTSTCCAGGATATATTGTCATGCAAATAATTCAATTTTAAACAACAGGCATAGAATCCTTTATAATTATGCCTCATTCAATTGCTGCTTGTCATSTCAAACACAGGCCAAAAAATGAAGGATAAGACACCAAATGGGAAAGAGCCAGCATATATTTTCTAGGAAGAATGGATTCAGCAGCATGCACAGTAAAAAAAAAAAGGCGTAGAACACCATCCTTGCAGACAAATAATTTGTTATAGGCTTATAGTGATAATTTTTTGTTCTGCAAATTTTTGAGAATGGTTTTCAAATGGAATTTTTAATGAAAATAACACAGGAAGATATGTTAATTCTGATGGTTTCAAGGTGAGTCCTATTCTGAAGTTCTTCAAAATCATACATGTTACAGTCATTAAAAAAGCCCAAACCAAAGCCACACAGATAAGGCATACTGAAACACAGAATAGTTTCTATTGTTTAATAATACATAGGAAAGAAACACAAGTGGCTTCTATTCATAAATTAAATGAGAATCTGAGTTCTACAGCTTCAGTTTCCCACAACTCTAATTCCTCTCATCACAAATTTTTTGAGATGAGAGACTCAATATGAACGGAAATAATATATGGTATGTACGATAATGTCTCCCACTAAAGACTGAAATGGGAAGACTGATAGATACAAAGATTCGGTGTGGGCATATTGTGTTGAATCTGAATCGTTGTGCCCTGGCAGCCAGGAGGGCCAAGYGTGTCCTGGAGGGCATCAGGCACAGCATGGCCAGCTGGGCAAGGGAGGTGATTGTCCCACTGCTCTGAGCTGGGGCAGGCTCACCTCGAGTCCTAGGGGCAATTTTGGACACCACAATATTAAAAAAAACATTAAACTATTAAAGAGTGTCCGAAGGAGGGCCCARGAGATGGTGAATGGCCCTGAAAGGAAGCCATATGAGGAGTAGCTGAGGTCACTTGATTTGTCCAGCTTGGAGAAGAGGAGACTTAGGGGAAACCTCATGGCAGTCTACAGCTTCCTTCTGAGGGAAAAAGGTGGGGCAGACACTGATCTCTTCACTCTTGTGATCAGTGGTAGGATCCAAGGCAACAGCATGAAGCTGAGTCAGAGGAGGTTTAGGTTGGATATTAGGAAATGGTTCTTCATGGAGAGGGTGGTTGGGCCCTGGAACAGGCTGCCCAGGGAAGTGATCAGGCTCCAAGCCTGTAAGAGTYMAAGGAGTGTTTGGACAATGCTCTTGGGCACGYGGYGTGACTGTTGGATGTCCTGTGCAGGGCCAGCAGTTGGACTCAAYRATCTTAATGGGTCCCTTTCAACTCAGCAAACTCTATGATAATGTCTCCAAAACTGGGACAGATTTCTSTATTTTTACCAGCAAACACATTAATAAGGACTGCCTATCTGATTGACAAAAATTGCTGTGCTAAGGCATATGATGGGGCTTTTTGAGGAGTCATTTCTAGTGAGCTATTGTATGAAGTCACAATCAATATTTCAGTATGGATTTGTAACCTGAAATTAAATATTCACAGGATATGAGAATGATCCATCTGYGCAATTGCTACTTCTTGAAAAGGAAATTTTGGGAATTTCCTCAAGGAGTTTTAAGGCAATTCATAGTAGTATAGAAATGCAGCTTTTTCCTACCTTKTCAACAGAAATGAATAAAAAACTGATATTTTCACCTAGTCACTATACCACACTCTCATTGCTTTATTCATCTGCTCAAATAATTCTGTTGAGAATTCACATGTTGATGTCTTCAAATATGTTTAAAACYGTTTGTTAATTTTAAGTTTGTCACCATCAACTCCAGCATTTACATGAGTAACAGAAGTTTATCTYAAAGATTATTTACATTTGGCTTTTTAGTTAACTTTGGTTTCTATTACTCCAATAAGGAAMAACCTCAATATCTCCCCAGAGATATTAATGACAGAGAAAATAGATGGAACTGAGCCAAGTTACCATAGCAAGACAATTCCTACTTAGAATAACTATGATTCCAACAACAGCTATTAAATATTTTGCGTGTTTCTTATTTGAATGGCTGGTTTCAGCTTCTAGGTACTGACTCTGGACATAAGAAAAGCAAATGCCTTCACCTGTTAAGGAACCTGATAATCACCAATATTTTTTCCCACTGAAATACTACTACACTGTAATCAGCTGACATCTCCATCTTCTTATTACAAGCACTGAAGCCCACTTTGCAARAGCATGAAGAACATCACCATTCACAGGGGTTTTTTTGTGGCAGTTTGCTGAGTTCTTTGCAAATGGTTCCGTTTTGCAGCATTATTTCAAGAAGTGGGAACACAGGAATTGTGAATGGCATTCCAATATTAAAACCTCTCTAAATCTCACAAGAAAAATTTCAGTGTCTTGCTTCGGCTCTTCCCATTAGTCTTTTTGCCACAGCATCTCACTGACWAGACACATTAAGTTGTTTGTCCACTATGGCTCTTATTTCCTCTCTGGAATCTTGATTTTTACTAGACAGCTCTGTCTTCTGTATAAATTTCCTGCACCACTTACTACAAGACATTTGACTTCTTATTTGATTCTGTTGTATCTGGCTGTGCGTAAATGGTCCCTTTTTACTCAGAAAGCATTCATCTACTCTATTTCTGCATCCTCATCTTTATCACTAATTGCTCCAATCTGTTCAACATCCATCAGTTTTATCCATCATTTCTGGTTTTTTTCTGAACCGTTTCTAGGTATGCTGCAAAAGAGTTGGATGTTAAATAACCTAATATTTGTGGAGTTCCACTGGAAAATGTAGTGCCCGTTCCCCATTGACACATACTCTTTTGAGATCCATCCATTGGATTTGCCAATGTGATCTGTTGATATTGTGTAGTGTTAATCAGAGTTCTGGGTCACACTGTGTCCTCTGCCTATCATGGTCAAAATATAAAATRTCTGCACTTTTACTTTTCCTAGACAATTTTTTTTTATTCATCAAACACTAGARTCAGGTTTATTTGACTAGATCTAAGTTAYATRAAATTATTTTGGCTAGCATTAACTGTATTCCTATCAGTGAATTTCTTATCAGTGAATTTTATACCAGCCTTTCCACTATTGCTTAGGACTGATATAAGGCTTACCAGCWACTGACTATGGCAGATTAACAATTCTTCAAGCTGCTGGAATTTTCTTGTTTGGAGATTTATTAAAATGAACATCAGAGAAGCAGACATTTCCTCAGCCAATTTTTAAGGACTCTTGAATATTATCTTAATTGAATATATTTATTCATGGTAGATGATGCTTGAAGTTTAGCAGCATGAAGTGCTGTGATTTTCCATCACTTTTATATCCTAAAATGTAAAATATGCTCTCATTTTTTTTTTTTCTTAGGAATGAAGTCACTACCTCACAGGGAGACAAGATAAAGGCATCAGGTCCTCACAGCAGGAACCAGGCTCTGTTGCTGCCACAAAGATGAGAATTTAACTTGACTGGAGTAGGACAGCAGTTTTAAGTTACTGTGAAAGGATCTCTGGAAACAACAAGAAGTCTCAGGTTTTTAGCAGTATCTTATTCAGTATTATCATTTTCCTGAGTTTGGAACCATAACCTCACCCCTTTCCTCACTAAGCTCTTTGTGAATTGATAATAGACAGTCCCTCACATTTAGCTATCACTGCAGAGCTAGTTTATCCTTCATTTTTTGTGTTTCATTTTCTTGGTTGCTATACTAAGCAGGAATACTTATCACAAATATGCTCTCTTTTTAATTTATTGAACAACTCCTAGTAAGGATTTTGTCATACCTAGCTTGCAATGAATATTGCTTTAAAATGGTTATCTCAGTCAAAGAATTATTCTGGGATCCTTACATTTCCTTAGTAGTTTTCAAAATTTCATCCTTTCTAATTATCATTTTGCTGGCTATTTTCTATTCTCATTTTTGTTTCTCATCTATATAATAAATATATGTATAGATAAAATCATATTTATGTACTATCTACTATCTCAGGTCTATGAAATATTATATAGATAGATAGATAGAGATATATTCTATTTCTGTCTCCTGTCTTGCCTTGTTTTGCTAATGAACTTTAACAAAACATTGTTCTTCATGATTATGGAACCATACTTTTTTGTGTGCTAACTCATTCTTTTCAAAAACTCGCYATATTAATCCAYATTTCTCTCAGTCTATCACCTTTGCTTCCTTACAGACAATTCCTATCATACTTTTCATAATCTTTTTAAAAGAATCTATTTATAGTGTCTGACAGAAGATCTTGAATGAATGCTGAAAGGTGATCATATCAAAACACTAGTACTACTAATAATAAAAACTATCTTCTTTCCTCTGGAGTACAGTTCCCAAGATCACTTAAAATGTTTCTGATGGAAACCCCCAAAACACAGTTTGAGGGAAAGACGCTTTCCTGGTTTTGTATATTTATATGTAAAACAATAAATAAACAAACAAACAAATATATAGTTATTTTGGACTGGGAACCACAATCCAAAGACTATTTCAGCTTTATGACACCTGGCAGGCTCTGATGAGGTATTTGAACTCTGGCTTCTCTGTTACATAGTGCATCAAATGATAAAGGCATAAGTGCAAGGGCTCAACAACTCCAGTTTTGCAAAAAACCCTAAATTCTTGAATTCTTCCAAGTGTTAGCAATTGGAGAAGGAAAATAACATGGAAAATAGTAAAAAGTGGCACCAGCTGGATTTAATATTAAAATATATGGTTCTGGAAAACTAAGCAGTTTTACCCTTTTTATCAATGTATTGCCAACTGAGAAAAATATTTACATGGAATGTCCTCTCTTTGAGGGGCTGATTTCAACGATGGAAATGAGTTAAGCTTTTGAGAAGTATTGTGCTGTTGAGTAATTTGTTTAAGTYTTTTTTTAAGTAATAAAGAAATCCATTTTACATAGGTTTGTGCAAATATATTTAGAATAGAATGCATAACCTTTATGGCTATTTAGGAAAATGTAATCAAGTTGTTACATTCAGATCATTTTCTGTACTGAATTGATGGATCAGTAGATAAAGCTTCAATTACAGTGACAGAATTGTAATTTTAATTGGGAAATTACATAGGCAGTGTTCACTATGACCAGAAAAAATTAGACTAATGAAAGCAACAACTAAGCCATTTTTGAGATTATGCACTGGTATTAATTAAAGAAAGCATCTTTTTCATTATAGCTGTTAAAATGTCTTTCAGAGGCTGCATTATAAAGACTGCCTTTTGATGGTCTGGGAAATAAAAACTAGAGGCAGGAAGCTGATATTTGGCCCACATTCTGGGTTATATCTATTATTTCGCATGGGAATTTYAGTACTTTCAGTTGGTGAGAATGACTGCTTGAGTTAGATGCTTTACAAATTCAGGAGAGCAGGACCTTAATGCCTTACTTCAATAATAAATATTTGAACACTATAGAGGTAAAAAAATTGGTTTGGGTTTTCTAAATATATCCAAGGATTCTGTAACCCAACTCCCATAAAGGTTGGTGCCCCTAGGCACCTTTGAAGAATATCCAGCATTGTAGTAGTGTTATGTCTTTTAGAACTTTTAAGAGAAAGTGAGACACACTGAGACAGACAAGATCCTCTTTTGGCATATGGACTGGTTACCTGTGCTTACAGGCTAAGCACAGCCCAACTGCAYCAAGACTCTTTACAGTCTTTAAGARATCACTTTTGTATTTTTAGCACCTACAGTCAAGAAATTGAAGCTTGGGAAACTGTAAACCTTGGCAACTTGATTTAAAATAATTTAAGACGTAGGTGACTTTGGTGACTTCATTCGATGTAATACCTCAGGAGAAATTGCACTGTCTTTAGTGAAACAGTTACAGACATGCATTCCAAATTGTATAATACTGATATAAGTAAAATCATACTCCAAAACTTGRCGTCTGGGAGGATAAATGAAAATAAGATGACATTTAGAGACRTATGGTATTTCCATTTGGAAACTTTTATGCTTTGGGAATATTTTGATATAAGAAAAAAACTGAAATACAAACAGAAGATGAATTAAAGATGGCAAATGCATCTTTAAATTGGGACACCAGATGAGACTTTTTCCCTACCAAGGAGGTAAGGAACCCTGAACAGTACGTCCCTGTTGATACCATGTTAGCTTCATAGTCGATATAAATTGAGCTGTGTGGTCAACTGCATACTTTTTCTTCCTCAGATTGGGGCTGTATCTGGCTTTCTGAATAGAAGGTAAAATAAGGTTGTGATCCACAGAGCACCTAGCTTCTCTTTGTACATTTTCAACACTGCAATCAATAGTTGCTACAGACCTGTGTGTATCTGCTCTTTAACATGCAAAGAATATCAGCAACATAATGATAATTGTAGCAATAAAGTTGCTTAATACTAAAAAKTTCCTGGGAAGGAGACTCCATTTTCATATAAAAACACTGCTAGATGGATGTTCAGGAGATACAGAGAGGTAAGAGGCAAGTTTTCAATACCAAAAATGTGAAGAACGCATTCCTTGTGGTTTTTTGCAGTAAGAGAAAGAAGGTTCTGCTTTTATGAGTGTCTGTGAAGGCAGCTTCTCTCTGCATGCTTCTCATTCCAGTTCTGGCTACTTAACATTTATGACAACAAACATAATGGACCTTCTAAGCTTATAATTTCCCTTTTTACTTTTCTATTTTCTGCATTCTGGAGTTCATGAAGCTCCTCTTGGAAATAGAATATTTGTACTTTTCAAATGTTCTCATTTTCTTCTCCTCAGCCTAACTGTTCTAGCTCTGTTCCCTGTGATACTATAGAATTGCTATGAGCAAGACTTTGACATAGGAATTCTTCCCTTTACACTACTTATTATGTAAACAGAAAGCAAGAATTCCAGGAAAAGAAAGTATGATTTATGCCTTAGACACATAAAACTGCCTGCAGGAAATTAATTTATCCCCATCCACATGAGAATGTCCTAACATAGTGTTAGATAAGTCAGCTAGAGCTTGCAAATGTTTGTATTATTTTTAGTCTCCACAAAAAATTCATATCTGTTTTTCAGAAACACCATGTCCCTACATCTGTTATTCAATTGTACACAATTTGGCTTTGGGTAAATAATGCTGTGATGCAATAGGTTGTGAAACAAATCAGGMCATCTTCAGTTAGGGAATTCAAAATAACAACAATCTTTAAAAAAAAAAATACATGGATCTTACCTCCTTRTCTATGAAAAGTGAATAACTATATTTCATGTCACAAAAATACCAAGAAGATTAATAAATTATTCCTTTGATACATTCAAACACTGTAGCAGTGTCAYGGAAAAACTCATGAGAATATTAATAATTCTGTATTCAGAGACTCAATTAAATCATGTGCAGTAAACAAAGCCTGRTGCTGAGCCCTGAACAAAGGGAGGGGAATGAGACCCTGAGCTGTTTCTCATATGCTGTTTCTCAAAGCATGAGCTTTCCCAAGCAATAAAAATTCTGAGAGACAGTCAGAAATAGTACAGTGTTTAATGAACAAAGGATATATACCCTGCATTATTATCAGCATTAATTCTGACATTTCATAAGTTTAGACTTKGCTTTTAACCCCAGTCTTCTCTAACATATTTTTGGATGCATTCTAGCAAAAGTAATYCTAAATGCTTTAGTCAGTGTAGTCCTATTGTAGTCCCACTATGCTGCACAAAAACACTGAGACAATGACTGTCCTTAAGATGTTTTCTGTATAAATAGGTGCAGTTTTTTGAGAGTGCTTTACATTTTTATGGTTTTTTTTAATAAGAACAATGTTTGTTTGGGTTTTTTTGCCTCTTGCTAAGGTTTTCAAAGTGGCAYAGAGTTAAGGGCAGCCAAGTGTTTCCACCAAAACAGCTTTCTAAAGGATTGGCTTACAGTGGGGTTCTCAGCCAGAGGTCAGGGTGTTACTGCCACCCTGCCCTGATCATGTTGCTGAAAGGGAAATGAGTCTCCTCTAAATCCTAGATAGACAGGGCAGACTCCTGGCAGTGGAAGAGAAGGTTCTGGTATAAAAAAGATTTGATTTTCTGAGCTATAAACAATTGAATTTCACATGTTTTAGTGCAGACATTTGAATGTTGCTGGAGAAATATTTTCTGTWGGATTCACAAATTCCAGCTAGCTTTTATAGACAGCCCGAATATTTTGTGCACACAAACTGAGCAGTCTTATTCTTGCTGATTGATTTTCAAATTGATATTGACTTTCCAATTCACATTCCCCTCACTGAGTACCTTCCATTCATCCATCTATCGTATTTCTAGCATGCTCATCACTGTAGCCTGTCAAGGCCTTACATAAATCATCTGAGGCATAATCATATGGCAGATACCTATGCAAATGATCATTCTGTTTGCCAGTCCCTATAATCTAGCAACTTTCAAAAGCACAAAGAACTGTAATCCCTTCCTTTCTCTTGGCACTTCGCTGTACAATCAATTCATCTTGATCTATTTACCTATTTTAACCTTCCTGTTTTCTTTACTGGGAATAAAAATCATACTTTAGCCRAAACATAGCTGATGGGCATTATAACAGTCATCATGAAATCCAAAGCAAAACATCATGTGTTACAATACTGAAATGCAGAGCTATGTTTAGAACAGTACATCTTCCCTGAATTTATGTAAATCAGCTTAAAATATGCTTCTGAAAAAAAAAAATAAAACAGCAAAACAACTTACACTACTGTACCAGACTTTCAGTTGATAATTTTTCCTGTAAGAATTAATTAAACTTGCAATTTAAAAAAATGCCATGTTATTGCAGTATTTGTGATAAATTGCTACAAATTCAATTTCAAGAAGAAAACATAGGAGATACAATAAAAATATGTAAGATTGTGAATTATGGTGTATCTCTTACATTCAAATTACTTTTAAAAATGGGATTATGTATTTCCTGGTGTGGAAGAATTTTCCTGAGCATTTTTCTCTTTATAAATTTAAAAGACTTAATAAATAAAAATATTTATTTGGAAAATAAAAAGAGCTAGTTGAGAAAAAAATCTTTGGTCTCAATATGATGCGTAACCATGAATATTTGGTATTTTTCTGTTTCTTTCAACAAATAAATATTACAATTTAATGCAAATATTTCTCTTACAATGCCCTTCCAATGCACTTCTTTCCTTTGGAGAAAAAAATAAGTGTTTTCCAATTATTCATTCTATCAATTTTTGACAAAATATTTACACCAAATTTTTGAAATATTAAATTTTGATTATTATGTATTTTAAATTATTTYCCTGAGCCAGGAGACACTCATGAGTATTTTCTACTACAAGAAATTAAAAAAACATTTCAGAGAACTTAGTGCACTTTTTCRAAACAGGGACAAAGACCCACTTATAAAAAAGAAAGTGCGTGGATTTTAACTTTACCATTTAAAATTCAGCTGTGTTCTCTCATCTTTATAAAAGGGCATATCTTAAAAATAAAGTAAGTTGTAGCAGTGATAATGTAATTGAAATTAAATWTAATAATCACCTAAGCTTGGGGGAAAAAAGGTAATAAGAAAGAAAAGAAAGGAGAGAAAACACATAATATCCACTTAATTATTTTCATTGCTAAACTTACTAACAAGAAGTAGCCAAAAGTAGCCAAAATTTATACAGATGTCCTGAAACTTCTTCTTCAGTCAGAACAYGAAACCCCAAAAATTCCTCCATTTTTTAACTGTTTGTCAAGTCTGTAGTGAAAGATGGTAGCTTTTTGCTATCAAATAACTTTTCTGTTACCCAATAGTAGAACAATTGAAGCATTTTTAAAAATTTTACCTTCCATCACGGACAGAAATACCTAGTCTGATATATATTTTTTGCATGGGTCCTAGCAATACAGTAAAAAGCCATTGTCTAATTAATTACCAACTGTTACAGCAACGAAATGATCACAGTTCCTCTCTTGCTTTGCCTTTCACCAAACTCTAAAAGCAGGCTGAGTCATTCTTCTGCCTCTCAGAGGGACTGGGGGTGGGGGGAGGGTGGAAAAGTGACTGCCCCTGTAGAAGAGAAGGTCTGGCACAGGACAGAGAGAGTGCCCTAAGAAGGGCCAGGCTCTGGCGTCTGTCTTGGGAATCACCCCGGCTGCTTTAATCTGCCAATTGCCGGCACCAACAGGAGTCAATGGGAAGGGAAACCTGCCCTGTCTGGCATATCTGCTGTTTTTCACTTAATTTATGTAACAGAAATAACCCTGACTTGGCTTTTCATCCTGAAGTGGAAAACTTCCATCTTCCCTYATGTTTCTGATAAGCTTTAACCCAAAGAGCTGGGTTAAACTCAGAAAGGAACTCTTGGTCCAGGAACTGAAGGATGAAAGTTTCAGACATTTTTTCTTAGAGCTGTTTCATCTAGGAAAGCTCAAACTTGCCCCTGCTCAGCAATCTGGTCTTCTTATTCCTGATTTTAGTATATAATTTCTCTTGTACTTTTTTAAAGGAGGTATATAATTCTTYGCAAGGGTCTTGGGTCCTCTCTCAATTTGGATACCTTTATCCTTGAGCAGACCACAGTTATACAGACTAGCCATGCCAAAAACCAGTGATAGATAAAGTGTTCTTATAACACTTTATTTATTTATTGTTTATTTATTTCCAGTAAATAAATGTTTATAAAAATGTTTATTCTTAATAAATGATATTTATTTATTTCTAATAAAAGTATTTATTCAACTTCAGTTAATCCTACCTGACTACCCAGTGGGACTTCTTTGAGGATGTACTCAGGGCTCTGCAAGATCAAGACTCACACCTTCATTAAATGAGTGAAATTGTTCTCCTGATGACACAGGACATTTTTTGGATAATGTTTTGTTAGTTGTAAGTTCAGGTATTTTTATTTCTGTCTTCGTGCATTTTTAATATTTTTCACTTTCATTCCAGTTGAAGGACACTTCTTCAATGATGTTGCTAAACTTGTTAGGTAGGTGCATTTTTGATATGTGGTATTCTCGTGTAAAGTAAATTCATCTATATTCAATGTGAATTTCTGACATGCAGCATCACAGATACTGACAAGTGATTGATTAGATCTGACAGAGGAAAATGAAGTATACTTGACATAAAGCATCTATACTGCACTGTCAATACTTTACTGTGCAGCTTGGAAGATAATTTATCTATTTTCAACCTTCTTCATTTATTTCCYATTTACAATTATAAATAAACTTCAACTGTTTCTCTTTGTTTTGCTTCACCTTTCTCTGCTCCTACTGTTGCCACCCTACCATGCTCTGTACTGAGGTTTGAAATATATGCTCAGGAACACTCAGAATTTACAAAATTTATTCCCTTACACAGTGAGAAATGGAAAATATTTAGTTAAGCTCCAAAATACTCAACATTTCATGAAAAAAGGGAAAAAAWTTTAGCTGAAAAAAAATTTACAATATTTGCAAGTATCCTACTTAAAGGAGCAAAAATATTTATATTGTACACATTGATGATAAACATTAACTTTGCATCAGACACAGCCCAATATTAGTCCTATGGAAATAAACTCCTCAAAACAATGCATTTGCTTAGAATTACATCCAATATTAATAAGCAACAAGTGTGTGGGCACTAGGAACTTAATTACATTGTACTTCCCTCTGAATTTCCTAAGTTTATTGCAGTAACAGTACCTCACACCTTGTTTTATTGGCAAGTTCTGTTGCAGAGCATAATTAAATCAATAAGTATATGGGCATGACACAATGTTCTGGTAAGTTTCAAGCTGAGAAAATGTAAATTGACTACAAGCTCTTTGCAGAAAAAGAGAAAACTTTTCTTAAGGAYACAGCTCATAGCCTAAAAAGCTATGACCAAGTTTATCTTAGGTATGGATGGCTGCATCTGTAATTGTTAACTAGCTTCAAAAAAGAMCCTAAGGTCTAGATTTCTCTCTTTAAATATTTAGAACACAGCCATTCCCATTTTTGCATCAAAATAAATAGGTTTAATTTTTTTTTAATTGTAGAGAGAGTTCAAATGTAAGGCTTTTTYCCCSKTYMMYTTTTTTTTTGGTTCTTTGTTTTTCTTTTCTTTTTTAATACATATAATCTTTCATGAGACATTTCTTGGTCATGATACAGMAAGATTTAGATGCAGAACTGCCACTAAGCTAGTGGGAATTACCAATTAAACCTAAGGCACAAAATTGAGACTCTACGTATCTAAGCACAGYTTCAAGTGCTTACATATGGTGGAAAAACCTCCCTGAACCTGAGTGATACTTAAATTTGTACAATATAGCACTAGAAAATACAGATAAAACTTTGTYGCTTTATTTAGAGCATCATTATCCCCAGCAGGATAACTGCCTGCTCTCTTGGGACCACAGCTTAAGATCAAGCTGAGCATTCAGCTTTCCTAGGTAAACGGAGCTCATGTATAATTGATGTTGATAGCATGAAATGAAGCACTCCTTGTCTCTTTTTTTACTACCTGACTTCAGAATCACACTGACTGCAAACAATGAAAAAATCAAGTAACCAACTCCCCTAGATTGATTAATTTCTTCAGAGGATGTGAATGGAAAAGTAAAGGCACTTCCAGTAGCATCAACAAACCTCATACACGTTGGCACCAATTGGAAGTAGTAATTTGACAAAATGAAGGCTTTTTCACTGTGAAAGCAAAAATTCCCATGTATCCATCCAGAGAATTAGTCTCAAGAAATTCAACAGCAAGTTCGGTAGGCTCCTTCTGTACACAAAATTACTGAAATTTACAGTTGACTTGGATTTCTGTGAGAACCAAAAAATGCTTACATTCTTTCTTGTTGGATAAATATCCCAGGACAGCAGTTAAAGTGGCTGATAGCCCTAAAGAGAAGTCATTTTGCATTAATTCCTGTTATTCACATATTTTTTAAATTGTCAAAAAGTTTCATTTGACTGTTTTAAAAAGGAATTCTGATTTTCTGTTTTTTGAAACAATTTTAGCATGAAAACTGTGGTATAAACATTCATAAAACATGGTGGGAAATAAATTTTTTCAGAATTATTTAAATTCTGACCAAAAGAAATCTTTTTTACTTTCCGTTACACCTCAGTTAGAAAATGTTCCAATACCCTTCTCCTTTTGCTGGGTGAAAAGTTGTGTCCTTGCAATTCTATATTCAGTGACAGCCACCGAATATAAACCAAAAGCCTTCTCAAAAAAATACTACATTACCTTCAGATCAGCATTTCTAGTCCCTGTTAATGGTAAAAGCATAAATATACATTATTAGCTGCAATCTAACTACAATACAATGTGAAACTGTACCAAGTCCAAGAGGACTATAAGGATGAAGATTTTTTTGACATATCACAGAGAAAAATGAAATTGAGAAACCCTCTTCAGGTTTCCATGTAAAAAGAATCATTAAATAGAAAATCATTAAGGAAGTTTCTTCTCCCAGCCATTCCTACTTGAATACTAATAGAAAATTTTCTTGTACATCTCTACATACTTCATGCATAGTGTACCAGTGTGGGAAGTAAATCTTACATCTTCTTGCGCTGCAGAGAATTTCTGTTAATTACACTCAGTTCAAGTGTTAATTGAAGTACTTTAATGCTTCATTTGTACTCCTGAGTCTCTGACTACATCCATTTGAACTCTCTATCTATTTGAGAGGAAGCATTGAAGCCTTCAATGAAAACTAGAAGTCTAGAGGTAAGACTAGAAACAAGTAGTAAAGAAAAAGAAAAGAAAAAGATAAGGAGGAGGGGAAAGGCAAAAGAAAGACTAAATAAAAAATTGGGAAAAAAGCACCCTGGTCTCTTTAGTTTTCGAAAGCTTTGGAATCTCTCAGTCACTAGAAAGTTAAACTTCAAACTGATCATGAAATAACAAAGCAGCAAATTTACCACTCAAGATACCACAACAAAATTATTGTATTCTCAGCCATAATGAATAATACTTTCAATTAAACTAAAAGGAATGGATGGAAAAAATGTACAATGTTTTGAGAAAATTTCTTCAAATTGCCTCTTCTTCTAGTTATACCAGTAGATTTAATAAATAATAAAAAAAAWTACCTCCACTTTTTATGTGCCTGTTCTTAGACTACCACAGCTACAACCACACTGTTACTACTGAAGGATAGCAGGAAGAAATGGGAGCCAAGACTCCCTATAATTCCAGTGGTAYCACTTATAAGAAGCACAAGATATTAAAAAATGCAACTATATCAGAAGTTCAGAAAATCAGTTTTATTTAAATGTAAATTAAAAAACTCTTCTTTCCTCCAATCTAACAGAATTGCATAGTCCACTGATTTTAATTAAGATGAGAAAACTGTTTTGATAAAAGAGGAAATGACCCCAACATGTGCCCAAAACTTCAAATGAAACTACATATGAAGAGAATAGAAGAGAAAAATTATAGCTAAAGTTAACTTTTCCTCTATGTTGTTTTTATACTTTTTTCTCTTTCTTTCCTTTCTTCTTTCCTTTTTTTTCCTTTGGTATTTATGAACTGGAAAGTCCAAACTTCTCTAAATCTCCTTCTATGAGTATGATTATGGAAAGTATAAGTATACAAAACCATAGAAAGATTAATTGTACATAAAGAATGTTTTCTGACTCTTGAATAAACATTCCATTCAAAATCACACTTAATACATACAAAGACAAAACCCCAAAGACGCTCCTTATTGTAATCCAGCCATTTCTGTTTAAGAGCTCTAAATAATCAAGAAGACGAARAACTACACATAAGAGTTGATAAGCAGCCCCAAAGTGCTCAGAATATAAGTTGGGTCAAATAGTTTTCCCAGTAATAGTTGAATATAGCCAAGGCTTCAGCAGTCAGATTTCTTGATTACCAACATCTTGATACATGTTCTGGACGCCGGGACAATCTAGACTGTGGACATCTTTGCTGCTGTTCCTCAGATTTTTCAAATTTCTGAGAAAGTTTTGCTTTAAACTCTATTGGGTTGTGATTTTTTTTTTTTTTTCGCTCAGAAAACTAGCCCAGAACAGAAAATAGTGACTTAAAACACCTTTGAGGATAATGGCSACAGAGACAATGGCATTTTGCCTATGTAGGTGATGACTCAAATAATACAAACATTTCCTTTCTTTTGTACACACTTCATGTCAACACAWATGTATGTTTTATTAGAAGAGTTAAATCCTAATTTTTAAGAATATATAGAAAAGCAAACTATTTTTAAATGAGTCAATCATTAGAAAGAGGCCTGGATGTGAAAGACACACATAGCTGCATAATTTGGAATGACAGTGGATAATATTCTCTTTATATCACAAGGAGGAGAAACATAGATCTTACTTTCCTAATATATTTATAAGTAGTGAAATTGTAGAAGCCTGAATTATCAGGAATGAATTAAAATACAAAGGTCTGACTGAAAATAAACACACTGGTATAGATTGTACTTGAAAGTATTGTGATATTACTTCCTGGAAATTGATTTAATGATCCATTTTCATAAGACCCAAAACAAGTATCAGATAACTACCTACTTTAGCAAATGACTACAAGTATCCAATACTTCACTAATGGTAGCTGCAGTATAATGCAACTAGTGTTGTATATAAATCTATTAAAATGCTAATTGCTTCATCAGGCTATTACTAGCACTATTTGCCTCTGCCAATACAATATTAGCATCTCTATTTGAGTCTTTCTTAGAATTAGAGAGTCAATTATAATACCTTTAAGATCCATCAAAGGTAATTTAATGAGGTGTATTTAATTGACATGTATTCTAAAGAACATAAATGTTTACTGGGATTCTGGTTTTTAGGAATTTGTTTTCTTTAGATTGAACTTTGCCCTTTTGGTCTCTATAGATGTTTCCTTGGGAAAACCTTTTGGAGAATAGGAATGTAATACAGTCTTCTACAGTGCCTGCTGTCTCTCCAGGACTCAGTGATGTGTATCTAAATCWAACACTCATTCTGTACAGTCACTGATGTATTTGCAGTTCTGTACAGCAGCTGCTGACACGTACCCAGTTATTTCACAATGAAACCTATAATAACTGTTTCTTTCCAAGTGAAATTTTGTCAAAACTGGCACCTAGATACTGTGATTGCTGCGATACAAACATCTGAGAGAGGGAAAACTAGCCTGAGCACTACACTCATTCTTCTGTAGAAGTGTGTGTGCAAAAGCATGAATGTCTAAAGTCAGGGTGGTTTCTCACATGTTTTAATTTTTCTTTTTAAATCCTGATCAGTGTTATATTTACATCATTTCACAGTTCAGTCTTTTCTGGTCTAATACCAAATGACTTTTCTCTAAAAGCAGGGTAAGTAGACAACAGCTATATTCTTTAACCTCATCAAGAAAGTGCAATGTAAACACAAATGTTGGCTAAAAGCATATGCTAAACTTCAGTGAAGTAACTGCATTCTCCTGTTATTGCAACTCTTCTGCAGTTTACTCTGCTCAATGATTTTGTTGTGTCTGAAATAGCTGTATAATTTGTGCACATGCATCTTCAAACCAGAAGCATAACCTGTGGCTGCACATTTTGAATAGRTGGATCTGTTAGCGAACACAGGTTCATACAGAGTATTTTAAGCAAACAGGAAAATACTGTGCCTGTGCTATCAAATAGGTACTCTTTTTGACTTTCACTTTGCCCCAAATGCAGGTTTATATACATTCTCTTTGGTGAGAATGCACCAAACTCATKATTTTAATGAAGAAACATATAAAACTGGGAAGCATAAACTATAGTGGAAGCTTTTAAACTGGAAACACAACAAAAATATTTTAAAGGCCTCAAAAGTTCTGTTAAAGGCYTCAAAAGTTCTGTTACCAGATAGTAGGAAACAGATAAATGATCATAACTAAGTGACTTCCCCACTCTGAACTTTGTGGACTCAGTAATGTGGTTTGCTACTGGGCAACAAAACRTTATTGCCTTGGAGTACTTCTCAACTAGAAGTTCTGTGATAAGAAATGTTCTGGTTCATGGGAAGTACTGAGGGTTGAAAAACTTAAGCTATAGAAAATATTTGGGAACACAGCTATTTTCTCTGCATGAATGTTTCCTTTGCTTATATGTTCTCCATCACTTACTCAATTCCTGTAATGCTGGCCAAGTTCAGAAGGGCTAAACATTACCCAAGTCTCAACATGTAGTTCTTCCTCATGCCTGCACAGCTCCACAAGGCTATTTTACAGACATCTGCAACTTTTAATCCTTTTTCTCTAGTCCTGGTCATTTACATTCCTTGAGGATTTTTCAGTCCATTAAAAATGACCTTTCAATGTTCTGTTGGAGTTTCATAATACAGTTAATGCATGACTTCGTCCTSAGGGACAAAGTGTACAGAAGCAGCCCATGTGCTACCCAAAACAATGTTTCTTTCCTTTCTTATCTGGAAAGATTTCAAACTGTGGCTCAGTACCTAAAGGTACTATGACTGTTTCAAGAAGCTTTACAGTCACACAGGACTCAATACACAAATCTGAGGCTTGATTCTCCTCAAACAGAGCGTTTTCTTCTAAACAGTTTTTTACAGGTACATCGTCACTTTGTACTTCCACTACAGTGGATAATCTCTCTTGTTCTAATATCAGTAAGAAACAATTAAAAATAATAAGACTAATTATAACAGCGAATATATCACTAATGTATGTTAAATACCAGGTTACATCTGTATTATTTGAGTAACTGGAAGAATGCTTATGGCTTTGCACAGAGCTAACACAGCAAGAGATGCAGAAAGAAGCACTGCAACTCACAGGGAAATGTTGTTTATACTTCACTGCCTGCTTGGCTGGTGTGGATTTTGGAAATGAGTGTTTAAGAYAAAGGTGTCTACAAACCCTTTGTGTAAGGACTGTGTTTACTTATTCAGCCCTCTTATATGGATGATAATTTTCCACAAAATGAACATTTAAGTCACCCATGACTGTACTTGATTCTCAATTTTTGAAATTTTTCACACAGTAGGGCAATCTTTTGAAATTTTCCATATAGTATGGCAATYTTTCAGAATCTGACATCAAAGACCCTGATAAATTCAGAAGTTTCCCTAATTTGCAAGACAGAAGGTCAAAAGCAAACAGACAACTGTTTCTCCTAGAAAAGAACAAAAGTTAGTTGTTTCCATCTTCTGTGTCTAGTGTAATTTATCAGGTTAAAAAACAGTCCTTGATTTAAGGCCCTGGACAATATCTGTGAAATGCAGCCTGTAGGCTAAGGAAGTGAACATCTGTCTCCCAGGGAAGTGGGGCAGGATGCTAACTGCAAAGTGCAAGTTGTACTCGGTGTACCTTCAGCAGGGTGCAATGTGACAGCAGCAAACTCCTGGGAGCTGCAACAGTGCATAAGTCAACTGTCTTTTTTTTTCCTCCTTTTTTAATCTTACTGTCTCCTATTGTACTTCTMTGCATAATACGCATTCCTCAAGCTCTTGGCTCTGCCTGACAGCAGTGGCTGCATGGCACACAGATGGCTCACGGAGACTTTAGCCCCCCGTTTCTGTTGACTCTTGCAGGCACTGAGAGTTTTGTATGTGACTAAGCAAATCTGAAAGTAACTTTCTTTATATGAGGTTTTGTCAAAGATATTCATTCATTTCCGAGCTGCTGCAGAATGTTTTCCCAACTAGTTCATTTGGGAATATCTAGGAGAGCAAATCTTTCTCATTTCCAGTAGTGTGATGATACTTACTCTGCAGAAAGGAGAAACACTGACTCTGTGAGTGGTTGGAYTGGCAACACTTGTCCAATAAGCACAATTCAGCACTCCATTCTGGAATGCCAGGYCTGTAACTAGAACAGTTCATGCCAGAGAAATGTATTGACTAGGTCAGGACATTCTTTTCCTTTGCATGAAAAGAGCTACAAAAACATTATTTCCAGTATGCAGAAAGCAACCTGATTTAATGGCTGTGCACGTCTACAGTATGCTCCTGCTGCTGAGAACAGAATGGATAAGGTAGAACCATGTGTCTGAAAGATGCCCTGATGTTTCAGTGGGTCCCAGYAGGCAGAGTATGATCTGCCTGTGGTGCTCCATGAAGCTTGCAAATGTTTCTGAAACATCATGTTGGTGATGTGCCTGGTTTCTGAATGAACAAACAAGCAGAAATTCAATMTGGATGTAGAGTCAAGTACTTATTAATAACCACAGTTATCTCAAATATGAAAGGGCAGCTGCAAATGTTGTTGTTAAGGAGTTGCCTGTTTTTATCCATTAAAGAAGCAAATCTCTTTCCTGTGCCATTTGTTACATGAGTCACATTGTGTCTGGTTAGATCAGCCTGTGTTGTATCAAAAATGCACACTGTGTGTGCTGACAAAGCCCAAAGCAATACAGTACAGGATACATTTCCAGCCTAATAAGTGGGAAGCTACAGCTGTGTCTTCTACCAACAATGACACGCATTGTATTTGCCTTCCAACATGCAGCTTTTCACTGTGGGCTAAATGTGCTGTAGGCAGAAGTTACCTGAGTAGARTGCAATAGGCCTTGAAAACAAGCGTGCACACAAACCTGCAATATGGTCAGGAGAAATGACACATCCTCATTGTATTCAGTATTGCTGTAATTATTACAGGTGTTCAATATATTATTTTGTCACAGAGAYCCTGATGTAGCCATTACATTATTGCAAGCTCTCTGATACAGGAAGATACAAGGTTTAAGAGTTGGAATTCTCACATACTAGATAACATTGTAAATCCTGCTCCAGAAATAATTCTTAGCTAATAGGAATGAAGAGGGACATAGTTCAGTGAACTCCAGGCACAAAAGGTGGYTTATTCCCACCCGTTTATACATGTGTTCTCCCTCTACCTATCCCACAAATCTCTTTTTCCTCTTAATAATTTCAACATTCTCTGTACTTTTTACTTAAATGTTTTCCCTCTCATTTCTTCATGTGTCACCCAACCTCATATTAATCCATCTTTACAAAGAAAACTTTATGGAATACAGAATTGAAAAGATCTTAACAACTTCTTTTTTTTCCTAGACTTGAGTAGGCAATAGTGGTACTACACTTCTTGCTTATCTATTAAATGTTTAGCTATTACTAAGGAAGAAAGTGAACTTAAAGCMCCACAATATGAGTTCCATCTAAGAGTAATCATCCTCCTTGTATTTCCTTCTTCCTTTWTTTTTTCATTCTTACCTTCTTTCTTATTTTTCTTTTATACTTTGGCTACAGGCTCTTCAGGGAAGGAATTATATTTTTATTCCTTTCAGCTACATATAGCATATGTATGCTGTAAGTAATAAGTAATGTCAAACAGTTCTTGTCTTACTACAACCATTCCAGTTATCTTCCAAACGATTGGTTTCTGARGTCAGAAGCACTAAAAGACATTCACATAAAGGCATAGCTTAATTAGAGAATGCATCTAGGAAGAAACTGCCAGGATCTTCCAACACTTCTGCAGTATCTGGTGAAAGATGGGGATAGCCCTGAATGATGGCAAAGCAAACTATGAAATGCAACACACATACACCCATAAGAAAACACATGTAGATGCAATCAGCTGCTTTTTCACCTCTTTTGACCAATGGATTCTTATCATTGCTTTAGAAAGAAACCCTTTAGATGGCTCTTCCCTAAGGAAACTCAGTAATACATGTTGTTTAGGAAGATGACTTTTGTCCAGAATAATTTTGTGTGGTATAGAGTTTGAAACTTTTCTAATATCTTTTCAGACAATTTCTGAAATATTTGTTTTCTTCATCATCAGGGTATCTTCTACCTATAAAGGAGAAATTTCAGCACATGAAAGAGTGAAACATTGGCCATTCATATGAATTTGCAATCATTATGTTAATCAGCAAGTAAAGACAACATAATCCCTTGATCCATATTAAACAAGTGTTCTCAACAAACAAAGCCTTTTCATCTCAGAAAATGGACACATTTCTGAGGCTTATAGTGTACAAATGTCCTTTCCTGGTCTTCATCAAAAGCAATATTTTTTTTAGCAAGCAGTTCTTATTTGCTATTAAAACACTATTTTGTTTAAAAATATTTCAATTTCATTTTAAAAATAGTACAATCCTTGCAACATGTTGCATTTGGAAAATTTTGTCATCATATGCCAATTTCTGATAATTTATATCAATAAATTAAATCAGTYACTGTAAGACTATCTGTTTCTTTTCAAAAGGGAAAAAATTCCTGTATGTATATTTATGACTATATTTGAACTTGCTTTGTAAAATTTCTTTATGTGAAAGCCTAATTCTTTCTGGATTATGCAGGCCAGAAGTTAGAAAAGAAATCMGATTTTAAGAGGCTGTAACATTTGTGCTAAGTTTCATTAGAACACCTGCACTGTCTGTGAAGAAGGGTAGTCAATAAAATCAATGACATCTATCTTTAAATAAAATAGAAAGGCAAAATGAATTCRTGATGGACTGGATAAAGGTCATGTGTTAGCAACGTTCAATATTTTAAAACCATAGAATAAGAGAAGAAAGTCAGTCTCAGAAGAAGAATCAAGATGTTTCTTCTTCTACACCATGGCTTCCTTTCTCTGTTTTTACTGACCTTGATGCTATTTTTTGTTATGTTATATGTAGTTTGCTGTGTTCAAGGAGGTTTCTGCACAGCATTAAGACTATGMAAGATTTGTAGATGCCATTTTTGTGTCTCTAGAAGACAAGCATGCACTTGCTTGTGATACTGAGGCTTATTTGTTTTCAATAATTCTGCTTTGTATTCAAAACCAGAGTCTATAAACCAAGTTAGTATGAGGAAGAATTGAGAAGGAAAGAGGAAGGCAATATGAGCCTGTTTAATTTTTGTCCAAATACTTGTTCTTCTTTTGTACAAGAGGATTTTTTCACAAGTGGAAAGTAGTGTGATCCAATCATCTGCCAGATTAATACAGCACAGTTCTTTTTATTTAAGTAGGAAAAAAGAACAACCTTTGGACCAGCAGATACTGCAGGAGCAACAAAATACTACCTTCTACCCACCAGACCTTCCTGTTGGGGGTGCAGAAACCAGTGTGTTTGGCAGCTGCTGCTTGTGAGAAGGGAGGGAGCACTATTGAGTGGAGACAGGTAGAGTAGGCCCAAACCCCAGGTATGGCCTCATTTACTGTTTTGCTTGGATCACCCACRCTTTGGAAGCATGACACCAATTTCCCACAGTGCAGGACAAACACAATCCTTGTTGAAATAGTTCAGCGCACAGTGAAATCAAATTAATCTATGGATTTGGGGAACAAGTAGAGAAGGAAATGTCTTCCTAACACTCAGTAGAAAGTTAACCTAAAACACTACTTACATATACTGGCACAWGAAGAATGTTTCCAAAAATGTAAAATCTGAGGTCTGGCAGAGCAAAAACTTATTTTTAATTCTAAGGCAGCTGTCCCTGCCCAAATTAATTGTAGCATCAAAGTTAGTCAACTACATCAAGGCATTAAGTATCTTGGTTTCACTTGTAACATATGTTCTGCCAAGATATCACAGTATAATATGTATAGACTTTTGTTTGTGATTACATTGCCTTAGTATTGCTCAGTGTTGACTTTTGGGACATTTTTCAAGAGGTAGTTATTATGAACAGTAGTCCATACTGGAATATATTAGGGATATGGTTTAGTGGTGGACTTGGCAGTGCTAAGAGTTGAGCTCCGTGATCTTAGAGGTCGTTTCTAATYTAAATGATTCTATGACCCAATATTGGGAAAAACTGCTAAGCTGTTAGGAATGAAGAGCCTACTGATAGTTTTGAAATTAAAGTGCTCTCCAGCTCAATTTTTTTGTGGATAAGTATATGTAAATCACTTTTATTTGAAGTTATAGAATCACAAGATCACAGAAACATTCAAGCTGGAAGTGACCTTGAGCAATGTCTATTTCTATCTCCTACTCAAAACAGGGTCAGCTGCTCAGGTAGCTCAGGATTTCATCCAGTTAGATTTTGAACACCCCTGAGGGTGGGGAATACAAAATCTGCTCCACTGCTTGACTGCTCTCATGGTGAAAAAAGGGTTTTCTGACATCCAGCCAAGCCTGATTTTTCAACTCCAGTCTATTGACTCTTACCGTCCAACCAAGCCCCACTGTAAAGTGCTCAATACTGCCTTCTTGCTGAACCTCTCTCCCAAGACCCTCCCAGATGCTCAGGGTTGCTGTAAGGTCCTTCTGAAACTGTCTCTGCCCCAGAATGAACCACCTCTGGTGCCTCAGCCCCTCCTCAACAGCTGGATGATCCATCCTTGACCATCTTGGTAAACCTTGCTTTAGTTTACCAATGTCTTTCCTTTACCAGGGTACCTAAAACTGGACCAGTCTTCCAGACACAGTTTAACTGTGCTAAGTAGAGAGGGATGTAATAGAAAACAAAAATTTGCCAGGCACTGTGCCAAGGCTATCCCTATTTCTGACTGGTCAGCAGGCAGATAAGATTATTAAGTTAATAAAATTTTGGCTCACTTTCTAAAACGGATACTTTCACACTTAAAACATCTACTTCCATAATTTTTCTGGACAATCAAGCACTTCACTTTTGCTTTGCTACAAGTACAGATTCTGAAAACAATTCTGTAAAAAATAACAAATGAAAAATTAAGCTTTACAATAATGCCATAACAGGGAGAAATAAAGCATCACTGTTACTACTCAGAGAAAACACACACCGTGCTGAAGGTGTACGGTGTTTCCCTGGCAATACAGATACTCAAGATTTGCTCTTTCTCTCTACAAGACCCACCCAATCCTTGGAAGCACATCTACAAATACTGTTTTAATAAACCTTTGTTCCTGAACAACTGTGCCATTATATAATATCTTCAGTTAAAAAGAAAAAGTAACATGACCTAAAACATGAACACTCTTGAGTTTATATAAATGTATGATATTTATATAACAAGGAGTTAGACAAGCACTTAGTTTAGACCTTGATATTTTTGTGAAGTAGCCTCCTGCACTTAGGAGCAGAGGTACACACAGATATTACAGCTTTCTGGAAAAATTATACCATTCACAAAATTGCTACAGATCTCTAAGTACTGTAAATATCCCTATCTAGTGATTAAATTTGATTCCAAAACTTTAGGACCTCCACTGCGGACAATAAATGAGGAAATAGTTTTAGTTATAAAGAAAGTAAAAAATTCTCTGACTTGTGGGTGTGTAACCATTTTTGGTGGGGAGTGTTCAGTTATTGAACGGAGGACAAAAGTTCTTATACAAAACTCTTTTCAGTGCTGAAAAAGGCTCTAAAAATTCACCAGTTTTAACAGTTTTCTTTCACACTTGGTCTTAAAACTACTGAGTGCATTTCTGCAACTTCAAAATTTGATAAAAAATTTAATTTATAATTAAGGAAACGAAATTATTTTGGTGCTCATATTCAACTTTTTCATTTAAAAATTCATCTCAATTATCATTTGATTCAATTGAAATAATGTTCTATAGAGATTCAGCTTCCGAGTTTGTCGTAAGAYATGCTTATATTTAAAATTAGCTATATTTAAAAACAGTAGAGCATATCATACCCAGACACCTTGACAGATAAAAGGGTTAATTTGGTCAGCTTCAAAATATATGTGTGCTCGTGTTTTTCAGGCAGTTTTTTCACACCACAACTAAATAAGAATTTAATTTCTTATTAAACATATGAAATGTGACAAACAAAACATCAATGAGCAATAACAACAAATGGTGACAAATGAAAAATGACAGCCTCCTCCAGAAACTTCCTCCAAACTGATTTCCCAAGAAAATCTGTATCTAACTACTCTTTGAACACTCCTTGTTTATGGAGTGTTTATGATATGTTGTACTTATGCTTGGAAACAACTGCCTCCAGAAGGTATCAAATAACAGAATGCAAGGTTTTCATTGTCCTTAGTCTTCTGAAGTGATTCTCATTCTCCACACATGGCAGCACACCTTACTTGGGATGTTGCCAAAGATTAAGGTGACATCTTGATAATGAAGGTGATTATTGGCCTACCAGTTTGGGCAACACATGTGTGTAGAACAGCAGGAGAGGGGCCACAGCTAAAGGCTCCTTTTTATAGCTACAGATAAAGATCTTATACAGATAAAGGATTCAGACTGCAGAAGGACTCACTCCTTAGTCAAACTTCTGATTCCAATGTCTGCAATCTAATTATGGTCCATCTATAAAATGATGGTGACCCTCTGAGAGTGCATCATGCAGAGAATAAAATAGATGTCATTGACTGCTTGTGCACAGGAAAAGTAAAAGTGCTGGAGGAGCCCAGGATTGCCTCACTAGTCCAAGCAACAGAACAGCCCTGGGTAGTTCTGCCCTGTGTGAACTACCACTCGCCTAAACTACTCCTGGGCATATTTGGGAGTGAGCATGGGCCAGAAACTGTTCCCAGYAGTCATCTGACTTGGGGGCTGCAAGAGGTTTCAATGGTCTGGGCATGGGCTGTTCCCCTACAGCTGGTCCCTGTGGGTGAGATGGTGGTCCTGGGAACATTTGATGGACTAGTACAGGTTTCACTTCTACTGCTCTGCCTATGCAGTAGTTACAGGTCAGCATGCCCTGCTCCAAACTTGGGGGGCACAGCCCAGCACATATGGCCTGCCTTTCACAAAAGCTTTGTAATGTGAGCTCAGCCTGCCATGATACAGCCATGGCTTTGGGTTGTTTCCTAGAATGTTCAGGATATGTCCAGGACCATTTTTGTCATTCCATGTATAAAACTTATTATCAAATCACTTCCCAGGCAGCAGAATCACCCGTAAAATACTTAGGTATGTTTGATCAATACCAAAATTAAAATAAGAGATATGCTTTGCTTATGCCATGTCTGATGGCTTTTCCTAAACTCTGACCCTTTAGGAGCTATTAGTTTCTCTACAGAAACATATGCTTTGAATTTGTGCTAGAGTGTGTTCAAGTGATTTACTGTAGACTGATTAGATAATTTAATTGACACAATTAGCAGCAATATTTGTGGAAACAGCACATAATGCTTCACTTCTTGTGTCCTTGTTTTTGTCATGCCAATTATCCTCTGCTTTTCTAATCAAATGATTTTATAGGAGACTCAGAATGAGATACAGAGTGTGACATGAGACTTTTTCTTTATCATTAAAGATGAAAATTCAACTCCTTGCTTTTCAAGGAGGTATTTTGAGACTAATCACTCTTTCTTATGCAAATAATTTATTACACCATCCTGGCATATAGAACCACTTGTGAGTCTTTTTGGTTTAAAAGAAAATGCCTAGTGTTCATCAGAAAAGGAGGTGCTGACAGTACTGAATAGAGAGAACAATAGTGCAGCAGGTACTCTGGAAGATTCCCCCCTGGGCTCTGCTGATAGAGTTGAAGTTTGACCCGCAGTGCCCTCTGCCATTTTATTGTCACTGGATGCCAATTAAGTTCATCACTAAAACTGCAGCAACCTGTTAACCACAGTTTGATATCTCTGCTGGACAAACCATCTCATTCCCATGCAGAAGTTAATGAATGAGTGGACCAATATTCACCTGTTCATCACACAAAAGAATTGATTTTGAAATCAAGTAGCTGTATCTTTTATCAGCAAAGTCCATTTGTTCTATAAATGGAAACTAATACATCTGCTTAAACTGATGTTACAGCCAGAACCTGACACCATCTCAAAATATTTGTGCACTGAACAGGTTTCTTAGGATAGAAATAGACATCTGGAAATAGGAGCAGCCCAGCTTTTGTGGATAAGCTGTGCTTGTTGCTGTTGTACACGGTTTTCAGAGTTCTCCTCTGCAATAAGCCTACACATCTGGCAATGACACTGGGAGTGGTGAGTATACACACAGCTGGTCATGCGATAATTCAAGCATTTATGGATTTGGAAAATACAATGAGAGGGAAGGTGTTGTGTATCTACTCATGATGTTTCTGTAATGCACATGTGTACACCAGATCATGAGGCAAGGGTATGACAAATTGCTGGGGAGAAGTTACAGCATGAGACAGACATTGACATGGTCCCATCCCAGACTCTGTGTCTAGCACTGCCTGAAAGATTAGGCATCTCTGTTTTGAGTTGATTCTCATAAGGAAGCAGAGCACTGAATACACAATACACAAATACTTCCCTTACCACAAAGATTTTATTCTTATGGGAAAATAGTTGAGATGATGAAGCTAAATGCATCTTATTTCATACTAGTGATTTTGTAACACAGCACTAACTCATAGTGTGCACCACATAACACAACTGTAAAATAGCAATTAGAAATTCTATAACACCCTTCAAGTAAAAGAACTAAAATAGTTTAGTTTTGTTTAAAAGTAACCAAATTTCTTTTATGTCCACAAGTTTTCTTTTCAACATCTGGACCTCAATTAAGAAGAAAAAATAATGTGTTTATAAGTCTGCAGAGTTTTCTCTATCTTTTTTTTTTCCTGTGCTGCTGCAGTACTTTTCAGTTGTAGCAGCTATTTTATGAACTCATGAGCTAAGCAGTTCCAAATTGGAAATGTACCAACCACTCCTACTATTCAACAAAATGTTTTCAAGAGCAGTTAAAAATACCAAGGAAAAAAATATCCAACCCTCATTCTACATCAGATTCCAGCTTAGTAGTAACAAAAATAATCCTGTTGGGATCTAAGTTGTCAAATAATAGGTTTAGCATTCTAAATCCACAGTCAGCTCTTGTTTACACTGAGAATTTCTAAGAAAGAAATTCTGATGGTTCTCCTGTCTTGGTATTGTCATTTGTGAGGGAGCACAGGTAGTCAAGAGTTCACTATCCACGTCTACTGTTACCACAATCTTTCTCCTTTCTATGCATCTTGATCCGATGATAAAACTAGATTTGTTGGAAGGACTCTAGTCCTCAACATAGTTAATTTTCAAGCAAGTGTAGAGGCTGACTGAACCAGTCCAAGCAGTTAACTAACTTTCTGTGATTTCCACATCAAACCCAAGGACAACRATTTTTAGATGAAGTCTCCAGGTGTTGCTGGAGATTGAAGACTGTAATGACATTGGTGAAAGTAATCTTTCCCATACCCAACCAAATCTTTTGGCAATGAAGTTTTTTGCTGTGATGCTACTAGTTGTTTGATGGTGAAACACACAAAAATGAAATTAATTTGGTAGCCTCTTAGAGAAAGCCTGTAGGTCTGAACTGGTCTTTAGTTTGATTTTCTCTGGGACAGGCACTTACAGTTCATACCTAAGAAGTGTCTAGTAAGAAGTACATGAGAAATAAAGATGATAGGAATTATTATTTTACGACTCTTTTAACTCTTCCAAAGCCGTCTCCACCTGAGGGTTTGAATGATGTGTCTAATATTAACACACCCTKTCAGGCCTACAGCATTTTTGTGCTGTGATAACTAAGATTCCCACCACAGAATATCCATCCACATCTCAGAGAGAATGGTGTTTTAGATATCAGAACTATATGGTATCTTTCCCTCTTGTCTGAAACTTATTCAAAACTCTGACATTCAAAGCAGCATCTATATGCTAATGTAGTTGGTGTCCTACTTAAATTCATTAACTGTAATAAACAACAAATTTATAGCCCTAGGTCCAATGGAGAACTTCAGCATCTCTAAAGAGAAAGTCAGCAAAGTCTTTCAGGCACTGCTATCCAATTTGGTATCCACGAGGATTTCAGCAGTATACAGTATAATGTGATCTCTCCCAAAATTACCAGGTATCACTGAAAAACACTGAGCAAGGGAAATCTCAGCTCCATGCTTCCTTTGAACAAAGGAAACCTGAGTCCACGAAATATTTGCTTTTGTGTGCCCTTGGAAGAGCAGAGCTCACTGCACTGCTTTTAGAAGCCAGCTGATTTATAAGACTTGTGCTCACCATTTGGAGAGCAGTTTAGTTGTCAGAGAATTCACTTGGAAACTCTGAGACTTGGTCAGGCTAGGGTAATAAAGGTGGAAAGGGGCTGAGGTTTTCCTCAGTAAAGTGCCGTAAGCTGTAGGCTGATCCCTACTAGTTCTGTGTAGAAAGGGGATTAAAAGCAAAACTCTGTATAAAATTAGGTATCTCACCCACTTAAAGGTGGGATTTAGAACTCCTCTTTTCTAAGGGAATYTTCAGTTAAGATAGGAATGTCCAACCTACTTAGCTGTACATTAAAAAAGAATCTTCATTTGGTCAAAAGCCATATGATAACTTGGAGAGCCAAGGAAGCCACTGCAGGAGTGGCTGTGTACAGAAGGCAACAAGTACTCTTCAGGGGAGACACTGTCCCACTGCAGATCACACCTGGTTCTAGCAGTCCCCATTGGCCAGAACTGAGATACACCAAATAGCCTCATCCACACTTAATCTGATGCCACTAAAATTGTCCTCTCACTTTGGATTTTTGGGATATTATATTAACTGGCCACAGGAACAATCCTATACTGTGTTTAAAAACTGAAGTAAATAAAAGTGCATTGTTAAAATCAGATCCTGTCAAAGTAAGTTGTCCACACTTAAATAAATTGAACAAATTGCGACTTTCTGCAGCATTCTACCCATCTTAAATTCCCACTGGGTTTCAAGCAAGAGTTGTTTACCAAAGCCCCCAAGCCAAAACAGTACCAGTAAGCACCTGGAGAATGAAATAGAGGAGAGATCTGAGCTTTCAGAGTTCCTGTTCTTAGGATATATTTGCAGTATCATGTTTAAGCATCACCATTTTAGGTCTAGGCAGAATTTCAGATTCAGCCTAAATAACGCTTTAGCACACATAGTGTTGTTTGTTTTTTTGATATTTTTATGCTTTTCCTTTCAGCTAGTTCATCTTCTGTTTTTAGTCTATTATTCTCCCTGAACGTTTAGGGGTAGAAAGCCAAGAGAGGAAGAGGATAATTTCTGTTCTGTCTTCCTCTTCTTGAAAACTCTTTCTCTGTAATGTCTTTTGGGAAGTCAGATGTTGCACTGAGGGCAAAATCTGATCTTAGTCAAATCAAAGGGAGGTTTGCATTGACTTCTCTGGAATTAGTATTGAGTCCTTAACATGATTTAACCCACAAAGAACAGCTTTCTGAATCTGATTAAGCACACTGTAATAATTGTTCTGACAACTCTTACCTTCCTTTCCATGAGCTGACACTGAGCTCTGGGCTAGTGTGGCTCCCAGTTAGATGGAGATTAAGTGATGCAGGAGATGTTATCTCATCTTTGACCTTCAGTACCACCTTCAGAGTGAGATATACTACTCTGATCTCTGGAAGGGGAAATCAGTCATATTTTGCTGACTAAAACTGGCTTTTTCTTAGCAAAATTACAAAAATACCTCAAGGAAAAAAGTGTAGGTTATTGCTTTGCACCAGAGTTGGCAAAACTGCACATTTTGCCTGTTTGGATTTGAGATTTAACACACATCTCTACACAGCCCTCCCCCACCTCAGTGTTCTTCTGAACCGAATATCAATGTCACCAGAGAGGAGTCATCTTTCCCTTTTTTTATTTCTTCTTTTCTGCTGTTACTCCTCACTGAGTTTAAATTTCATTTACTTTGGCAAGAGGGTTTTTTTATTTTTTTTTCCTTTAAAAGTTTTAATCCACCTTGTAACACCACCCAAAAAAGAAGCGAAATTAAGCTGCAGTGTGTACTAGGAGAGAAAACCTACTTTATTTATCACCCAGTCCTACTTCACCATGCACTGACCTAATTACAGCCCACACCACGCGGGGTAGGAGCAGCAGCAGAAGGAGCGCTTCTGCCACCTAGTGATTCCTGTTCTCCCGCAGTCCCCGGCACAATCCCTTTGTGGGATTGGCGTTTTCCTGTCCCTGGCACTCGACAGCAAATGACCTTCCCCAGCCTGCCTGCCTGGATGCCGGGTTTATCTGCATACTGCTCTCTTCTCCTCTTTTACTGCTCCAAAACTGCGCTCACGGATGAATTCTGACCTACAGCTGGCAACACTCAGGAAGGCAGGTGGGGGTTTAAAAATGATGTAAAGCACAGCAGAATACCCCAGAATATTCAAACAGTTCTAATACATGTCTGAGAACAGAAAATATTTTGTGTGCACAGACGTAGGCTGGGGTTTTCAAAGGGAGCACAGAGAGCTGAGTGCCACTGTGACTGTCACAAATTGGATGCAGAAATGATTTGAGTCTTAAGCACTTGTACAAGATTTTGCTTCTCCCTCTCCTGCAATTATATTTTTAGTAATCTTAATCCTGTAAAATGACAGGTGATCATGCACCAATTAGCCTATTTATTTATGATAACCTTTTCAGCATGACAATCTTGGACTGAAAATGGAAAACAAATATTTTCCTATTCCTGGAGACATAAAAATATTACAGAGCAGGACAAAATTTGACTATTGGAAAATTAAGGTATTTTTCCATTATTTTTCTTTCAAAGCATGTCAATATTTTTGTTCAGAACTGCTCCAAAGGTCATTTTTCATAATTGGGATGTTGGTGTTAAAGTAAATGTACACTATTGACGCAACTTGCTATGCAAGTGAGAATATGTGAGCTCCTAAGGATTCCTGTAAGCAGATTTGAACATTTTTCCCCAACATGTGCAGCTCAAGGGAAATATGAGATATTATTTTAAGCTCTCTTTATATAAAAAACTTTCATCCTTTTTCAATTGTTCTAGTGAAGCAGTCCAATACAACAAATTTTATACTGTTTTTGAATTTACTTTTATTTTCATGTAAATTCTAGAATAAAAATTAAGGTTTCAGGATGCAGCATTAAACAATCAAAAAATACTCCAACAATTGCCTTCTCAATTTCCAGCCATTTCCAGTTATGCTACTTTTTGGCACCCAAGACAGTATGTCCAGGGGTCTTTTAAAAAATGTGAAATGCATTCTGCAAATTTGCCTTCTCATTGTAAGGAATATTATCACTATCTTTCACAAAGATTTCATAGTGAGCCACTGATGTTAAACAGGGGATTAATAACATTCACTCTGCTCTCATAAATGCTCAAGTCATCCAGAAGGGTGCCTGGTTTGAATGTGACAGGGTTTCCTTCCAGACCATATTCTCCTGCTGCCTCCTCAGAGCAGCCAGGAAGGTGAGGCAAGGAGGGAAAGAAGGCTCTTGCCACAGAGCCAAAGTACAGCCAAAGGGCTCATGTCCCCACAGGCACAGACACATTTTCTGCCTGTCTTCTCTGTATCCATCTCCACCTTGGGATCTGCTTTGCAGAAATGCTGAGCACTCTTGTTTGTAGCTAAAGCTGTGCTTCACGTTTAAATAGTCTCCTCTGTCACACCTTAAGATGCAAATAATCACATTTTAAACATCTCAGATTAGCCACTCCACATTCAAGTACACTTTTCATGCTTACCTCTCTTTTCCTCAGTTCTCTGTGCATAAAAAAGAGGCAATGCTCTCAACAGAGATGTTGTGATGATAAAGGAACTGTTTATGAAGCACTCAAATGTATCAGTGGTAAGCACTGCAGAAAAAATGACATGAGGAACAGGTCAAAATTGTGTGCAGTAGATAACTTGCTGGAGTATCCACTAAACAGGAACTGAAAGAGCATTGAAAATGTTGACTATGGGAGCATTATGCATTCTGTACTTTGACCGGAACAGGAAAACTATAGAAATATATAACGTAAATAATACATCTGTACACTATATAATATTCACACCATAGGAAGCCTACCCAAAATTATTAAAACTGAAGAAATTGTTTCAGAAGAAATTATTAAAACTGAAGAAATTGTTTCACTTCTGTCCCACATAGTTACAGATCTTACTAACATTCTAGGACCTTAAACATGTTTCAGGTTTTCTCCTATGTTGCTTGTCATACCATAAATACTGTTGTGATCTTACAGGTCCAATTGAATCAGAAACTTCTTCCTCTTTCTATAAAAATCAATGGCTAGAGATTGTTTGATAATGCAATCTAGATTTTTGACTGCCTTAATATGCATAATTTTAACCCTGTTTATTTCCCTGGAATCTTAGTTCTTTTTAAAACACATTTTTGATATCTGATTTGGGTTATATGGTATGACAAGGCTAGGCACCATCTGATCTGTCTATGATGCCAGACATTTTATAAATATATCAGAAAATAAATAAAACCTCTCCTGTCACGCATAGAAGTTAGATCAAGAGTACTTCCACTTGTTGGGTTCTGTGTGTCCTGTATTAAGGAAAGGTAATATGGAAAAAGTTGAAAGGGGGATATTTTCAATTGTGTTATGAGGGGAGACAAAGAGTAGGTTACTCCAAAATTATTTGAGAATATCCATGGCTCTTAGTCTGCTCCTGGGAAGGGTTCATTCCTGGTTTCATTTACATGACTGTTCAGTGCAAATCCTGAAATGGATCTAGGTTGGAAATTACATTCTCAGCACAAATTATTTTACCCAACTTGCTGCGTTAGACAGCTACCATCTACCCACCCATACAATTCTTATTGGTTTTGATAGTATTGCTTCAGTGGAAAAAATACGTATAACTTTCCAAATACAGAGAGATGTTTTTAGAAAATCAGGAAAGGCTTCAAACCCAATTTGATATTCTACTTAAAAAAAAAAAAAGTAAAGGGGAGGGAAAAAATTAAATTAGTTTTTAAATGATGGGATCAAGCAAATATTTAAGAGGGAAATTAAGGCCTGTCTGCCACAGAAATTCAAATTTAACTGGAATTTGAGCCTCAATATTCAAATATTAGTACCTAATTTCTTCCCATATTACCTCAAGTGTTCTGAGGTCTGTTGGGGTCATCACGTTGTACTAAATACATATTGGGTATATATATTTTTTCTATTTTTATATATATATATATACATATATATGTATATTTATGTCAGTTATTTGGGAAAAGCAACTTTCCTTATCCCAAAAGTGTCATAGGTATAATTGATAAAAGACTTCAGTGTTTATAAATTAGTCACAGTGATGTCTTTCAGAACACCTGCTGGTGACTATCAGTAAATGTGTATATCTTGCCAAAACACAGACATACAACGATAACACCTTCAGCAAAAGCAGTTTTCTCTAGGTCCACTGCAGTGAACTCGCTCTAGGGAGTAAAAAAGTCCATAGGCAAAAAAAAATAAATAAGGCAGGTAGCGGTGCTGTGTCTGAAAACACAACAGCTGAGAGKGGGAACTTATAAGTCAATTCATTGGACACTGTGTCTCATTTAGGAAGAGATCTGCTGATTGCTGGCCCAGATGTGCAAAGTGATGTTGCCTTCAGATAGGAAACTATATGAAAAGCAAAAGTCCTGATCTAATTACCTCTTTAAAAAAAAATTGTGCAATACTAAGTTTTTAAGAASTTTGCTTCTGTCTCAGTGACTGAGTGAATGAATGAAAAAACCCCAGTCAGTAGACGCTTACTGGATTTGCTCCTACTCTTTATCCAAACAGAAGAGATGTCATTTTAGAAGTGTCTTGAAAAGTTTGCATCTCCTTTCTTCAGATGACGTGCACTCACACAGTCTGGAGTCCCAAACTACCAGAGAATAAAAAGCATGTGGTCCTTTTCATAGAGTTTAAAGTTATACTAGAGCGCTAAAATTATCTACTCTGACCTCAATACCAGGTGCCAGGATCCAAGACACAACCAAGCTAAGCTTTTTAAGGATGTAGAGGGACCTCTAGGGGACTCAGAATTGGTCTTATAGCTAGAGATCCATTTCCATAAAGTGATAGCAGATAAAGATCCTCTGCCCTGGAAACACATTCTGCAAGCTGGAGATAAAGAATTTGGCTAGAGCCTCATAAAACCTATGGGAACTTAGTGAAACCAGATGGGCTTGGCATATCAGTGTAAACAGCAAGGTTGGGTTRAGTCCAGGAGGAGCACACTGGGACAATGCTCCATGGGGTAACAGTCTGGGTTGCATTTTTTCCTACAGACTGCTCTCCAAAAACCTCTTGGGAAATTGTCCCAACACAGTGAGCACTTAGGTAGACTGGATTTCCCTGCTTCAATTGGCAGATCTGATGGCTATCCTAGTTGTGAGTAATCATTCCTACCTTTAAAACTGCTTATTCCTGAAACTCATAAAGTAAAGACAGTACCTCTTGTCTCCAATCAGATCAGGTCTAACATGACTGGTACTGTACAAAGAGGCCAATCACAATTTGCAGTGAGACAGACTGCACACATAGTATCAGACAGACACAGGAAAAGTAATCTCAATGAAAAGCCTCCCTAGATACAGTTAGAAGCTCTTAATTATGTCATCCTTAGAACCCTGCAACACAAACATCTTCTAAATAACATGGCTTGAAAATTTTGATGTGTGATGAAGCTATTCAATTTCTGGAGCAAAGCATAAGCATTTCCACCTAATAGTAGTTGCTATAAATTATGTTGCCAAGTGAAAATGAATATTAGGTTACTTGTGACTATAAGAAAGTGTTTGTGTTTACATGGAAAACGAGAACAGCTTTCTCACACCTTATCTGCTACAGTTTTACAAAAAGAGTTGATGATAGATGTAGAAGTGGTTCTGCTTTGCTGCAAAATTTATTTTAGTATATCTTGCCTCTAAAATGTTATGCAAAGCTTCATTATATTTTAATCTGCAGGTGGATTAGATAAAGAATGACCAAGGGAAACAGATTTTTTTTTCTTTCTGATTTTTGAGAGGGAAAATGGTTTGAGGTAAAGTGCCAGCAACAGAGGAAACTTGCTTAAATCAACAATAAGGTACTATAAGGAGCAACATGTCAGAACCACTAAGCCAGAGTGATTTTGTGTAAATCCCATGATCACCAAGTGAATCCACTTATTGCTTACAGCATCTGTGAACTGATGCTTTCCACCTTTCTCACTTACAGAGTGAACCTACTGTCTTCAGTTGTGCCCCTCCACACTCTGTGTCCTTAAGCTGCTCCTGCAATGGGTATCAAGTGTATATGTAGGAAAGAAGCTGTGGAAAAATATTTAGACAGAATATAATTTCTGTTACAGAAACTATGTACAGACTCAGAAGAAAAAGAAAGAAGTTGAAGAGGTATCTGATAATTTTAAATTGGGCTGACAGACAATCAAATTAAAACAATATTGCGGTATGTTATACTTGAATTACGTGCTACACTTAAAGGAACTTTAAATTTTTCATAGGGTGCCAAAAAATACTTCCCTCAATTTTATGTTTGGTCATTCTTGATAATTAGAGAATATTTTTGTTATATATATGACTCTCCTAAAGTGCCAAGTAACATACCACATCCACTTTTCCTTTACATATCCAGTTGGGAACATCTGGATTTCCCACTTTTAGAAAGATGCTATTTGGTATCTCACTATCTCTGTTCTATTCATTGACTAAAGACACAGCCTGATGCAATGACAATTAAACATCTTTGTAACATTTCCAATTTCAGAAAAATGTGGAAATGAGGAGGCTTCTTCTCTTTTCCTCTACCAGCTTAAAATATTTTATGAGTAATTTGGCTTATATTTTGATCTGCAAGGTCTTTCTAGAAAATGCATAAAATTCTGTGATCTAAAGATTACAGAATACATACTTTTAAAATGTTTTCAGATCTGTCTAAATAGTGCTGAATCCTGCGTCTATTTTAATGTTTTATCATTTTTGAATGACAATGACAGATAATAATTTATTTTAAAGAACACCTGCAATTAAACTGAAGTCTACATTGGCAATATACAGCTGGGACAACTGAAACAAACATCTCACTTAGGTACCAGCTTTCTGGAATTCAAATTACACCACAATTGTTCTTTATAAACATGCGTGTCTTTTTTTGGTTTTGTTTTTGTTTTTTTATTTTTTGCAGATGAAGAATGGAAAATATAAAAAGATCTTCACTACAGACCTATTCTAATCCTTCTCACATATTTCCTATTTTGAAAGGTTCCTTCACAGCATCAAAAAAAATGCTTAGACTACCATGAGCAACTGGAATGATTTGTGCTTGTTTCCAGTGTTTCAGTGGGATTATCTTAACTCATTTTGATATTTCTGTTCCAGTGTGTTGGAGGTCTCTGAAACATCCTTGTAAGCGTATAATTTCTGAGTTGATACTATATTGACTCATGTCATACACTGGGGATAGTAGGTGCTCTAAACCTCTCCTTGTCCAAGCATGATACACTTAATTAACCTTTCCAGCTTTCCTCTGAGTCACAATTATATTGTGTTCCCATAAAACACTCATTTTGTTATTCTGCAAACTGAAAAAAATTATGTTGTAATTCACCTTGGTATAAATGATTCCAAATCATGTGCATCCTCATGAAAGGCAGCTTTCTCAATTTGGTGGAGTGATCAAATAATTTCTACTGAGAACAATCTTCCAGCTGTTCTATTGCCATAATCTTGTAGCAGCCTGAGAGGACATCAAAAACTGGACTAAGACCCCATGGTCAGGATAAATTTTACTGAATGAATCATTGATAAAGTTACTCAAGAGACATTATTAGAATTTCTGTTTCAGGAAAATATACTATATTAAAATTTTAGTTTTTATTTTTGTATCATAGCATTGCAAAATTATGAGGGTTTGAGTATAATTTTTTATTATTTTCTACATTTATATTTTATACTAACATTTCACCTTTTACCATACCATGTCATGCATTATTGCTTCAAAACTTAACACAGAAGTCTTCGGAGTTCTTAAGATTTGAGTCATGAGGCAAAGCTGCCATTTAGTACTGTTGCAGACATTACCTCTTCTTGTATCAAAATGTTTTTTAACAAAATAAACAAAATACAATAGCTACTTAAGAATATTTTCTGCTTTGAAGGAAATACTCTTTCCTTATCTAGAATGAAGAGAAAAACCAAAACAGTCTGTCTTAAGCCTGGTCATCATATTAACAGTATCTCAGGATTTCATTTAGTTTCAAATCTTCCCCTCACAAGGACTGTGGAGAACAGAGCTAGGGAACAAACACACCTACAGTGTTTTGTTTGTTTAGATATTCCATCATTTTCACTGCCATTTGCCAATGAGATGAGAAAACAGCTATTCCCGGGAAGTCAGATATTTTTACAGATATGGAATAAGGAGGAGAAGGTCTCAGACAAAGGCACTCCTTTTTCTTGGTAGAGGTGGCATCCTGGAGTCAAGCAGACAAATATCTCTTTTGCCTAACTGGGAAACAAAAAATCCTTATGGGTTCAAATCCCAAACAGAGCAAATAAAAATGGTACAAGATCAATACAATAAATCAGCCAGCCAGGAGAATGAAAGTAGCAAAAACATATTAAGGGAAATCACATCGAGACAGAAAAAAAGTAATGTAAGAAGCATTCAGCTCCATGGAGAGAGACATAGTTAAATTAGCATGGAGTCATTAAGACACAATAGGAAAAATACATTTTAAGACACCTGAAATGGAACAATATTATATTCTCACAGGTAAATTTACAAGGTAAGAAAGGAATGAGTAAAGTGCAGAGCTCAGTACAAAATTTTATTATCACTGTGTCTATGATTATAATGTATTTACTTCTAACATTCTTAATAAAGCAACAAAGTCAAAATACGCTCTGCAATATTTTTTGCTACAAAGAGAGAACAAAATTGAAAAAAAACTTTTGAAGAAAAAAATAAAAGATACAATCAAATGAGTGAAATCTATACAGGCAGCATTTAGAGGGTTAAAGTATATAAGTATTCGTGTCTCAGATAAAATATATTTAAGTCTTAACAAAAAGACAAGGAAAGCTAAAAAAATTTCAGCTTTTGAAGAGGGTGAAATGAAGTCTATTCAGCTTAAAATGTATTCTTCAGAAAACTGAAGATGTGGCCATGTAGGAAAAAGAAAAATAAGATCCAGTGATAGCAGAACAAGAAGGCTGATTCCAATACCATTAAAACACCTCAGGAGCAGGAAGCCTGAGAGAGAGTTAACAATGTCAAAGTACAGGAGCACTTAGAAAGCACGGAGCTGCAGTGAAAAACTTGAAACATGTTGGTCTTGTGTTCACCCCTTTGGGAACTGTTTTGCCTTTTTTTTTTTTTTTTTTTTTGCTGAGAGATAACGTAGATGAGGCAGAATAGGCCTTTTGCAGTGAAGCAGCAAAGTCTGAAACCACTTTAAAAATGAACACCATGGAGCCAAGTCACATTCTTGTAAGACTTCTTAGGGAGATTGAGATGAAATTTTACTTCAGTAAAGCCTTTGATACTAATTGCCATTGTATTCTCCTGGAAAAGCTGGCAGCCCATGGCTTGAGCAGGTGCAGTCTTCTTTGAGCTGAAAACTGATGGGATGACCAGGCCCAAAAGTGATTCTGGTTAACAGCTGGTAATTAGTAGAGATCTCCAAGACCCAGTACTGGGACCAGTCCAGATGATCTTTGTTGATGATCTGGACAAGGGGAACAAGTACATCCTCAGTAAATTCATGGATGACACTTCTTTGGACAGGAGTGTTGATCTGCTGGAGAGCAGGAAGGCTCTGCAGAGGGATCTGGACAGGCTGGATCAATGGGCTGAGGCCAATGGTTTGGGATTCAATAAGGCCAATGGCTGGGTCCTGTCCTGGAGTCACAACAGCCCCAGGCAGGGCTACAGGCTGGGGAAGAGTGGCAGGAAAGCTGCCCAGCAGAAAAGGAACTGGGAGTGGTGGTCAACAGCAGCTGAGTAAGGCCTGTAACAGTAAGCTAAGTGGCATCCTGGCCAATACCAGCAGTAGGGTGTCCAGCAGGACCAGGGCACTGATTGTTTATCACGAGCTTTCAATATTGCTTTTACTGATTAATTCTGGCCTCATGTTTCCTTGACCCCATGCTAATAGCATGAACATCTAGAGGGGCCTTTCTTTCACCTTCAACATTAGGTTCTTAGGTGGTATGGGAGATGTGGATTTAAGAAATAAAGATTTTATATAATTACAAAATTTTCCAGTGAGAATTTCACCATTTGTACAGACTGGGTCTGAGACTGCAGAGACTGAATGACTTCAGATCTCAGGCATATTCTCTTCCTGACCGTGACAGTTTTAGATTATGACTTTTGTAACATGCAAAGAAACTAAATTACAAGTGACATACAATAAGGAAGTCACAGCATTGCTCTCTTTCCACCTTTAAGAAAGTATATTAATTATTGTGTACAGCATCTGTAAGCCAAATGCATTTCTAAAACATATTGCATATTAAAATAATACTTTAAATGCATTATAGCCCACTTATTCATACTTAATAACATAATCTAAATACAAATAAGAACTAAACTACCTCTACATGTTAAATTTAATCATTATATTTTGATTTGTGAGACAATTAATAAATCTCAAGACATTACTTATAAATTTGAACATGAGCATAAGGAAATGGTAACAAAATACTTTTCTATCAGCATTTAAGATTCACAGCAGAGTCTCACAGAAATTTGTTTTCATAGAATATTTTGTTTTGCTTCTTGAACAAAAGAGTATTTCAATATTTTTAGGTTGATAAATATAATTATCCTTTGAGCATTTATTCATTCTTTTGCTATTGAGAGAAATAGCATTTTGAATTAAAAGACACCTCCCACTGGGTTTGAACTTCCTATCTCTAAATCATATGGTGTTATCAGTACCATTTTCTCATTTGATCTAAACCATTACAGTAGAACTCAATATTTTTCAAGTATCCATAATTGCTTAAGGGAAACAGAACACTTTATAAAATAATTTGAAATAAGCAGTTTTAAATAATGACTCTTATTTGTCAGAAAGTAATGATAATTGGAAGACAAGCTACAGCAGATAAATCTCTCTTTCTCTTCCTGTGCAACAAGAGGGAAGGGAAATCTTSAATTATGGTTGTGCTTTAAGAGGGGGATAGACATCTTTTCTAACAGCTTTGCAGAAAGATATTATTTTCCATTCCCTTGGTCTGATTTTGACTGCCTTAGAATGTCCATGTACCATAGAGTCTCTCTCCCTCTAAAACATCTGGTCAGTGACAGCTTTCCAGAATAAATGGATGACAACTCTGATCCGAGGCTGCAATTTCTCTCTTCTAATCCTCAGCAGCCTACTTGATTGATCCTTTATGCAGCTATGCTGCATAAAGATTAATATTCTATTTGTTGAGTATCAAACAGCAGTAGCTGATATCCAGCAGGCATCACAGATGATTTCAGGAGCATCCTCAATCTTGAGTTGTCAAGTTGCGCATGCAACTCTTCTACAGAACAGTGAGAGAAAAAAACTGCAAGAGAAGAGAAAGGAAGACACACAGCCCAAGAGAGCTGATGTAGAAGGATAGAACATAAGTAAATAAAGGTAGTATAGAAAGTAATCTTATCCCCTAAAGAGTCGCAGCTGGGTTATTAAAGATTAGGAGCAGGCCCGACTTTAACAGGCTGCAGCTGCAGCCAATAAGAGGCATGTTATGAAAGAGTGGATTGGCTGGTTGAGAGGGGAACTGGAGTCAGTTGGCTGCTGTGAGAAGAAGGAAGAGTCAGTGCTTAGAGGAGCTGCCTACAAGAAACATGGAGGAGGTACGAAACTCTAGCAATATGGAACCTTTGCGATGTAATGATAGTAGAACTCTTGCACTATAGTGACAACAAGCTGAGGCCCTGTGTAAAGGCCGCTCTTGTGGGATAGGCAGCCATGTAAAATGGATCTCATTTCCAAACCGTGTTTACAAAATCCACTGCTGGGAAATCTGACTCACACAATTGTCACATGCCTAACCCCTCCAAACACTTTTTAACCTAGTGCTCCTTATTTTTTGCTCTGTGCCCACTAGTCTCCTTCAGCCGAAAATCTCTTGTTTCCAATTAGGGCTGTCTCATCAACGTACTTGAAGAAAGTTACTCAGCCTCAGTACTGTACATTGGGCTTCTTAATTTTGGAGTAAAGTGATACACTGTTAACGATAACAGGTTATTTTGTGTTATAGCTGTATAAGAAGAATTAACAAATATCAAAAATGAAAGCTAACAGCAGGGTCTTTATATCTGAAGATTCTACGTACTTTTGATCAGTGGATTTCTTATAAGTGGTAAACAGCTTGTCATGTCTCAATGACTGAGCAGCCTATTATATTCTGGATTCTGTTCTGATTTCTTTGCAGATGAAAGTGAGTTGATYTGAATTGTGCTTTTGTTGGTATAGGATAGAGTTTCACTGTAATAGACACTTTTACAGCACTCATAGATAAACTCCTCCTGGCACTAGATGCATTAATACCTATTAATTTTAATGATTCCCTACAGAGGTGTCTATTAAAGAATTAAAATACTAGGGTGTAACCTAAAACAAAGTTTCAGTGGGGAAGCAGGCTGCTCAAAAGTGTAGTCAGCTTCATTTATTTCAATATCTGAAAAACTACATTTCTTCTTCCAAGGAGAAGGAATAAATGTTTCTAATTCTCCAGATCTGAGAAAGTTTGAAGGAAGCAGTTTGAATGTCTCTTTTCCATTCAAGTTGAGCATTCAGAATATGAATGTGAGGCACTGTTTGGTGTCCTTTTATTAGCTGCCCCTGGAGTCCTTGTGGCACCAGTGGTCCCCCCCTCTGCTCGAAGCCCTGAGATTACTACTACTTTTGATAGTCTGACTTCATTATTTTTTACCCACGTCTATTTCTACCTTGAATAGCCGTGAAATAGCTATTCATTTGGTAATTCCTTGATGAAACTGAGAAATTACTGTGAGCTATCTGTTTAAAATACAGAATTCATATTTCATGGAGATAAAAGGATACTTATGCCATGGCTATGTTTTGGCAGTATTGTTCATACTCTCACAGAAAACATTTTGATATTGTTAAGTGACTGCAAATTTTTCTTTGGGTCAGGGCAAGTACTTGATCTTTCCAGCACAGAATCCTAGAATCATGGAGACAGCACTACTAGCAATTTTCACTGTATTTTCACAGTGAGTACTTCACCTTGACGTTTGCACCACACACTGGTGTCTCTTTCAGAAGTTGCCATCCCACTCAGCTTTGCAGCAGAAATATGTATGTACTTGTTCCTGCCCTGCTTCTTAAAGGTATTTCTGTCATCCTATTGTCTCAAATTCTGCTCTGTTCCTTTGGCTCTGAGTTGTGAGTTGCACGATTTGAACTGTTGAATAATGATCTTTTCAGCATATTATATGTGGCAATATTTCTTCAAGATCAGAGCAGTATAGGAATGGAAGAGGCAACATGTGGTGCTGATGTTTAAAAAGGGATTCCAGATTTACCTGGGAAATGTGAGATATTATTTCATTTGGTCAAAAGTGGCAAAACTGAAATTGCAAGTCATTCATAGTTAAACATAATATGCCAGTGAAGAGTTAAAATGTTCTTCCCAGGATTTGTTACTGGCCACTGACAGTGATTATACAGCATATGGCCCCACATGTCCATTTTTATTCCAGTTTTTGGATAAGGCCACAGATTTTCCCTGAAGCATCCCTCAAGTAGACCCACAAAGAAATACTGTTGCAGCACCCAGCATCCCCTGTGCAAGCAGCCTGCTGCAATGGAAGAACTTGGTGCTCTGAAGTGCACATGACATTTCTGCCTGCTGGTGATTCAAGTGGACGCAAATATCCTTGAAGATTATGTGGACTCCTTTAAGCTCTGTAGCTGCTGCACGTGAGTGTCTTTAGCTGAAACTAGCTCAGCATGAAGTAGAGAGAAAACACAGCACTCTCTGGGGGGTGCATTTGTGAGGGGTTTGATCTCAGCAAACACACACATAAGCACGCACACACACATTTTTCTTGATCTGAAACTGCCTGATTCTTCCAGTCCCTGAACAGACTGCAAGGCTTTCAGTATGGAAGGCTGATGGAGCAGTTGAGTCATTGACAGGGAAACTAGAATAGACTGAAAAGTTCTGAAGATTTAATCCTGAATTATGTTTGATACAGTTCAGGGAAAAAAAGGCTTTGGGGTTTCTGTGTCTGTTTAGTTAATACAAAATAGTGCTTTTCTAAAGAATTAAACTGTTCAAAATGAAGTCCTCTTGTGCAGATAAGAGCTTGGTTAAACTTCAGCCCCTGTTACCTAGCAGTTTTGAATTGTGTGGGGTTTCTGCTGCATATTCACTCCTTCTAGGTAGTATTTTGCACGATACATCTATTCCTATTCCAAGTCCTTCCCTTCTTTGATATGATGATGGAAACACATGTGCATCTGCTCAGACCAGTCTCTCTTTGCAGAGCAGACATGTGGTTTCCTTTTTTCCTTCTGTGGCAGTATATTTGTAGATTTGACTTTTAATATTTTCCCTTTCAACATGGATAGCTATGTATCTATCTTAAGAACTATTCCTCTAAATTAATTCATTTCTCTAGCTGAAAATTGCTTTTTAACACTTTCCTGAATGAGCCATCAATTAACATGCAGATTAGAATTGATCAGTATTTCCTTGGAGTACAGCTCTCTTACTTGGTTAGTGATTAATTCACACTGGTGACCTCCCTGAGCTCTTAGGGATACAGATTTTAATTTTACCTTATTAGAGAATAAATGTTATGCAAATAATAGGTACAGATATATGAAGTATAGCAAGACTAATAGAGTCCAGCATTATCATCTGTGCTACATGGCATGCATTTGAAGTAACCTCTTTTTTGCAAATTATCTCTGTTTATTAACTTTGTTCAAAACTTAACTTCTAAACTTAACTTTTCACATTCTACTATTGCTACTTCAGATAGTAACATGAATCAGTAAAATAACTGAAATATATGACCAGAGGGAGTTTATTGGATTGTTTTGGTTTTTTCCTGGATGATGAAGATGGTGTTGTCTTTGAACCCTTTACTTTACAGGTCCCTTTACTTTTAGCTTTCTTAAGATATTTACTGTTCTTTCTCCTTCATTGTATTGTTTCCACTGGTTCTCTCCTGGGTCAGAATCCCTAGTCTAACATTTTATTTTTCCTGGACAGAGGTGAGTGATATCACTGAGCAAGAGCTATGACTTCCACGCTGCTCATTCAGTCTTTAAACTGGATCCTCAGTTATTTAACATTTCAGTTTGGATTTCTCAAATTGCACTCTGCTCTAAATACTCAAGCTGGTGCATCACTCACTTATTTCACTGTGTGCCAGAATTTTCTTTTCATCTAAAGGATGTGCTACGTTCCCAGATTTTCACCTAGATGAACTGGCAGAGTTTCACAAGGCACATCTGATAGCAATTAACCAGAGTAGCAGCATCTGAAATGACTCTGCAATAAGTGAGGCTTTGAGAAAGCAGCAGGGTTTCCTGTGAACTGTAACCAACACGTGTGGGTTTCAGCAGATGAGATATGAATCACATATTTTCATGGTAGCCCCTTACCATTAAATATCTGCCTCAAGCTCCACCTCTGGTGTTTTTTCACCCCTCAGACAGGCACTTCCATTCACCTGCTCACAGTAGCTGTTAACACTGTAGGAAAGCTATTCACTGCATTTTTAATCCTTCTAAACCTGAACTGACCTCATCTTTCCCTTCTCCAACTGTCCTGAACTCTTTTTATGCTTGCAAAACCCACATCAAAAATGAGCAGGAAAAGGACCATAAAGATCATGACCAACTCATGATTACTAACTGAAAGTGAGAGTTAAATTAAAGGAGTGATCAGGAATATTTTAATTGCGTATACCACTTCCTGATAATATCTCCTTTCCAAAATGTACTTTCTCTTGGAGAAGTTTCTTAACTACAGAGTGGGATTTCTTGACGGATCCTGAGAAATACCCACAGGCCCATGAAGAACAAATCTCTGAGATGCACTCAAGTTCCTGTTCTGCAGCTGGGACTCAAACTATGTATTTTCTATTTAGGAGGATGCCGTTTTTGCCAAGGCTGTTGAATACAAAACTGTTAGTGTGGTAAATGCAATAATCTGTCCACTTAGTTCATTTTCTTTATTCTCCAAGAATATCAAATTCTTAAGTCCATGAAACTTTGTTTTCTGACACAGAACCAACATTTTCAGCTTCATTCCTTTTAACGGGATTGCGCATGAAATGAAGTAGTAAGAGTTGCATCCTGCTAGGACAACCTCCTACATCTTCTGGATGCAGATTGATGCAGGATATTAACTACATCCTGAACCCCTTGGAATCTGCCAGACTGAGTGGTGGATTATAACTGAAGTAAAGAATTTGTCCAAGAAGTATTTCTGTCTCATGTTATTAGAGGCATCCAGTTTCTGGTTGTAACATGAACATTCTCAAAAAGCTTCTTGCATCTGCAATCCATTTTTGATATATGTGGGATTTATTTTGGTGGGGTGAAACAACATGATAAGTGAAGGCTTGGCCTTGTGGATACATTTACAAGTTTGAAGTAAGTTGTTATCAGTCCCCATTGAGAGATTCACTCAATTAATATTATATTACAGCATTAGTGGTGAACTCCTGCTGATCTAGGCAGCAACAGTCAAATGCCTGTCTAGCCTGTCTCTGGCTGGACCTCAGAGCACCTGCTTTTGGAAACAATGCCAGTGCAAAGCAATTCATTCCCTGATGCACTGTGCCAGCCAGCAGCACTCATCAGTTCAGGGACTTCTTCACTGAAGGTCAGCTACACACACGGTGTTTACATGGCTAATGAACCCATTCACCACGACTGTCTGTTCCCCTTATGAGCCATTTGTAATTTGCCTATTCCAGCTCCAGCATGTGGCCTGCCAGGATATAGCTGGTAATGTCCTGATCTAGCCAAAACCAGTGCTAGAGACAAAGAGTGTAAGCTGAGCAAGTTGAAGCTCACTGCTAGTATCTCAAAAAGGAATGTCCTGAAAACAGTTTTCAGCCTATTCCACCTATCACCCTTAGGCTAAATATGTTCTGACATGCTATATCCAGCATCTGCCCTTGGAGTTAAAATGCAGTTTAAAATAAAGTTGTAAGACGAATCTTCCTCTGACAAAAGCACAAAATTCTGGCAATATAATTACTTTCCAAAGCTTATTTTCCCTCCTGTGTGCTGTGACATGCCAGGGTAAATTTCCATTCCTTCCAAATGAACTAAATATGGAACAGGTAAATAACTGAACATTTTCTGATTTATGGAATCACTATTTTTTACTAGAGAAAAATATTCAAGTCTATAGCGGAATAAATCAATTCTCCTAGTACTTCATATTATTTGCACTCAAACAATATTTCCCATTCATTACAATTGTCTGTTATCTCATTAAGCRTTTTTGAAGAATAGAACAAAAGAATAGAGAAGTCAGACACAAAATAATTTTGCTTAGATTTTTTTTTTTTTTTAATTGGAACTTTGTACTAGGTCTCTAGAAGTTTCTATGGTTGATAAGCCAGAGAGCAGTGCCATACAGACTGATTTTCTGACAGATTTTCAGGATTATATGTCAAAACTGACATTTACCTTGAAAAATATTAAGGGAAGTGATTAGCTCATTGAGACATAGTTTAAGTTCACAGCCATTTCTGGTTATGACTTTCATCTAATTTTGTGTCTGGCACAAGCATTAATCGTGAATTTTGTAATTGTAAAATTATTTCTGTATTAGGATATAAATGGGAATAAAAGTACTTTGAAGTAGCGACTGTTTGTCTGTGATAGCCTCAGGGGCCAGTTCTCACCTGACTAAGTCTTCCCTTCAGGAATGGTACTTATCTGCCCATATGTAGAAGGCTGCAGCAATCCAACCTAGTTAATCTGGACTTCCCCTATTATTGGTTAAAAAAAGCTTAATAATTAGAGACATGGTGGAAGAGTTAGTCTAGAAAATAATCTTACTTCCCATGTTGGATTAATGGTTTGAAGTTTTTTTCCTTATCCTTATAAATAGGCACAATCTTCCACTTTTTTTTATGTTATCCCATATGTAAAAATAGCAAAGGTGATTTCACTTTCTCCTGCTGCTATTCCAGTTTACACAGGTTGGTAGAGTGGGGAATGAAGGAGAAGGGAAGAGAAAATAACTCTCAAATGCAGGAGTTAGCATGAGGCTGAGCTATGTGTTTGGTGTTTTGGTGTGATGTGTCCCATTTCTCGGCTGCAATTTCAATTCTGCCCGTTGTTCAGAACAAGGAGCTTCTATAAATTCAGGCCGAGGACAGTGGGCTAATCTGCCCAGCCTATGGCAGGGGAAATTGAAAATAAAAATAATCAATAAAAGACACAGAAACTGATATATTCCATAACTTAATCTAGAGGTTGCTGTCTTCAACTGCAGCAGTGATWTTGGATCAGTTGTCAGAATCGTTTTGTGCTGCCACTAAAAGCCTTCAAACATTTAAAGATGCCATTTGTCTTCATTCTCTTTCTATGAACTTACTACAATGTTTAGTATAACTCTAAAGCATTATGAATTTTTACTGAGCAAATTATGAGGTACTAATCTACAATTAGTCAATGATGCTAAATATAAATTTAGAGGCTGATGCAGCTATTTTCAGACTCTCAATATAATCCAACCTCATTTGTTAGAGAGCAGGAACTTCTCAGGTGAATGTAATTGAAAATGGAGCATTTGTTAAGGTAAAGCAGGAAACACTTTCTGTCAGTTTCCCCTGCCCTGGACTTCTGGATCCACTTAACTGAAAGGTTTATTTTTTTCCTTTTTATTCTGTCAATTTTTTCCCACGTTCCCTCTTCTTTCCTCACTCTCTGCTTCAATCCCTCAATTTGTCAAAAATTTCCTCCAAGTATATAATTTTTTCATCCAATACCTTCACTTTAACACAGTTGTGAAAGTTAGCCAGTGTCAGAACCATTCTGACACAGGCTGACAGGTTGCAGTTTAATGATAAACTATCACAACGTGAGGAAACCTTCCACAAAGGGTTCATGCCATGTAGCTGCACACAATACAGCTCTAGATTCATCTAGAACTGAAATGTTTTCTTCTCATCACCTAGCTTTCAATGAGGATTTATTCTTGGCACAGCTTAAAGATGCTGGATGCAATTAAATCTGCCTCAAGACCACTGGCATTAGCAGAATTATATTAAAGATGCATTTTGCATCTTCTGCATTGAACAGTCTGGTGAATTTCAGGATAACAGGTACCTCAGCAAGAAACTGATGTTATTTTACAGTGCCCTTTAATTTTTTTTAAATATTGATGTCTAAGTAAACAAATTTGAATATTAAGGCTAATTCATTATCAAGGTAATTTGGTTGGCTCCATTCCCCTTAAAGGAGACATGCCGATTTATACCAATAAAGCGTTTCATTCTGGCTGGTGATGACAAGAATGTGCTATGCAAGAGCCTAGATTATGGACAAGGACTGCACTGTGCACAAATAGAGAAGGGAAAAAAATTACTTTTGTGAAAGGTCTTACCAGCCTAAACATTAGAAAACAGACTAAAGGATGATGATGACAGGCAATCAGAGAAAAAACTCTAGGAAACGACAGCATAATAAATTAAAGAACATACGAATAAATTCTGACATGTCACAAAGTTTATTTTTTGTTTTAAAGTGATGGTGATATTGTTCTCTTTTTGAAATAGGAGAACTGAAATCCAGCCCCACTGATATTCTGGGAGGCTTACTGCTGGTTTCTGTGGGACCACAGTGGTTCCTTTTCTCTTCTTATTTAAAAGAAGACTAATTTAAATAATAGCCTTATAAAAATGTATGTTTTCTTTTCTTTCCCTCTGGCTTTCCTATCCCTCTTCTTTGATCAGAATAAGATGTTCATTATTTGTCCAGCAAATGAATAATCTGGTAATTAACTGCACTTGTTATGTGATGAATATTCAATTACCATAATGGGAAGGGGAAGAAGATGTATCATACCTACGCAAATTAATTTGTAGTTGGGCAATGCATTTGCATCCACCTGGGTGCAATTGCTCATTCTGAAAAGCTATCCAGGTGTGCTATATTTGAGAATTAAAGGAGTACACAGCCCATTTGCAACCATATACAAAAGGTGAATACCTTTCTCTYTGTCTTTTAACAAGATTATTCAAAGAAATTGAATTCAGAGATAACTTGTGTTCTGTCTAGCGATAAGAAAAAGGAATTGTCAAGTGAAGTAAATTTATTTCCTGTCTTTGAAAAATGGTAGCCCTCTCAAAACAGGTTAACCAAGAAGTGAGAGCATCCCCAATGGAAAAACAGGCGAAACTCTTCCTGCACTAAAGACTACAAAATATGATTAAGTATGTAAGTCCAAGTGCCACTATTTCACTCTTCTTGGTGGTGTCTAAAACAATACCAAAAGTATCTAGTGTGAARTGCTACGAAGTATAATAATGGTCCATATTCTAATCATCAAGGTTAATCCAATTAACACACTAAGGGCAAAAGGGAACCAAGTCCCTTGAAAAGAGAACCAAGTTCATAGAACAGAATGGTCCCCTTTCTGTCCAAGGGAGAGACTGTCTGTCTGACAGTCCTGTCCATCTTGTTCCCTCAAATTTAGCTTGGMGTTATTATTAGTACAGTATGACAAGTCTTCCATTTAAGCTATCTGTGACCTGGAATATTGCTGCCAGAGCCTCCACACTAGTGTTATACCATACATCCATGGAACAGCTCCTTTACAAGGATGACTGCTTTTTCTCTATTTACTGCCACTTAAGGATCATTGTGGTGTAATACAGGACGCAACAGTAACACAGGAAATGATCCAAATTTAATCCATAACACTTCTCTAACCTAAGAAAGTAAAAAAAAAAAAAAAAAAACTTATAGCAGAAAATTATGCAGTGTTAGAGTTAAAAACAGAATTACTGATGGTATATCATCAAGCTCTCTGGCCAAGTGCTGGGGAGGATAATCTCATTTCTGCTTTGGGAGGGAGAGAAATCTAAACAAAACCAAACCTGCTAACACAGATTAATTTGCATAGAAATACTATTCATAAATCCTAGAGAATCTYTTCACAGTCTTAGATTTTCTTAGTGGCAACCATCAAGTGTTAAAGGAGAAAAAAGGAGGGAGGAAAGAGACTGAGGTTTATGACCAAAGTTTATTTCTTGACAGTTGTAGTTCAGCACAGCGGTTTTTAACACTTAAAACATGAAATGGTGCTTCAGGTTTATTCTATAAAGGAYAATGCAGAGGGAGTTTGCAGGCACTAGAGAGGGTGCCTGGATACTTACAAACACCTCTCTACGCGCCTTCTTTATCAGGGTCAGTGTGGAATATCATGGGGCAGTACCTCAAAAAAGGTCAAAACATTGTTGTGGTAAGGTAGATCCCAATGCATTTTTGATATAAAGAAAGATTAAAGTGTCAGTAGATGATTACTTTTTTTTACTTTATTTTTTCAATGCAAAATATTTGAATCTATTTCTAATACAGTGTACATATTTTTGATAAGTTCTCACTTGGAGTTTTTTGATTTCTGGTTTTCATTAAATAACAACATAGAAATCTAATGAAAAAATAATGCCATTTTAGATAGTAGAAACTTCTTTTAGAATGTTTTCAGTTTCCAAAAAAAAGTCTTCTCAGGGAGGATAAAAGGCTTTTGTCTTCCTCTTTGTCTTTATGAAAAAATTTCTATTCAGAAAAATATCTGCCAGCTATAATGGCAATAAATGTCATTGACTGAGAAGTATAAAGGTCCCCTAGATAGTTCTGACTCTGTCCCTGACAGAGGTTATGTTCTTTGTCAAAAAGGCATTGAGTTTACGTGCTATTAAAGCAGCATGTTTCCCAGACTATATTTAGCTGTTTGAGTGTAGGTTATGTATGTTAGGATGAGGGTGATAAAGCAGTTGTAGACTGCAACATAAGGTGATTTTCTTTACTGCACAATTACGGTTTATGTTACTATAAAGCTTTTGCTGGGGATGAAAAGTTAGGGAGGATTACAGGAAATGCTATAAAATGTATCAAAGTGGATTGCATAAACAATTGCCATGCTCTGGGAAATGGCTGATTAATTGACTGAAGTGAGACATCTGCAGGATGTTGGCACTATGGATATATCAAAGGATCTCAGCTGCCTTGTTTGCTTTAATAAAAGTCGCTTAATTTGTTCCAACAGTACAAAACCTCCTGTTATAACTGATTTGTCACCCTCATTATTGAGGGAAAGAGCCCTACACCTTTAAGTACAAGAGTCTTCCCACATCCAGACCTTCTTGCACATTTCTCTGTGCAGAGATGAGAGTACAGGTCTAACAAGTCTAATACTTGTTAGACCTCAAAAATTAAGAGAGAACAAAGATTTAACAAGCAAAACATGAGTGTACGTATGTTTGGAAAAAACTTTACCTGCTTCATTGACCTCTGCCTTCTCTTTGACCAATATTAGGAAAATAAAGCTCTTATTGTCCTTTCATCTGTCTTCCAAACTTATTCTTGCCTTTTGACAATAGTGCTTTACAATCTTCAGTGACCATTTTCAGGTAGCCACTGCTATCCTATTCCCTGATAAGAAGCTTACTCACAGACAAAACGAGGCCCATAATTCAAAGACAGTGATCTCCTGTGTAAATGCTTAGCTCTGACTGAAAACTGTGCAGTTTAGATGTTCTGATCAGAAAATCACTCAGGAGAGAGTTTTTTAATACTGTCTTTTGACATTATCTTGGAGGCAATGGTTTATCCTTTCTTCTTAAATCCCACCTATCATGTATATACATAAGTGCGTATGTGTGTATATGCATATATTAGTGTATATAACCTCAGGATCTCTGACTCTTTCTCTCTGACTAAGCATATAAGTAATGCAAAATCCAAGGAAGATAAACCACCACTATCTTGAAAGTGGAAAAAAACTTGGTCCTAATCACAGTCCCAAGCTGAGTATTCTTATGAGAGATGCTGAATCTTTTTTACATTTTTATGTAAAATGTAAAGGAGAAAGGGATTTCCTAGGATGTCACACTCACTTTGATGAGTAAAAAACTTGCTATAAGAGTTTAAAGTGCAGTAAATATTTTTGTTACTACCCGGTTAAGAAAGGAAAATGAATATGGAATTGCTGGAAATACTTCCTGGCTAGAAAAATATCGAGATTGGCTAGGTTTTTGCAGGACTATTTGAAAAATCATTTCRAGTAAAGAAAAGAAAAAATGAAATAGCAAAACAAGTATGGAGGAGATTGAGTAACATGAAGTGATTTTCATACAATTATGTGAAAAGAGTAATTTTCTTACTCTTTCCAAACCCTGCTGATTGACAGGTTTTCACTTAGCTGCTTTCTTTAAACAACAGAAAATTATTACTCCTGTTARTATTTTGTAAATTACTTACATACAGCACAATGCTGGTTTCCCCAGTACTCGCCTTCTATCTGCTGCAGTTTTAAAAAACATTCAAAAAGTGCATAAATATATGTAAATCTTCATAGTATAGCTTGTTGCTGAAAGGTCATGGATAAAAATATTTCTAAATATTTCATTAATTCCAGTAACTTTTAGGAAAATTTAGAACTTTAGGATGCAATTAGCAAATGTGACATATTATAAATGATAATCAAGAAATTAAACCACTGACCTAGAAAAGCAGTTCCTAATGATAGATGTTGGTGTAGCACAGATACTCCAGAGACAAGGTAGGAAAAAAAAAGCCAACACAATAAAGTAGAATTAATTATATGTTTTAGAAATAAGATGYGATTGTGATAGGCAAATAATGAGTAGTAATAAAGAATTATTCACAGAGGTTTAAAACAGCCACAATTGTTTCTTCCACCATGGTTAAATTTTCTCACCAAGTCACAGGACTTATATTGCAGGTATAATTATGCAAATGTATATACTGATTTATCTGTGGTAGCAGGATCCTTTTCTTTAGAGGCAGAGTATGTCGACAGAAGGAGTTTTTCTGCCTGCATAATTGTGCAACTTCTCCAAACACCCAGAGGTCAGCCCGTAAAGCTCTTCTTTGTCAGCATTGCTGTGTCCACATGGGGTTTTTTGGCTGGCATAGCTATTTTGGCAAAGAATATGTGAGTTTTTTCACACTCTTCACTGACATAGCTGTGTGGATAAAACATTGTAGAGCAGAAGAAGCATGTACACACAATATGTCTTTCCCTCCTCAGCCTGCCTTTGCTTTTCACCTCTTCACAAATTAGTAACTTGAGACATGGTTTCCTGAAGCAAGGAATAAACACAGGGAGTTTAAAGTATCACATCACTGTTACCCCCAGACACTACTATCAGATCATGGGCTAAAGGAAATAGATGAATGGGTGGTGCAAGTAAAATTTCAAGGGTTCCCTTTTTTTTTTTTGGTTGGGGTTTTTTTGCTGTAATAATGTTAGACACTGATTAAAAAAGTAACATATAGGCTTACCACCAGAAATTTTTGAGAATAGGCTCACCATGTTAAATACAGATGGGTGGGAAAAAAGAATCATCAAGGTACTAATGATCCACCAAAGCATGTTGARGAGTGCAGTTTTAATGAATTGGGAGCTTCACGACTGTGTTCATTAAGACTGGGCTCAGCTTGGGTTTCTCTGCCAGCGTTCAGGAAATTCAAATCAAAGGAGAAGAATTAATATGTAGACTTTACATCCAGGGTACTCTGCCAGCCCCAGATGGCTCCTAGCATCTCATAGCCACTTGAGAAAGGGGTTTTCAAAGCACTGCTTCTTAGCGAAAGGTCCCTGAAATTTGACTCTCTTTTGTAGAGCCAAGTAGGTGTCACTACTTGTAACAGCAGCAGGAAAAACAGCAGTATCTTGCCTTCCGCTCCTGTTTACCCATGAGAAATGCTAAAAAAATCCYGGCGTCTCTGATCCACAGACCAAGTGTTCATGTGTCACCAAAGTACTATCCCAAGTGTCCAGCTGCTAAAAGATCTAGGTATTATATTTGTCTTTTTTATGCTTGTCTGCTCCCTTCTATCTCCTGCTGAGAGCCCCTTTTTCCAGTGCTGTGTGGGCTGAGTCTCAGTGAGCAGCCAAAATGATTCCATAGAGTGACAGAATGTCATAGATACTAGCTCCTAGGACAAGCTRTGCCTCTCTAGGAGCACTTTATTTTATCCAGTATACTACTAAATAGCAAGTGGTAGGTAGGAAAAAAAGAGCTGTGAGACTTTTATGTTGCTAGACATACTCTTCTCCTCCTCCCATTTTTTTATTTCCTCTCTCATCCCTTAATACCATACTTGAACTTCTCTCAAGTGGGTCAATGAATAGTAAGTAGTTTCAATATCAGTGAAAGATGTCTGTACTCCAGATGAGATTTTACCYGATTCCTTAGAAAGACAAGACTTCATTTCTTTTCTACAAAAACTCCTAAGAACAGGAATGTTCTGGTATGAACAAAAGAGTGTTCTACAGTAATAAGTGTTTTCTGAAGAGATTGAACAGTAAGTATTTACATAGAATACATTTCTGTACAAACCAGGCAGCTAGAAAATAACTCAAATCTATGCCAACAGTTCTGTGTAAATCCTTTTGCTTGGACTAGCGGATCAGCCTGGGGCAGAAGGAAGCAGAAACATTCATTATTCTATTTATTCATTAGAATTAATTCCCCTCACAAAGAAGGCCAGTTAYAAATGCATGTGTCATTAATGAAATAGGTTCAAGAATAACAAATGGAAGAAAAATCAGAGCATCATGAAACAGGTTTTGCAATGTTTCTTCTTGCATACTATTTGCATGCCTTACAAAAAAAAAAAAAATACTAGTATGACAAACCTGAAAGGAAGAGCCTCAAATTCAAAGATAGTATTTTACCACAACAGGACAACTTCTAAGAGAGGAGTGGAGGAAGAAAAAAACAAAAATAATGACAAAGCAGGTCCAAAAATAATAGTGTAAAAAGAGATAATTTATTCAAGTTATGAMTGTTGCATTCCTCTAATTATATTGTGATAACTGAAATCAAATTCCAGCAGGTTATTGAGGTCATACAGGTCTGCTGCAGTTATCATAACTGTATCACTTGATAGACATTTCAGCAAACCTGAAAGAAAAAAAAAAGAATGGCTTGAGCTGTTTTTCATTTTACCTTGATAGACTTGGTCAGACCAACCTGATTAAACCAGCAGGATTATTTGTCTTATGGGCCACAGAAAGCAGGGTTTCAGCAGCAGAAACCGGCACTCATGGTATTGATCTCACCAACAGGATTGACAGTGATTGCCCTCTAAGCTTGTAGCCTGATAGGTGAGAAAAATAAAGGACAAATTCTTCAGTCAACTAGAAAATGTCAGCTAAGAGTCCTGGTGACAAAACTGTTACATTCCTGGATTGTTTTACACTGACACAGTGTAAAATGAGCAAGCAGTGGAGGACCATTTGTTCGCCCCGAAGGTACTATTGCAACTTATTTGTTTAAGAATGGCAACTTTATACCTTTCTTAAGCATGAAAAAAATWWWAAAAAAATCTAACCAGAGTGAGTTACTCAAACTGTAGTGAGCTTTGGTCAGTGAACAATCCAGAAAACATGGCATTATCGCTRGCATATGTTGGTGTTTGAAAGTGCTGCTTTTCATTAAACTGCAATAGAATTTTATTTTGTACTCTGGTACACAACCTATAAAATACTTGGTTTCTTGTGCACTCATTTAAAAAAACACYTTTGGAAGTTTTGATGGTTTCACCTACCTAGTGGCCTTCTGTGATGGACCAGCTATGTCAGTGGAGAATCAAAAGGTTATCTGTACAGTTTACCTGGACTTCTGTAAAGCCTTTGACACGGTCCTCCACAACATCCTTCTCTGAAAACTAGAGAGAGATGGATTTGATGGCTGGACTGTTAGATGGATAAGAAATTGGTTGTACAGTCACTTCCAGAGGGTAGAGGTCCACAGCCCAGAGTCCTGRTGGACATCAGTGAGGAGTGGTGTCCCTTGGGGATCTGTAGGGGGCCAGTGTAATTTCATGTCTTCATTAATAACACAGATGAAGGGATAGAGTTCGTCCTCAGTAAGTTTACAGATGAGACCAAGCTCAGCGGTGCAGCTGACACACAGAGGATGGGATGGTATCCATAGGGRCCCGAAAAATCTCAAGGAATAGGCCCATAGGAATCTCATGAGGTCTTAGAGGACCAGGTACAAGGTGCTGCACACGGGTCATGGCAACCCACGGTACCAACACAGGCAGGGGGATGAACAGATGGAGTGCAGCTCTGCCAAGAAGGACTTGGGGATGCTGGTGGGTGAGAGCCAGAAGTGTGTGCTCACAGCCCAAAAAGCCCTGAAAACCTGAGGTGAATTTACAAGAGAAGTGGAGAGAGATTATTTGCAAGGGCATCTAGTGACAGGACAAGGGGGAATGGTTTCAAACTGACAGACAGTGGGTTTAGAGTAGATGTTAGGAAAAAATTCTTCACTGTGAGGGTGGTGAGTCACTGGAATAGGCTGCTTGGAGAAGTTGTGGGTGCCTCATTCCTGCAACTGTTCCAGGTCAGGTTGGAGTGGGCCCTGAGCAACCCGGTATGGTGAAAGTTGCCCCTGCTGCTGACATCAGCAATACAAAAAATACCACTTCACCCTGAAATAGTACACCAGCCCCCTGCCTGTTCACACAACTGTCTATACCTTCCTTCATTCCTAGAATTATTACTTTATGCTTCTTTTTCAGTTTCTAAGCCTAGTGCTTAATTTAGCATGCAAGATTCTTTTATACTGAAGGACTATCCTTAACCATGAGCAATATTTTATCATTTGTTTTCCAGGTAGCATTTTCAAATTCTGCAAATGAAATGATTAAAACTAAGAAATAGGTCACAACCTTGGCAACCATCTGATGTGAGACAGTGTAATCTGCTAGCACACTGGTTGTCATGGAAACTGACAATATTGGATTTTTCCTTCAATGCAACCTGTTTTATGCATAAATTATTAGCATATTATTAACATATTAAATCTAAGGCGCTGGCACTTCAAAGCAGATCACCCATGTGTTTTATGTGTGTCCATGAGTAACTTAAACACATTCTTATTGGCATTGAGGAGAGAGTTCATCAGCTGGAGACTCTGACAGAGGAAAGAGCTTTTAGATTGGAATGTACAGGCTGGCTTTTGAGATGAATAGATCTCAGGCTCTATCCCATTTACTTAATGACCCACCCAAGAGTTTTCTATTCCAATGCTCATTTGCTTTGCTTTTTTTTTAACTGTCAATCATCTCAGAGTTAAAAGTTTCATTGAGSTAATACCAAATTTATGAGATTTGTTGAAAATTTATATATGGTTTAGTTTACTTTTGTTTCAGCTGGAATAAAAACAAAATCTTCTGGACTCTTTGAGAGAAAGCAAATAATTCTTTCACTCCTTCTGAGCCCTTTATTTCTTCCTCTTCCCCAAACAGCCAGAAGTTAAAATTCCTTTTTTAAACTCAAGGACTAGTGCTCAGCTCTTACTCCCATCAATTAGCAAATTGCTAAACTGTAGCCTCTCTTCCTGCGTTGACTTCCTTCATCTGTTCTGTATTAGTCTGCAGTACCTATTGGTTGCAAAGTAGTATTTCTGAATGACAAAGGATTCACTTAATAATTTTATTTTCGCCAGCCTGAAGCTGTGTGTATAGTAACTTCAACTGCAGGAAAAATCCAGAGGCATGAAATGAGACCATTAACCCATTGCCAGCTGTCATACAACATATCATCTGAGCTGACTTCCACGTCTGTTTCTTCTCTAAGAAACATCTTGCCCTTAAAAAAAAGATTGGAAGTTGAAAACAAAGTACTGAACAATTAATTGAATTTCATCTGTAAACCCTTGAAAAGAGACAGGGTGACAGCCCATCACCTTTCCTTCCTGCAAACCCTTGGTATGGCAATAACACCTCATGACCTGGAAGTTTTTTCTCATAGTGCTCATAAACCAGTTTGCCTTCCCAATAAGAACTGTCTTTCCCATTATTCACAAAAGTCAAATTTGAGCTGTAAGGGAAAATTACAATAAAAATGTATGTCATGAGACGTAGGAGGGGTTAGTCTAGGTCACAAAGTAGAACAGGAATGTATTTAGGCACATGAATGTAAAGTAGAACATGAATGTAGGCAGAAGGGAAGTTCATCCAAAATATATAGTGGATTCACAAATTATGCAAGTAATTTTTCTGGATCATATTTTGTGTTTTCTCTTAAAAAATTATGTAAAGTCAGTACAGAARCCAAAGAATGTTTGTCTTCCTCAAATGTTTCCTGTCTCAGTCTGAAATATTTATGAAATCTGCAAACTCAGCTGTTCAAGTTTTAGTTTTTACATTATCCACCCTTTGGACATGGCTAATTTACAGAAATTTCATTCACTATCATAGTTAGATGCAATTCCTTACCTTGATGATGGTACAAGCTGTGTCTCTTCATGTCACCCTACWCATATGAAGCCCTTCATGTTTCCTACACATGATCTCAAGTACCTACCTGTACAACTGTTGGTGTCAGAAGGCATATTCTGTATTTGCAAGTTTCATCAAAACTTTGTCTTCTCCCACAATATTGCTTTGGTATGAAAAATAAAAATGTATTAGCCAGAATTAAAGCTTCTTGCTACAAGATTTATTATTCTTTTTTAAAAAAAAGAACACAAAGGACACATTTTCTTGCTATTCGCCATAATGATTAAATTAGGTAAATACTTCGGCTTTTCCACCATGACATTTTAATGGTCACTTTTTCTGATTCCTCTCTATAATGCTAAGGTTCATATTAATAAGATAAATATTAAGGTTCATATAAATAAGATTTCTCTTTGGTCTCTGTTGAATTTATTGGATCTATTTTGAATGCATCTCAAGTAATGCATGGGAGGGTTTTTCTTGGTTTTTAATATCTTTCTTTGTTTTTCCCCCTAATAAGCTAATGAATAGCTGTTTAAAAGTTCCAGTTTTGGAGGCTAAAGACTATTTGTTTATTTTTCTCAATGAGAAGACAATCTTGTTTTCCCTTGTTCTATTTTCTCTCTGAAGTTACAGGGGCATGTTGTCTTCATTTCTAAGATTTTCAGTATATCATGACAACTCAATAACATACAGAAGCAGCAATTCTAGAAACTGTGTTAATGAAGTGAAACAGGATTTCCTATAATMTTTGGATATGTCACTATGGCATTTTCTGATACTGATTTTTCCAATGTAATTAACAAAGYTGAAAAGAGTGTTACTGAGGAATCAACAAAATKTCCAGATTCTATTTGTGATCCAGAAACACGAGATTTTTTTTCCCAATGGTTACATTTAGAAATGGCCAAGAAGAGCAAGAATAGTCAGACCTCAAAAAGCAGTTTTGGGAACCTTTTTTTCCAACCCATCCTGTAAACTATGTCACGGGACAGATTTTTTAGCTGGCAAAGGGGCTCTGGGGGGTTTATCATTTCAAGATCTTAGTCTTGGCAAAGCAAGCACAGATATATTAAATAAGAAACTGTATTTTAGTACTTATTGAGATGCCTCTTACCTAGATTATTGTGTAGCTTCTCAAGTGTAATTCCCATTAGATCTAATCTCCACAGAAAGTAATCCATCATAAACAAACACACAGAGGGACAGGCTATAGCCAGAACAAAAGAATAAAGTTTTTTGTTTTGTTTTGTTTTGCTTTCCCATCGTTCTCACAGTGGCTTTCAAAGCTTTCTTTATTGTCATTTTGTTTTATCAAGATTGATCAGAGACCCTGGTGGCAAGCCAAAACTAAGAGGATTGATCTCAAGTTCAAGTAAGAGAGAATTAGAAATGGGTAAAGCATAATGTATTTAAAGGCATTTTAACTAACTCCAATTCCCAAATTTTTTGTCAGTTTACTTAACTGCTTTTGGTATGTTATTGAAAATGGCTTTTCCTATGGAATTTGAAGGGGGAAAAAGTGGTTTCRTTTGTTTTTAATAATTTGAGAAGGTGGTATATAAGAAATTCAACTTATATCAACAACTGAGAAAACAACTCTCAGACTTGATCATTGCCTTTGGACAAGAGTAAAGAGATGAGTTCTTGCATGGCTTTCTGTTCCTCAAGTAATTATTGATGAACTCTCTTACTTGCTGTAACTTCAGACCCTTCCACTAAAATATTCTTAGTCACCTGTCACTTTTTTTCTGCCRTTCCATGCTTTTCCCACCAGATGGTAGGCAATAAAAGCAGGAAACAGAAGCTTATCTGTTTCTGTATACTTGAAAGGAATCAAACAAAATTAAATAAAGTGCAACTGTGAAACAATTCTCCATATGCTGGTCTGCTTTTTATGCTTGCAACTAAAAGGCAGCACTGGAAGAGATCTGGTCAGTGCTTGCAGGTAGCTGATTAATGGCATAAGTGAGGCCTACATGAGCACATGCTACATATGGTACTGCATRTTGAAAGGACGCTATTGTGTCTCCCGTTCTGTAGTTCTCTAGTTGTAAACAAAACTAATTATTATCAGGGTATGCATTTTCTGTCAATTCCTTTAAGGAAAAACATTTATTCCACTTATCCTGCTGCAACCAGATAAATGGAATTGTCTCCCCAATGTGTAAATTTCTTCTCCTGCCTTGTTAGTGCTGTCTTGTACATGAAGTACTCATTTAGTTGCAAAAACCAATTATCATCCCTGTCTGGATACATTAAGAATTTTCCTACATGACTTTTTCTCTCTATCACATTTTAAGCAACAGTGTACATGAATTATTCATACTGCCCATCTTGCAGGCAGGTTTTTTTATTATTAAATTCGATCATAATAATAGTTATTACCACAGTCATGGCAGTTTTATGAGTATTCTTCAATGCCATTACCTGGAAAGTTTTCAATCAAGACATATAAAAGATGCAAATCAATTTCCATAATAAAATTAAACTGTACCATCTACTCTTTCATCCTTGCAATAGAGTTGATTGACAGCTTCTCCCTGATAGTCGCAGCTGATAACTTGTAGGCAAAGTAATGGAGAATGGCAGATTCTTTTACTCTAATGTCCTAAGAAATTCAGTATTTTTCTTGTCTTGTCAGTATTTAATGCTCATGTCTTCATGCCAACACAGTGTTTAAGATGCAAACATTCCGTTTACAAATATTCCTCCCAAACAAGAGAATTATTTCTCTCTGGCAATATAAGATTTGCCTTTTACTAACCAAAGGCTGTGCTGAATAAATGGAATTATTTAATGAATTTTGGGAACAAATTAAATAYTTTTTATGTTCTGAGTAGTGCTATTCTCCACAAAGAGGTCTTTTTCCAAGGAGGATGATTTCCAGGTGATTCTCCTAACTTCATCCCGCACTTTTATTTTATCTTTCTCCCTCACTTGTTTTAGTACTGCTTTAGCACAGACTTTAATGACCACCTGATGGTTCTTCTTTGATCCCTTTCTGTGTAAGCACTTGATAACTTGTTCCTACTTCCTTGTTTGTTTACCACTTCTCTTTCTCTGTTTGCTCCCCATTTATCATTTCCTTGTGCTTTAGATCAAAGGTGCTGTCTAAATAAAACAAAATGTAATGTCCACTGGCGCTATTATTAACTGTTGTATAATTTTGCCTTTACTCTGGAGGTGGATTAAATCTTAGTAAAAGTTTAAAATCTTGGCTTCAGATCCATTTACATCAATTGCAAGGCAGAGCAATGCATTCATATTCAGGAAGTTACTTTGAAATGATACTGGAGTAATTAAGATGAGAATATAAACAGCATTAATAGGGATAAATGTGTCTTCTCTCTTCAATTAGGAAGTAAGACCAAACAATACAAAATATCAATCAACACTAATACCTTGGGAAATAAAGTGATTGCCATTTAGAATCAAGAAAAAATTTATTTTCATGATAACTATTCAGACAATTCTATGCATTACGTAAAGGTTAATGTTCCCATTCAAGTTTCTGGGTGGCGTCTGTTCAAAGGAGACTCCTGCAGTAGAGACACTCTTGCTCCATTCCAATATAAAATACTTATACTCCTAAGAACTTCCTCTTTCATGCTCAAAAACACTTAAAAAGATAGATTACATCATACTTCAAGAAAATAAATAATGCAAGACTGCTCTGATGTCTGTTATGTAATTCAATTTATTACAGCAAGGCTACAGAATTAATGAGTGAATTACAATTTTTCCCATAAGCAATTTTTTATTTCTGCTAAGGTCATGTTAGGACTATTATTGTTATTTTTGAAGATGCCCAATGAAAAATTAAATAAACTGCACATTTTCTGTATAAATTTTCTATTTTCAAATGTATTTAGATGTTGTCTAGATTGCCATTTAAATTATTCACTAGTTTTTAATGTTACCTGCTTATTATGGCATCTGTCAAAATCAATTTCTGCTGAGAAATAATTTCTTTCTTCATCTGCAACAAATCCTGAGAAATTTATTGATTTTTATCCAGCCRGTGTATAGCTAAGTATTAGTCATCTGTAACAGAATTTCAGTTACTACATTCACAGCTCTCCCTTCCCATGACCATTTTACTGATTATAATAATAAATTATTCCATCAAGTTTTCAAAATTATTCTCACTCTGAATATAGTGTTTGGAATTAATAGTAGCACCATAGCCCACATGTAAAATATGCAGTTCGTATGTACAAKGAGATGTTAGAACAAATGCTGTCATTACTGCTTTGGGATAAACTGCCTTCTATGCCACAGATCACTAGAAACACCTGGAGGTGTTGGCATTTTCCACAGAGCTGGAAGTTTTTTTGGTGTAGGGGGGTAAACCATAAGTAAATAAAGGTAGTAAGTAGTAACCTTACCCCCTAAAGTGTTGCAGCTGGGTAAATTATTAAAGATTAGGAGTAGGCCTGATGTTAACAGGCCACACCTGTAGGCAATCAGAAGAGTGTTATGAAAGAGTGGATTGGTTGAGGGGAACTGGAGTCTGTTGGTTACTGTGAGGGCAAGGAAGAGTCAGTGCCTAGAGGAGCTGCCTACAAAAAACATCAAGGAGGTACAAAACTCTAGCAATATGGARCCCTTGGAATGTACTRATAATAGAACTGTTGTGCTATAATGACAACAATTTGGAATTTGGTTCTCTTTACCTTTGAAATAAACAAGTCCCTTGCAAGTGACAGAAAAAATTGCAGTCTATCTACTAGCAGCTTAGTTTCCTTAAGTTTAGATTTTGAAACTATTCTCTATGTTGCCTGAATGCAATTTAGAAAACTAGAAAACTCAAGAGACGCCTTTTCGGCCGCTCCACCCAATCTAATATACTCAAAGCTCTTTTTCAAACCATGAAAGTACAGTGCATTCATCCTTCATTGCCTCATCTGAAACATGCCAACTCTCCTGTTTGTGTCATACAATGCCTAAAATGGTATCAGTGGTAACTAGTCATGGGTCAGCCCAATTATTTTGTCTTATCCATGTTGTTGCATCTCCATTGAAAATCTGTCAAGTCCATGTTTGTTACTGAGCACTTTTCAAACATACCAGTCAGAAATCATTGGTAATTTACTTTTCTTCTTAAGTGAATTTGTTCGTTTCCTGCCAGGAAACTTAAATTTAAGTGAAATCAATGATTTTCCCAATGCTTTTTCTTAACTATGTTGTCAAAGAAAGGAAAACTTTGTCTGAAGACTGCATGGGGGAGAATGTTTTYATAATATGCAGTGACCTTAGCATCTATGTTGTTACCATGCATCCTTACACAATTCCAACAGGTACAGTGCATTACTCTGTTACGTTTTGGTTCTCAAGAGGCCTTGTCATGTTTGCTTTAATCACATTGTCTGTCAGAAACCTGTCTATATCCATCTATTTGACCATCCTTGTGCAAATCTGAAGCCAGATAAAAGCCTAAATAAAAGGCAAGGTTTGCCACAATCTAAAAACTCAGCACAGGAAAGGTAACTTAATTGTTTAGAGATTTATTTCCTTCGAAAAATAAGAAGTAGAAAGAAGCTTCCCATATTTGTGACATTGGATTCTAATGAAATAGTTCAACTACTGTCCTTAATTGTGCTGGCTTAGTTAGAACACTGTAATCACAGAAAGAACGTTCTTCTAAAAAGAATGGCCTTCAGTTCAAAGTTGAATTTTAAATTGTATTATTCTAATGTAATATTCTATTCATTGTTTGGTAAAAGATAACCTGAGTTCACACATGTTTTCTGAGGCTCTGCCTTACTCTTTAAAGCCAGCAACCATTTTCCATGGCCCAGTTTCTAACTACTGCCCTATAAATTCTTACATACCAGGTAGGAAAAAATTTGAAGAGGAGACTAAATAGTCTGCTCGGGAATTCATGACTATATTGTGGTTTACCTATATGGGCTTTTTCTCCCATATGTCATTGAACATATTCATCTTAAGTTTCATATTTGCAGCTGAACTCCCTTTGACTGACCTACTGTAATTGAGATTCCAAGCAGATAGGGACCTCCTGTGCTTGCTTGTCTGAACCATTCCTTCTGATCCTGGTTCCCCCTATTTCCAAATCATTATTTCACTTTTTCTATTAAAATTTGATGTGACTAACAATATAGTTTTCAGAGCTAGACTCATTTCTCATGAATGACAGATATCTCTTTATTTCTGCTATGAATATTGTAAAAGAGGAAAAAAATTAGAGATCTTGAAGTAGTTGCATGATATCAAAAATTGCACTTTGCTTTATAATAGTAATGCTTTGTAGTTACCCATCAGTCTTCAAACACTAATCAATTTTAAGTTATTACAAGGTTTATAATGGAATATATCATTTGTACTTCTCTTATCTTCCCTGGAATTCATTCAAGTAGATTTTTTTTTTTTAATTTAAACTCTTTAACAGCTATTCTTTTGCTCTGACATAGTAACCAGAAAGGTCTGCCCTCATCTTAAAATAGAGTGACAATGGTTATGTCTTCCTGCTCTTACCATCCATTTCACTGTTCCTTTTTTAAGTGGAATAGACCACACCTTTTGATAGATATCAAAGGAAAGCCTCCAAGAAATATTTTTTGAAGATTAAAGGGATGGAATTACAAATGAGTAAATGTAGTTTGATTTAATAAATCTGGTCTTAGGAAAGAGTCTGAGTCCCAAGCAGTGCAATATCATGAGAAAATCCTTTACAACCAGCTGGGGCAAAGCAAAAGAAAATGCTGAATTTGAGCTTTTGAATATAAGCGCTCAGCTTTGAGGCTACAACTCAAACCAGTCCCACATTTGATCTAATATGAATCTTACATTACTCTTTGGAAGAGACAGGTGTTCATATATGGGGAAAATCTGGCACTAAGTCATTGGTTGTGTGCTTTTTTGGATGTGGAGATAGAAGCTAGAAGAAAATGGAAGGAGTAAAGGTCTGGATAAAAGAGCATGTGTAGAGGTTGTCTCAGTCTGGACTTATGCAATGAAATGCACACCAGCTATATGGGGAATAAACCTCATTTTATTGCTGTGAAGTGGGGTCCTAATGAAATTAAAAGGAATAACTTAATTACTGTAACAAGCTGGATTTTTCATGTTTGGAAAAATAAATATCAGATTTAGAATCAATTTTGCAAATCTCAGATGATCAGTTACATTTAGAGCCACCCAGGGACTTCCAGAGCCACCCAGGTTCTGATGTAATATCAGCACTGCACAGGATTACATCAATCACTAATGCTTAAACACTGATCTTTGAAATCTATACTTATATCTGCCCCTAAAGCTAAGAAGGCCATTATATGATTTTTSAGCTGATAAAGTTGCTAAAGACAGCTTCTGAGTTTAAGTTGGTTGGCAACTGAGCCCAAACAGATATTTCACCCTCACTGTTTCAATTTGGGTGTTGTTTCTGAGGCTGACCTAGGAGGAGTGATCAGGCTAAACCAGATGGATTTCACGTTGCCTCAAATACAGCCAAGGTGAGTTGTTTGTAGGCTGAGTGGTTTATGAACATGATTTACACATGAGCCCCATGGAATAATTACTTATAAAAGGCATTGTGGCATTTACTTCTAAGTCTCTAGCTGCTTAATTTAAACAGGTTTTCTTGACTTCCAAGTGCTCCAGTCAGTTGTTTCTGGAGACTTTTTTGTCTGATAAACATTCAGCTACCTAAAGTAGGGTATGCAMGGATTCTGGTGGGAGGGAATAGCAGGGACTGATAATGAAATCCTACATGGCATGTTTGCTGGGACAATTTATTCCATTATAAAGACAGGGAGCTGTGTAAAAATTCAGCTCTCAGTCCAAAACAGGTGTTTGAGAATATTTCCCATCTCTGGCAGAAAAATTCTCTTCCATAAGTATTAGATGAAGATGTTCTTACAATTTTTCATCCCCTTTTACTAGGGGAAAAAAAAGACAAAATCATACAAGTTCTAATAATAATTCTTAACTTGTTGTCTTCAGGCTCAATTTAAGGTAAATCTCCACCTGAAGCAGTCAATCTGAAGCAAAGAGTTCTAAGCAAATCCAGCTGGTAACAGATTTTGCAAATATATACCTTTTTTTGCGTTTTGTCACTCTTCCTTGAAGAAGAAAAGCAGTTCCTTCTTATTTCTGTGTTCATTTACTAGGAAAACTGGATAAATTTGAGGCCACATGTGCATGTGTTGAGCAGAACTCTTGGTTTCTGYGAATTGTCAGTGAAAAATTAAATAGGTCTTTTTTGAACTTTGAAATACTGAAGCATTTGAAGTTTTCTTGGCTTTCTCATTTTACTGCTGCGTTGACTTGGTCTTGAACTTAATGTCCTCACAGAAAAGCATATGATGAAGTAAAGGTATGTATGGGAAATCCATATTAAAAATAATTAAATCCTATTCTAATAGTTATAGTTAACATTAAGAAAAATTATGTTTAAATTCTATAGTTGTTAGTACAAAAATACATTGTTAATGTGAAAATGCATCTTCCCAAGTTGTTGAATGCTCTTGTACAGTAAAAGATCGTTCTTCTTCAAATAAGAAAATAAGTTTTTCTTGGGTTCTTTTTATTAATTTTTGACAAAGTTAAAACCCTAAAACTGTTTTCAGAGTGACAGGGGATAAAAAAAGAAGAAATCTTGAAAGAATTATCTGACAATGGTCRTTAAAAAAGAATTACTTTTCCTAAGTGATCTCTGGATTTAAAGTTGTCTTCTAGAATAAAGTGAACAGGTTTTACAGGGCAAGATTTGATAACCATAGACCGGACAAGTTAATACATGAGACCTTTCAGAATACTCTTTACAACATCTCCACACTTGATGACATGCGCATATGTTTCATTAACACTGGAAAGAAGGCTTGTTTTCAAGTATTTTTGCCCCTGTAGGTTGTCGTCCTCCATGGGAATTCACAGTTGATGCTTCCAGAAAGAAATGAGGTGCTGCTTTTCTCTCAGCCTTCCCACAGTGTGAAGGTGTGTGGTTTTATAGAGGCTTCAGTCCTGCTAGCCCAGTCAAATGCTGTAGGACCTTAAAACTTGAAGTTTTAGAAAACACTGTAGCTACTCTGAGACATCATCTTTCTTTTTTCTCACCCAAAAGAGATGTGAGACATTCTGCTGCTGAGAGCAAAAGAATGATGAAATTCCTTGCAGCTCTCAAAGAGTTGCAGAACGCATCATTTTCTTTATTAATGAAATGAAAAGGGGTGACTAAGAAGATGACTRATGGTGACTAAAAGGCAAACACTGTGCTATCAATCTCCATGAACTTTCTTGGAGGAAGGGATTGTGCATGYCTCTGCTCTATTTCCATAGTTACCCCTCTCTTAGACCTGTATAAAAACATTTTTTTGGCTACCAAATGGTGGTTGCTTTTAGCAGCTTTTCAGTTTACTGAGACATTAATTGTTGCTTTAGTCAAGTCCCACAGGAAATGCTTGGATTTTGTGGTTCGGGTTTGTTTGTTTGTTTTTAAATATTAATTGAGTTTTTACTAGAAAAGGCTGCTGTGCTACWAATCTTGTAAGAGAGTGTATTCTCATGAGAACCCTAGCCCAATTCTGTAAAATTCGGGTTTGTACAGTGTAAATATAAAATCCTGTGTGTATTCTCTGAAACAGAATAAACCTGTGGTACTCAACTTTGTACTGCTGCAAAGAGCGTTCCAATGAGGATGTTATGCTGTAACACAGCAATGGTCAGGCATTTTGGACTCTGTTAAGAGAAAAATTTCTGGTTCATCAGCATGACTAGTGGGCAAAAATGTTTTATTAAACACTGCTTAATGACAAATCTGGAGTATTGATATAAACAATAATATTTTCATTTCAGTTCCTTTTATTAATCARATTTGGTGAATCTTGAAGATTTAAAAAATATAGGGTATCTGGTATGCTGAGACATTATGAGAAGCTTTATAATTAAATTTTTATCCCTCTGAATGAGCTTTACAGTTTAGTCTGTTACCATTTTCTTTGTAAATTCTGCATGGTGCAACAGTAAAAGCACCCTAGGGCTAAGGCTGGTCCCRAGGGAAAAGCCGTGGAGGCAGCCATGTTGTGGCAGTTTTGTGTTCCCCTTGGGATGCCTTTGGCAGCTGCGGTGTGCCTGGAGCTCTGGCCTCTGTGGTTTTTGAGATGCTAACCCTAGGCATAACCCTAATCCTAGGCAGTAAAAGCAGCCTAGGGCTAAGGCTGGTCCTGAGGAAAAARMCGTGGAGGCAGCCATAATGCAGYAGTTTTGTGTTGTCATCTTATTGCAAAAGTTCCATACCTTCCTACTGATTTCTCATGGGTMTCTCCTCACAGCACAGCCAACAAACTGCAACTCTCTCCTCACCCAGCTAACCCACTCTTTTGTAGCACTCGCCTTCTTATTGGACACAGCTGTGGCCTGTTAAGGGCAGGCCTGTTCCTAATCTTTGGTGATTAGCACAGCTGCAACTCCTCAGGGGTGAGACTACCTTCTGCACTATTTTCTTACATTCTCTCCCTCCACAATTCTCCCTTTTCTTTTAATTACAAAGTTACAACATCTCTGGAAAGATATGTTTGAGTAAATTGATATTATATTCACAAAGCTCACTTAGGACTAACAGTATAAAAATGTTCAGGCAATATGTCACAGCAAGAACATACATTTCTAAGTTCTGATTTAGTTTTGCTTTCCACAGTCTAGGACATACCCAAAATTATATTACATATTATCTTACATAAGAAGCTCTTATACTTACACTTCTAGAATATTGACAATATCAATAGCTGTRCAACTTTATAAGGCAACTCACAAGAATAAGTCAAAGGCTATATATTAGGATAGTAACAAATCAACAGTTACATAATTTTATCAATAGCTATACAACTTGATCAACCTTGATCCAGCATCTGTCAAGTGTACTTATGCTTATGGAATATAAACTTTTACACTGATGTCTAATCAGAGATTAATAGTTGCAATTCACAAACAAAATGCACATGTTTCATCAGCAAATATACCATACTGAATGATAGAGCTCTGCTGTTTTAATAATTCTCTTCTTCCTTTTACAGTTCTTTGTTGTATTAGTTGGCCACTGCAAGCCTCTCTTGCCCTGCTCTGTTTTCCATGTAGATGAAACAATCTATTCTTCACTTGATATGTTATTTCCCATTGTGTCCCCAGCAGCTCACCTGTACCCCAGGTGTTGAAATCTGTCAGGTCCAGACCAGGCAGCCTTCCCTGCTGCTCTCAATGCTCTCAGCACTGGGCTTCATCTCTGGCTGCACCTCGCCCTACAGCCCAATCCCAAATCCCATCGGATTACTGTGGAGATGGCCACTATGCAATTTTAGAAGGCTTCTCTTACATGTTGTCCATGCAGCTTTGACTCTGCCTCTCAGAGCTCTGTGTTGCTTTTGTTCCAGTGYTCATGTAGCAGTGGCTTAGCAAACCTCCCCTTGCACTCCTCAGGGCCATGCTATTGCTGAGGCACCGGCTGCTGCTGTGCCCATGCCATTTGCCACTTCTGTCTCGCCACTCCTGTGTTCTGCTGCACACACAGCCATTCAGGGGGAACCTGGCACTGTCCTGGCTCCCCTCTGGACYGTGGCCATACCTTGGCAGGGGGAACAGGGCTTGCTCCAATGCACTAAATAAGCAAAGTGTATAGTGTCCACTCTTCATATCCAACACCCTTCTTCTTGAGGGTGGTGCCTCGTACACAGTCCAGATTTCTAGGCGCTCAGGTCTGCCTGGCTATAGCTCATCTGGATTTGTAGGCTCTCGGGTTGTTGGTAGGCCTGACTCCACCATCCTATTTCTCTTAGGTCTGCAGTCATCTTCCTGAATCACCTTGGGATCACATTGCTTAATATTTAAGTCCTTTATCCCAAACCACCACAGGATCACCTCCTTATTGCTCTCTCTACAGTTCTCTACCCGAATCACCACAGGATCACGTCAGTTTATAATTTAAGCCCATTTCCACAAACCACCATGAGATAATGTCAGAATCATGTCCTTACTGCTCTCTCTACAGTTCTCTATGAAAATCACCTAGGGATCAGGTCAGGCTCACCAATTGCTGTCATTTTCTTGCAAAAGTTCCAGAGATTCTTGGTGATTTCTCAAGGGTAACTCCTCACAGCACTAATGGCTTTGCCTTCACAGAAGAGACAACAAACTGCATCTCTCTTCACAACTCAGCAAACAAAGTGCATCTCTCTTCACAACACAACCAACAAACACCAATTCTCTCCTACACCAGCTAACCCACACTTCTATAGCACTAGACTTGCTATTGCACGCAACTGTGGCTGAAAAAGGAAAGGCCTGTTACTACTCTTTGGTGATAAGTACGGCTGCAACTCATCAGGTGTGACTCTAGCTTCTGCAATATTTTCTCACATTGGAACCTTCCACAATTTTGCGTTCCCCTTGGGATGCCTTTGGCAGCTGCGGTGTGCCTGGAGCTCTGGCCTCTGTGGTTTTTGAGATGCTAACCCTAGGCCTAACCCTAAGCTTGACCCTAGGCAGTAAAAGCAGCCCAGGGCTAAGGCTGGTCCCGAGGGAAAAGCCGTGGAGGCAGCCATGTTCTCGCAGTTTTGCCTTCCCGTTGGGATGCCTTTGGCAACTGCGGTGTGCCTGGAGCTCTGGGCTCCATGGTTTTTGAGACACTAACCCTAGGCATAACCCTAACCCTAGGCAGTAAAAGCATATTTGCAAAAGATAGATATTGTGTCATGTATTTACAAGGTTAAAAATTCCTAGGAGTTTTCTGTGCATTCTTCCCAACCTAGCTTTAGAGCTGTGGATTTTCTTTTGGTTTTTTTTTCCATGAGGCTGTATATTTTTCTGCATTTTTGTATGCTTTCTTGGGATACAGTGTTGTTAACATTTTCTTGTAGCATCTTGGAATTGTCTGTCTCGAAGGGAACATTCAAAAAGTCACGATTAAAAATGGAAAAATAATAAAAAAAACTCATGGAAAACTGCAAGAAGGTACTTGGTGCTTATGGTAAAGAGGAGTTTTTATGAGGATAAAAGGTGTTGTGTGGTTTCTAGTTTTCTTTTGTGCTGCGATTTGCTGCCGCATCTTTTTCAGGACCTGCACGCCCCCTGCGGTCCACTCCTGCACCCGCAGCCTCTGGAGCGGCCCCGTTCCTGGAGCACCAAAATTGCTCCAGCCATTGCCGAATTGATTATTGAACCTTACAGCAGGCAATATTGGAACACAAACACTTTCTGCCCAGCTACAGACACATTCATAAGGAAAGAGATCATTCTTTGTCCAACCCCGCAGTTTTTATTATTATATTGATCTTAAACCTTGGTAGGTTTCGTAGTTATTTCTTTTTTTTTCTAGTCAGTTTAATTTGTACTGAATCAGTTTTACATATGCAGTAAAATATTACTAAAATTTTCTATAAATTTTTATGAAGTGAGGATTTTCTTCATATGTTTTATTAGTTAATTTAAGGAAATTCATCCTGCACCATTTGTATCTTTTTAAGTGCTCTCTGTTCATTTCACTGGAGTCGTAAGTGTCCTCTTATGCTTTTTGTTAAATATGGTCTGGAGAACTGTGCATTTGTTAAAAGAGGTGGGTTTTTTTTACCCTGTTTTTGTGCCTTCCTGCTTTTCACTCTCACTTTTGAGCACATTATTTTAATCTGTGATGGACAGATAAATGTGAAATTGTAGCAGAGTATTTGGGTGTTTTCCTAACATGGGAGAATGCAACTGATTCTCCATTAGCACACAGAGTATTCCAGCTGTATGCAAATACACACCTATCAAAACCAGTCATTTAATGTCACATTTGAACATATTCTTAGAATCTGTTTCCTAAATCCTTTTGTAATCACAAAAGAAATCTGTAAATCATTCCCATTTCCAACTTTTCTTTTTTAAAATAAATTAATTACTACATTTGCTTTCTATACCTATAAAACACACTAAAGAAACACAAATAACTGTAAAAGATGAAGCTGTTGGCTCCCCTGAAGCCTAATATCTAATCTGAACTAGATATTCAGTTTAAGGTCATTTCTCCTTATGCTTTCACTTGAAACATGGTAGAAGAGACCATCCCCCCCTGGCTACACCCTCCTTTCAGGTGGTTGTAGAGAAGACTGAGGTCTCCCCTGAGTTTCCTCTTGCCCAGACTGAACACCCCCAGATTTTAGCAATATTAGCAATACCACTAGTGATCTGCCACAGACATTAACATCCATTAATAAATCTCCCTTTTGCTTTTCAGATTGGCTCAGTCTTGCCACCACTGTAAAAATTCAGCTGTCTTCTTGGTCAATGTGACCAACATTTTGTTGGTGCTTGTGAAGACACGCACCTGCAAACATGTCCATGGGCACACAAACACACATGTACACAAAAACATTGTAGTGACTTGGTTTGTGTTGACTTGCTTGCCTTTAATTCTGAGTATTTTATCAGGCCTCTTTACTAGCAGTGTTACAGATTTACTACCACATTTTATGACCAGAACACTTTCAACCTTCATAAACTTAAGTTTAAATTTAGTGACTTCCTTGTCTCAGTAAATTCTTACTAACTTGTCAAGATGAACCCCTAATATTCCTTCAAGTCACTTCTCTCAAAATATTAGTTCCTCAGCAGGTTTTCACATAACCAGCCAGATTTGCTGTTCTGTAAGGCACAAGTCTTCCAATGCTTACATCTTTCCTTTTGGATGTTGTGGGTTTTTTCTTTCTAAATAGTATCCATACATACTAAATTTTTATCTTGGGCATTGAATGTCTTCAATAGCTGCCTAGTCAGCATCCCTTGACAAAATTAGGCAAGAAATCATAAATCATCAAAGACTTCAAATAAACTGCTGCTAATAAATCATTATTAGAATTACCTTATGGAGACCTGTTTTTCCGCTGAGTTCTCTTGGTTGAGAATAAAGAGTGAAATGTTTTAAACCTCTCTTTTTCATTTCTGCTGTTCCAGACACCTCCTAGAGAATCTATTCACTGCTCTGTTCTTCCCCTCAGAGGATTGCCACTGATCCATTTTATGCCAGATATCACATGGGTTTCAAATGTTGTCAAAGGCTTACAAAATCTGTAAAGGAACTGCTTCACAATGCATGGAGTTACATGGAGCTTAACCATTAAACAGTCACTAGCACAAGGAATGAGACTCATTCAGTTCTGACTAATAACTGAATTACTCACTTTTTCTCTAGGATATTCCACAGCATGACCTGCCTCTTTTTTAATGGAAATTTTCCCATGGTTTTACTGTTCCCCATAATGTTCTTTCACTGAATCCCTATTAGTAATGTAATACAGCTGCATTCACTTGTCACTTTCTCTTTTGTGTGAACTGTATTATGTAGTGCAAGAAAGAAATCTCTTTTGTTTTTTACCTGGACTGGTGGGAGGTGTCCTTGCCCATGGCAGGGGGAGTAGACTAGATGAATTTCAAGGTTCCTTCCAGCCCATACTATCCTATGATTTATGTCTTATTGTCTCCACATCTCACAGTAATTGTCTCATTCTACATAGCAGAAAAGTCTAGCATGAATATAGTAGAACTGAACATCACTGTCGTCTTAACAACTAAAGTACATGAAAAATGTATTAATACTCATATTAAAATCTGTTTCCCAAACTGTTTTTGGGAGTCCATATAACTTCAGGACACTCCAGCTTTAGGTCTCATGCCTAGAAAAATACTTTTTTATTAACATATATTTTCTTTATAGAAAATATGTGTGGGCTCATTTGCCATGTACTATACTAGCTTCTTTTTTGATACTGATAGTAGCCTATTTTGAATTAAAGAATGATGATTTCCTCTCCCTATTTTACACATTATTTTATATTTACATTTATCACACTATAATTCATCTATTTTACGTTCCAAAAACCCTTTTGTTTTAACATCCAAGAATATAAGAAAGTAACTCTTATTAATGTAACATTGGAATAACACTGGAATAACAGTTTCCCATCATGTATGTTGTGTATTCAAAACTACATTACAACTATTAACCACAAGATGGCTCAATAGGAGAGGGAAATGTAGTTCTTTGACATCACAAAAACACACCATTCCTGCATTTTAAAACAACATAATCTTGGCTCCTCAGACACTAGGATTGAATGCATCCAGTTCATTCCATTATTGAAACACAGAAACACTGTATTGTTAACCCAGTTTAGATAAAAGGCAGCCATGACTTTTAGTTTCCTTCATTATAAAGTTTAAAAGTGCAAGGTTTTTTCAGATCTGAGGAAAGACCAAAGAATGATGGAAGGAATCAAACTTTTAAAGGGAAAAATTCATTGAAAAACTGCTGCATGTTGCAGAGACTGAATAAGTCCTCCGTTATCACCAATGAAATATTTTTAATTACTCTATATGAATCAAGCTTATACTTTTATTAATGTGACATAAATTGCTAATACATAGAATGCTGATCATTTAGCTGTCAACATTAAGACATAAACAATGTTCATCTCTGTCTTATTTTTTTCTTTACTACTACTTTGCCAGTTATCCATGATTTTACTTCAGATGCATTTGCATGCGGAATCACTTAATATCAATATAGAATACAATTTTCCTTTCTTCACTTATAGAATAGATGTTTAGAAACTCTTATTTTGGTTGAAAACTTCTTCAAAATCGTGCATAATGCTGGAGAGGTTTCTGCCCAGTTCCTGGTGACTGAAGCAAAATCATCACAAAGGAAATAGAACCACCTTGTTTGGAGCAGCTCATTTCTCTAGAACTAAGAGATCCAAAAGTATCACCTCCTGCACTGTACTCTATTAAGATTAATAGGGAGCACCAGTATTTTGTCTTAGGAAGAAATAGACTTATTCAATAGGAAGATGTTTGTGGATAATCTGGGACATACATATTATGCCTACTCCTACGGATAAGTCTAGTAGTCTAGAAGGAATATGACTGTTCATACAAGGCCACACTTGTTCCAGCTGTGGCCTTTGCCCCCAAAATGTTGGAAAGCAAGTTGCCAGACAGCATGCCCCAACATTGATTTCTTGTTAATCCATTGTTCCTGTGCAAAACACTGCAAGCACTCTGGAGAGCCCCTTGATCCACATTGAACCATTTCTAGCAGGTAGCCCTCCAAAACCTCTGTGAGAGCATGGATCATATGACAATGTGGTTCTTGAAGCAAGAAAAATCTCGGTTCCTTGTTTATTGAAGATTATGAATATATATCTAGGAATGAACTGAGTGTATCAGAAGGAATATGCTTAAATGTCGATGCCTGCTCTAGTGTGGAGTAGTAACTGCCATGAAAAAATGAGAAAGCATAGCTTCCCAAGGAAAAAAGAAAAAGGAGAGGGATGAAGGAGTAAGGTCACAATCTCCTTGTCTCTTTGAGGTTTGGCTGCTTCCCCCTCAGTCTTACACCAAAGTCCTTTCAAGGCAGGTGTGATTATTTTCATCATGTCTCCTCAGAGTTTCAAAGCTCTCTTTGACCTTTCCTATGTACTAGCTGATGGCTTTGCTTGCACATGATTTAGGAAACACCTTTCTCCTGTAGTGTGCATACTGCTCTGGTGCCTTGGTGAGGGTAATTAGACTTGGAAAAAGCAGGGAGTGTGATTCTACATTCAGCTCATGAGGAAGGGGAGAAGAAAGTGAGAAGAAAATATTTGCTTTTTGCTCACTGAAGAGCTCACAGGGAGTAGGAGAAAGGGAAGGATGTTTCATGGGAACTTGAGTGAGTAGCAGCTGCAGCTCAAGAGGGGGAAAATTGATAAAGGATATGTAAGAAGCAGGCAGAAGAGAGATGTCTGATTAGACCCTGGAGTTACGGAAATCAACCCTTTCTTCATCTGAGTTACTTTTTTCTCCAACATCTGGCTCACCAGCTGCTGCCTGGGAGCACAGTTTTGCAGCACTAAAGAGCCAGAAAGTCTCCAGAAACATTTTAGCTGCTTCCACCATCTCTACAGAGTATCCTGTGCCTCTGCCAGTCTGCTTTCCAGACACTGAAATTCCTGTCAACCTGCAAGGTGCTGAGTGTTCTGCTACCAGCTCCACAGACAACTCCTCTCTTTCTTTTCTGGTTGGATATTTTTACAGGACCGTCTGACCAGACACTGAGCAGAATGATTGTCTGATCAAGTCCTGCACCCGCTCAACTCTATTTGCCAGTGTGATTGTTCTCCCCTCTCTGTGTCTGATGTTTGTGATCCTTCACATCAGACTAGCTGGGAGAGTAAGACAAGATTTATGGACCAGCTACTGGAGACATTTTATATGGGGGGGGGGAATGGTGGGTGTGACTCTAACAAACTTCAGGTTGGTCTAACTGGAATTTAGGCTTAGGGCTTTAGGGGCTGGATACTGAAGGCACCATAGGTTTCTGACAGATACCAGAGAGTCTCAAATAAAATCTCCTGGTGAGCTCTGAATCTAATCAGCCACAAGACAGAGACGAGTTGGGCTATTTGTTCTGTTCATTCTTACATGAGTACGTACATATTTGTGTATATGTGATGCCTGTACAAGAACTGTAGTCCTGTCTGAGTTTATCTCTAAAGGGTCAATCATGCTTTTATGTAACAGAGGACGCAGAAAAAGAGCTGCTGGCACAAACCTTGCAAGAATGCTGTAAGATGTATCTTGCAGGTGTTTTCTGCAGAGATAGGGCTGCATACTCATCAGGTTTCTCATGTTTTCCAGCCCTGGCAAGTCACTTCAGGAGTGTGAATGTGAGTTATTCCACCAGCCAAAGATCTCTCAAGTGCTCAAGGAACAAGTGCGTACCTTCAAAGCATGACTTGAAGGATGCTGCCATAATTGTACTGAGTTCTGTGCCGTGTACCTGGAAACAGTCATCGTTCACACACAGATGTTAACACCTGATACTGCCAAAGGCTGCTCTTCCTAGAATTTTCTGAGCAATGAATAGTGTCAACATGGCAGAAACATACGGAAAAACAATTTAATCATTTTAAATGCTATTAAAAGTTCATCTGAACATTAAGATGTTCAGTGAGATCAGGGGAATTCAGACAACCACAGAAACAGGATGAGAGAGAAGCAACAGAGTCAGAAGAATGATCTGATGTCTGGCAGCAGTGAGCAAGCAGAAAGACTTTCACAGCCTCTGTCCTTCTATATTGCTTTAGAAATTTTCCAGTTTGCTGTGAGCTCTCGAGATTGATCAGAGTGTCTGCTGCTCACTTCAGAAGGTCTTGTGGGAGCATGAGTCACACTGGCTCAGAGCCTTTTGGAGCACAACTCACAGTTTAGTTCCCCATGGAGAGAATTTAGTTCTTCAGTATTAAAACCACCCTGAGGACTCAGCTGTGTCCCCAGTAAATGCAGACTGTCAGGCTTCAAAGCCAAGCTGCTGCCGATTTGCTAATGAAGGCACAACCTAATGTGGTTTACTCTTTCCCTCTAAAACCTGTGGGGCCAGTGTCTGTTGCCTTTAAGGAATCAACACATCAACTGACGAAGAAAAATGATAACATAAAATGTGCAAGGGCAAGAAGCTGCATGCATATTCCTTCCATCCGTGGTGAGTCACAGCAGCGCTCCGAGTGAGCGGTGCGTGGGCACCACCATCCTGCCACGCACAGCAGAGACATTCAGGAGACAGACTTTCTCAATGAGTTTCCAGCCTCCTTACCTTTGTCATCAGAGGATGACTCCATACATATTTCATGAGCTTGGATCTTGTCTTTTCTAGCTAAGTAAAAATAACTTGCGCACTCTGGTAAGACGATGAAAAAGAAAAAAGTGAAATCAATTCCTTTTAAATATATTTTCTTGCCGTCATTATTTAAATATTGATTTTTAATGAGATCTTCCAGAACAGTACATTTTGACCTGCCTATGCTTAACAGCCATGACAGAGGTACAGTAAGTTTAAAAGACAGATTTATCTAATTAATGGGGTATATATGGTTTATAGGATGTAATCCCTGGAAATTGAAAAAGGTCATACATTCAGAAAAACTGAGTGGAACTTGTTCTAAATTATAGACATTATAGCTTAATAACTTAATAATATTAATCATTTTAATTTATATAAAAATACTTATATAAATATATTTGATATTTCAAACAGCTTTTAAAGGYCTTTAAGAACCATCATTTTCTAATCTGGATGCTTGCAAATAGTTTTCAACTTTGAACTACAACAATTACTGAAATAAATGGTCAGGTTTAAGTGTTTAATGGAAAATTTTAAGACTTGTTTCCTTCAATTATATCAAAGTTCTCATTTTTCATGCCTCAAAACACAGTCTCCCATCTTTCAAATACCATTAGAGAATCTATGTGTAATACTCAAGATATTKATGCTTCATTCATCCATTGTTTTTTAAATGCATGTTTGTACCTGGAAACCATTGTGTCTAACAAAGGAAAAAAATATTTTAAGTAACTACCTAAATAAATAAGCCAAGCAGAAAGCCAGAGTATTTACAATGCAATATAAGGGTAATTTTAATTACGCTGTCCAAAAGGAGAAATCAAGAAAATTTTTGAATAAGATGATGAAAAAAATTAAAATCCAAAATAGACCAAAAAATATTACTGGCATAGTTAGGGCTATGATTTTGGTCAGTTGCTTAGTGTCTTTGTTGCCTTTGCTGCTCCGATGCATTCGAGGATGTAATGACCTATGAAGTCCTGCTTCTCTGAACACGTGAAATTCAAAACAGCTATGGGGTTTCCTTGAGCAGAGCTCTAATTATAAATTTGACCCAAGACATTAATCAACTAACCAAAATCACAGCCCTAACTATGTCAGCAATATTTTTTTGACTGTATTGGATTTTAATTTTTTTTCATCATCTTATTCAAAAAAATTTCTCAATTTCTCCATTACATCCTTGAATGCATCCGGAGCAGCAAAGGCGACAAAGCTAGTGCAAGGGCTAGAAGGAATGGCTGAGAACTCTGGGTTTGCCTAATTGAGAGAGAAGAAGGCTGAGGGGGACCTCATTGCTCTCTGCAGCTTCCTGAGGATGTGATGTGGAGGTGCTCACCTCTTCTCCTTGGAATCTCTTGACAGGACACATGGGAATGGTTCAAAGCTGCACCAGAGGAATTTTAGACTGAATAATGGGAAGCATTTCTTCACCAAGAGGGTGGTCAAATGCTGGAACAGGTTCCTAGGGAGGTGGTCAATGCCTTAAGCTCAAGCTCAGCTTTTACTTTTCTAATCTCATCTCTGCATGCCCTGGCAATGCCCTAAAGTTCTCAATGGACATTTGGCCACATTTCCATCTCTGGTGCACCTCTCTTTTGGTTTTGAGCAGGTTTAGAAGCTCAGAAGTGATCACTTGCTCTGGATACTTCCCTTACCTCTAAAGGGGATGAACTGTTTCTGTGCTTCCAGGAAGACATTCTTGAAAAATTCCCAGCATGCACTGGCTCTTTTATTTTCCAGGGAAGTTTCCCATGGAATCTCTCCCAGAACTGAAATATTGGTGTTTTTCTCTTTTAGTTTTGGGCTGGTTTTTTTTCTTTTTTTTTTTTCTTTCCTTTTTTCTTTTGGCTTCTCCATTTATTTAGTTTTATTCTTTCTTTCCTGAGTTAGCATAACTCTTATGCATGGTGTACTGAGTATATTGTTTGGTTAAAATTTCCTTGTAAAGTGTAGAGTTAAATGAATTCCAAAGGATGTAAACAACAGCTTTTCTATGATTCCACAGAAACTAATTTTGTTTTTCTATTACAATTGTTACCATAACACCAGCAACATGATTAGCATATTCCCAATTGTAGTATTTTTATCAGTTAGAAGTGAATCGTATACATTCCAGCCTAGTTTAACACAGTTGCTGATTTTCAAGGACTATGAGCTAATCTCTAACTCATTAAAATATTGTAAAGCATGAGGAATAACTGAAATAAATTTGAAGTATTCATCCATGAATTCTTAATTGCTTTAGCTTGACTAAAGCCTGGCTGGTGTATAAATGAGCTTAAGAACAGGCTTTTACCAAGATGTATCAGCCAGAGTTAATTTTTGACTCTCTTCACACCACAGGTCTGGAAATTTTGCTGGGAGGTACCTGGGTCCCTGGCAAGAGCTGATCAGCTGGGTCATGAACCAGGCTGATGTTATCACAAACAGGAGAAAGAGAATGAGCATCATTTGAGCAGTAGAAGCATATAGACAAGCAGGGTCTTTTAACAGCAGAGCCTCTAATCTTGAGAAGGTAATTTCAGATATGACAGGTACATAGAAGTAGACAAATGCAAAAATGTCCCATGGCTTGGAAAGTTCTTCTTTATGAATTTTGATTGGTAAAATGCAGATTCCTCTTTTCATCTGGAGAGCTTCTGGAATCCCACATTGTCTATATGCAGAGAAGAAAAGGATTATTGATATCAAAGTGTTCTACTTTGGCATTCTCTGCTTTTCTTAGAATCTGTGCTTGATTACAGTTCAGAGCAGAGAGCTAAAATAAAATTAAAATGGTAAATCACAGACTAGGTGGGAACAGCAGGTTTCTGGGTCCTAGAGATTGTGAGAAAAAAAAAAAAGAAAAAAGTTAGAATTTACCAGAAATTAAAGTGATTGTTAAAATATGAAATCAAAAATAATCTTTACCTCTACCATATTCTGCCCCTTCTTGTTCCTCTTAGTTTTTATTGCTGAGTATGATGTCATATGGTGTGGAGTATCCCTTTCATCAGTTTGGGCCAGCTCTCCTGGCCATGTCCCCTCCCAGGCTCTTGCTCACCCAAAGCCTACTGGCCTTTGTGGAGGAGTGTGCCAGCACTGCTCAGAAGGGGCCAAAGCATTGGTGCGTTATCAACTTCCTCCCAAATACAACTGTATTTAAGGTTGTATAAGATTAAGTACAAATAAGCTGTATTTACAGATGTATATAAAGCACTGTGAGAGCTGCTATGGGGAAAACCAACTCACTCCAAGCCAGACCCAATGCACTCATGCTCCGACTGATTCTTCCAAATACTGTTTTCTTCTCTTTTTATTTTCCTTATTTCCTGCTATGCCATTTTGAATCTAGAAAACCAAAAAATCAACTCTCGGAAAGAGATAAAACATATGTCTGTTTCCTTTGTTGAGAATACCTTCCCTTAGGAAACAGGAAAGGGATTATTTCAGAAATCAGTATTGTACTCAACCATTACATGTCAAAACAAAATTTCAGGGTTTTGGGAAAGGTGACAGGAGAGCAAACAGATCTGCAGTCTGCATACAAGATGTTCTGTAAACATCCTAAATCCTCCTGGGCCTCTGAAATCCCATAAAATCACTGTGGCTAAGTGCTGAATTTACTCATTTTTGAAAACACTTTTCTGACATTGTTTCCAGATTGTTCCATGTGAGACTTCTGGTAGGAGTTGAAATGTTTAATTGTTGCTGTTGCTCTAGTTTTCTCATTATTAAACATGTCCATCTTAATTTCTGGTTACTCAAAGCAACTGTCTTCACATTTGGRTCATAATAAAATATTCTTTATCAGCATCTGTCATCTGCTCTGATATAAACAATCCCTGAAATATGCTCTAGCACAATTTCAGTTGAGTTTCTGCTGTCCATAATGAAAGAATATTATTCAGTCTGAAATAGAATTAATACTGTATGGACAGAAATATCAGTTCAGCACACATTTAACCATGATCCTGAGGCTTCTTGCACTCAGTGCTCTGTGCAAATGCAAAATTCTCTTCCTTCAGATTTCTAATACTTTTGGTTGTGTGTTAGTAGAGATAAGTACTGCACTAACTTTTCGGTCACCCAGCCAGCCACCAGTTCAGTCAGTGGGTCAGGCAGAGCAGACAACACCTAAGACTATTTTAGGTCTGCTCACTGTTGAGTTCACTCTGAGCAAGAAGGCAACAGAAAAGAAAAGCTGAAAATTTGACTGACACTGCAAGTTCAGATATTGCAGTATGGGTAGCTCTATCTCCGTGAACACACTGAGGCCACATCAAAGTCTCTCATACTTTGTCTTTCACACTTCCTGAGAAAGGTTTCAGTGTTGACAATAAACTCCTAATGTATTGATGAAAAGCAAACTATGAACCAAGTAGTAACTGCCTCCCTCATAGGGCTATTTGCTTCATTTTATTTCACCTCATGGCTCTTTCACTGCAGCTTTTTGATCTATTTCTTTGAATAATGGAAGAATACAGAGAAAAAATAAATACACAGACTTGACAGCAATAAATATCTACCTTTTCATCTGGTTTTACAAAAAATTGGTTTCAGACAGCATAGAAAGTCCCTTTAAGTGTTTTTGATTCATTCTTTCCCTCTTCCAGGTTTTTGTTAAGACAAGAATTTTTCTTAACTTGACAATTAATTTAGAAAAATACTCATTTAATAAAAGTATAGTGAAGTGAGAAATATTGGGAAAGTTTAATTTTTTTCTTTTAAAATATCATTTTCTGGTTACTATTTTATTTGTATTAAATAATTTCTTTGAGAAAATGAGGATTTCTAGAGTTCTCTATTTTTTGTTCAAGCATCACAACTGTTTCCTGCTCCTTAAACTTTTATTTAGCGTATCTATACCGATTACTTAGAAGTCAGCATGGATAACAGGGCTCAAATAAATAGCAGCAATGAATGAAATTTAGAGTTAAGTGTTTCCTTTCAGAATATTGTTAATATTTTTTTTCCCCAAAATAACTGAAAAATTAAATGGTGGATAAAAAGGAATAGTCCTTAAATTTTAGTAGAAAGACTTATTAATTTCTTCAAAATTCTGTTGTCCTCGTATGACCAATGCTGTTTCCTACAAAGCTGATGGGACACACTGTAAAATTCAAGAGTAGCAAAATTAATGTTTATTCATTTTTATATTTTCCATTGCCTTTCCTTTCAGTTTGCTTGTGATCTATCAAAAGAAATTATTTCCTCAGAGAAAAAAATCCAATGTTCCTGAACTGGGTAAGATTCTTTAAATTAAAATATTTGCTGTACCTTTTTACTGAACAAAAATACATTTCATCTAAGTAATTGTTATCAATTTCTTACAGTTACTAAATATCCTGAATCCCTCATGTTAAAAAAATCCATTGTGATAAAACAGTTGTAGACCAAAATTAGATAAGTATTGAGTGATGGAAATGACTAGTGAACTCATTAAAAGATAATAAAGATAAGGGAGATGTTATGACTATAGAAGTTCTGTGGTATTGATTGGGAGATCAGCAATGTTTCTTTTTTCTTTTTTCCTTTAGAATAGAAGTGAATTTTGGTATTTTCTCTGTGCTTTTACACACATAGTCTAATTGCTATGATAGTTTGTTAGGGTCTTTTACTACTTGAATTATTTCTATTCTGGAGAGGCAGAATAAGTGACAGTGAAATAGAATAAGTATTTGCACAGCAGGAGCAGAAAACTGCCTGAAGCTCTGCCAGTTCCAGCTGTGAGGAAATGCATCTGCTTGGCTAAGTAGAGTTAGATCAGCATTCAGATATAAATTTTTTAAAGAACCAGACTCAGAAAATTGTGTGGGGTACGCACCAACTGAGCTTCATGGTGATGAGTATGTGGTATCTTCACCTTGGAACTGGGTAACTTTTTTGAAAGATAGCAAATAAATAAATATAATGTGTCAAGTCTCTATCATACCTGTTGTGTGTATGTTGGATTTTTCTATCTACACCTTATGCCACAGAAACTTAGTTTTGTTTGCCCTCTTGTTTTCAGGAAGCAACTCTGATGACCTCTGATTATTTTTTTAAATCTCTGAATGTAAGAAATATTCACAAAGTGGTGTTAATACAAAGCAAATAACACAGAAACAAAACAATTTGTACTGTAAACTGATGATTCCTAATGCTTAAGCTGTACATAACTGAATGTTGCTTCAACATATATAATTCTTGAAGGATATGAGTGTTAATGATATTAGCTGCCATTTCATTTATTAAATAGTTTAATGTCCAGTGTATTTAGAAGAGGAGAGAAAATTCTCTTTGAAAGACTGTTGGAAGGCGGAATTTTTAGTGAAAATTAACTCTGGGACTAAAGAACCTTTAACAAACCTTTTTTCCCCGTACAGATTGTTGATATAATTAATATTAATCTGTTTGAAAGAGCTGCTTCTTGAACACATTTCCCATCCTCATCTGGAACACAATTAACCTAGCTCAGGAGCTTAAATCAGTGTGGAAAATCCATACAAAATGCCTTCTAGCCTGGCACCCACTAAGGTCATACCTGGTAAATAAACTGCACAGTACTGTGAAGGAAACCATAGCTACCTTCAGAATGGCACAAATGATTGCTTTGTTAGAGGGGACACTCAAATGCAGTGATGGCCCACTAAGGATCACAAATGGTTCACTCTGGTTTTGAAAGAGAAAATCCGAGTGCAGCAGAGAATTGGTGTGAATGGAGGAATCCATAAGGCAATACTGGGACACAGAATGAGGGTTGCTGCCTCAGGCCTGCCCAAAATTAAAAGTTAAATATGTTTGCCATATTTAAAGTATGTGGCAAAAATGGGAATACAAATATCGGAAAACAAATATAGAAACAACCAGAAAACACATATATTCTAAGTAGCAACTTAGAACATTATAATGAAAGGATGGGTAAAGGAATTTAAATGGAATAAATGGGAAACCTTTCAAAGTGGAAAGAATATATAGTCAAATCCTTATAAATGCAAAGTTTGATTTATTTGAGTGATTTTATATGATTTTCCAGAAATTAAATTATATCTTTTGGGATTTATTTTAGCCCTGATGATGAATGAAATTTTCATGTCCCTGAAATCCAAGCCTGTGCTCCCCATTCAGTGGCTGAAACTCAAATATGCTGCTTTCGTGGCTCTCTGATACTGGGCATGGTCTTCTTTTCACTTCCCACTTCACTCACTTTGCTTTTTAAAAAGAGATTTTTTTCTAAGAGAGAAATACGTATCTTTTGTGTGGAGACTGAGCTGTTAGACCTTTTCAGAACAAACTTTCATGAGCAAACATCTCATAACATGTAGCTAAAAGAAGAATCCCATTTCCCCCAGAAATAATGCAAAATGCGAAACCATTAGGCCTTGTAAGGTAACAGCATTTCTGTTCATGCTGAAATAGCTAGATCTACATTATAGGACATCATATAGGCAAAGATGAAGAACTAAGATGTATTCTGGATTGAACAATGGCTGAGTATGAATTTTCAAGATCTTATTAAAGCACCTGTTTTCTACCCTGCTCGCATTTTAGGAAATTAATTCTGAAAACTCTCAACTAATCATRTAGTTGTTTTTTTTCTTTTATTGACAATTTTTTAAAGCTACACTTTGGTTTAACTTTACAACAGCTGAAAGCTGGTAGATAGCAACTTTTTCTCCCTAAGTCACATTTTTGATGCCACATTTCATTAATATGTGAAGCTATTTTCTCATACGTACTGTCTTTATTTCCATTCTATCTCAACATTGCACAAACTGTTTCCTTCAAACACATTCACAACAGCATATGGCAAACTACAGAAGTCCACCCAAAGCACTGCAGTCATTAACTCTGAGACACCACAATTCTCCGGGAAGCAAAAATGATCAGTCTTTGCTATGCAGACCAGAGAGGTGAATCATTTATGTTTCCTGATCCACCATATCAGCTGGGTATCATTGCACACTACTGGTATTACTTGGACTGTTTTGAATATCAGCCAGACACACACAGATGAAGGATTATTGCTTAAAATTTTAGGACATGAGCTAAGCAGTTTAAGTGAAGTAGTCTCCTTACCCATCATTTCCCTGTACAGCAATGCTTTTTCGTTCCCATCTTTGAATCAGAGAATCAAACCAAACCCAAAACCAAAAAAAAAAATACACCAAAAACCACACTCTCTTAGATTCAAGTAGATTATATTTTTCAGTTAGCAGTAAGACATTTTTTGGGACATTTTACAAGATATTGCACGTCTTGAATGAAACCTTTGTTAACATGATCTAGTTTGTATTTATTTGCAGTGCTTCTCATGGCTAGAGATTGAAAGCAACTCAGAATTACCTATACTAAATATTTTATTTTTCCCTAGCTAGAATATGTTACATCAAATATGCATCCCTTCCAAACTTGTCTGAGTTTGTGAAGGGAATGCCAATTGATTTTCTACAGGAGTGGTGTCTCAAAAACAAAGCGATAACTGACATATTTAAAGCTTCAGCACAAACACGAGAGATTCTATGAACACAGAGATTGATCTATTCTATTTTCTTTCATTAAACATGTTCCTTCTAGGTGCCTTCTAGGAAAAATAATGTGGAGGCAACTTTTGATGTGGAGTGAACAAAATGAGGATTTTAGGCTTCACAGACATAAACCTGGCATATCTGAAGAGCAGTACAGTCAACTTTAAAACTTGAAGAAAAAATACTCCCATATTTCTTCAGTCAAAGTGTATTTATATAGCAGGAATGAATAAAATAAGCTTCAATATCTTTGGTAAAGATTTATTCTATGTCAGTTCTTTGAGAAATTTAGAAGAAAGCAGCGAGAAGCATTCACATTTTATCTTCAGTTACACATTACAGATAGTTTTCTTAACCTGGGATTCAAACCAAAACATATTTTTTCATAAACTAAAGTGAACTAAAAAGACATATGTAGCCAGTGAAAAAATGTCAAGGCTTTTTTCTCACCAGGCAGCCCACAAGCAAAATGAGGTGTTTAGTCTTGTAGAAGGACAAAATGGATATATATTCTGAATTTTCCTCCAGAAAAATACATTGTGGTTTTTTCCAGATCTGCTAAGAAATCCTTCTATAACTCCTTTTTCCATTCAGCCTGCTGTTTACACTATGTAAAACTAGGAGAAAACAATTTTTTAACATCTTTCCCTCCTTTTAGACTGTTATTTAAAGAAATATTTTGGTCGAAGTGCAATAGCCTCACAATCTTCCCCAGCAATTTTGTCATCACATACCATAAACAATATGTCAAAACAAAATTAACTTTACAGATTCATTCAGTTTACATTCTCTGTAATTCAGTTGAAACTGAAATGAAGACTACTACATATCCAAATTCAGAATGCTGTTGCCAGAATCAGACCTTATCATATATCTATGCTTTATCTGCAGCAGTACCATAAATTAAAAAGTAATATGAATTAATTTCAAAATTAGATCATTAGACCTAACTGTAGCATCAAACACAATTGTAGAATAATTTTTCTATTTTATTGTCTTCCTCTTCAATGTCAAAAACTTTATTCCACATGGGGAAGARAAAATCCTCTTTTGCCCCAGTCATGAATACTGAATTTTGGTTTTAATTTAGTATTTTTATAATAACAATCCACTAAAGGTACATAAGCATGCTACTCTCATATTTCAGTTTAAATATATCTCTGCAACTAAAAATATAGATAAAAATGTGTAACTCCTCTCAGTTTCTGGCTTTTCCTGTGAGCCTCTTCTGGCAGTCTAAGATTCTCTTGAACTCCATGGGAGTCTATATGTCATAAAGGTCTCTAACTTTAAAAAAACCCTGAGGTTAATGCCAAAATAATGTAATGTAGTACAAATTGGCAAAATTACCTTTCTGTGTGAGAGGGTGACAAAATCCACTCCTCTTTGGAAAAGTTCAACCTGAGAGCAGATTTTCCTTTAAACTAGAATGCTTTTCTTCTTTGCATTGCGTAGAAAAGAAAAATATGCTTTTGTTGGACCATGCTACCTGTACAAACACTCTCTACTACCTTATGTCCTTGTTATCCCCATCTTCTCTCCTATACATGGGCAAAACTTAAGAATGTCCAGACATATTTTAATGACCCTGGATAAATCTTGTCTCAGAAGCTGTCAGACTACAAAAAGTTACTCTATGCACTTTAAGTAACAAGCTGTCTCCAGCATTTTTTAATTCTGAATAGCTCATCCTATTGAAATGCTGTTTTAATCCAAGCTACTTTGCATAATCCCATTGGATCAAAAAACAGATGTTTCTTGTCCACACAACCAGTTAATTACATGGAGACAACAAACATCCAAATTCAGAAATAGTCTATGTGTGTATGTAAAAAGCCAGTCCTTACCACTTTTCATCACTGTGATGAGGTTTGCATTTAATGCTGAGTACCTGCTTACAAGGAGACATCCCAGCATCAATATTTTTTTAAAAGCTATTTATATGCCAAAGGATTTTCAGATTAAAAAATTACTGGTTGAGTGGGTGATACTTTTTCCCAGAAGTCATCTGCAGATAAATGTGCAAAGATGGTGTCTGTTATGAGAGACGTCCTCTGTTGATGGTCCATAATTCAAAGTTATTGAATCAGGATGATTCAAATTACACAGTGCTGATACCAATAACAGCAGAATAAGATAAAAATCCCTGTCAAAGGAAATAGATTTTTAATCTGGTTTTGGCCTGTTTTCATAAGGGAAATATATTTTTTAAATCATACTGTCGATCAACATGCCATTCATAAAAGTTCTAGTAATTTTGGTCATATTCAGACAAATTATTCTTTCAAAGATTAGCAGGTAGGTGAAGGAAGGACGTTAAATTATTTGAGGTGAGGCGGGCAGAGCTGTCATGATATGTTCCACCTAAAAGCAGCTGGCCAGAGAACCACTGCTGACCTGCTGGTGACAGAGCTCTAAGAAAGCAAAACTGAGCTTCATTTTGTACACTTAGGGCATCTTAGGAGATCTGTGCAAAAGAGAATCTTGGGTAAATGGGACACACTGGGTACATATCTGAAAGAAATTAGGTTTTTCTGATCCAGAAGTGACTAAGTGATCTGGGAGAGTTAAAATTTCTTCAGGTGAAGTAATCATGGGTGTTTAACTTTAGTTACACTTGAAAAGCTGAAAAATCTTTCACAGTAAAGTTCCCGTTAGGCCTCTGAACATGTGACTGAATTTTTTACATAAGACTTCTGAAAATTAGATTATAACAATACAAAAAAACAGCAGAATTATTTTAATTAGTTTCTAAAGTTTTCTTTAGTGTTCATTTTGGATTAGAGAAATATACCTGCTAAGCATAGCTATGCTTCTAAGTGAGAGAAAAATGTTATTTAGTTTTTATAACAATAGATTTCCAAAGTGTTTTCCCTTCAAACATATCTATTAAATAACAGTCTGGTAAGTCCACTGATGACAAGACGTTCCCTCTTCTCTCCACTCTAAATAGGGGAATTTTTGAAATTATTCTGAAAATAACTCAGAATTTTTAAAAATCTCTAAATGGGATGTTTCTCACTATCTTGCAGTAAAAAATAGAGCTAACCTTATTCAGGATAACCCCAAAAAATAACAATATGGCATGTGACAACTTCAAAACCATTTTGTTAATCAAAATACACAGCAAAATCTATAGCAAGGATCTGGATGTGATGCTCCTATTTTCTTCTCGCTGAGGAAACCCAACTTTTTGAGATAGTGTTCATCCCTTAATCTTAGTTGCATACATGGGACAAAAAATATGTCAGGTAGGTTTCCATTGTATTACCCTAAGAATGGAAAAGTACTTGAAGTACAATGTATGTTGGACACTGAATGTGTAAGAGGTCAGAATCATTAAGCAAAACACTCTGGTTTAGTTTAGGATAGGTGAATCCAAGAGGTACTCCTGGTCTGAGGAAAAAATTCCTCCATTTGTTTTACGAAAGATTCCTATACACTCTGCTGTCTCAAATTTACTTAAACTTCCCTAAAACACAGAGTAATTAAGCCTTGGAACTGTTCCAACCACCTTTAAAAGATTTTTGCTATCTATTTCATATCATAGAAACTCCCCAACTAAAGACAAAAGCCCTAATGAGTGTGGGTGTTTGCTGTCTTTTGATTTTATAGATATTGAACCCAGAAGGATTCCATTTCTCTCATGCTGCATTCACTAGGCATTTGCAACTACCCATTTCGTCCCTGTTCACATCTTTCAGCTGGTAATATAATCCTGAGCTGATGCTAAGCACTTGCATGTTATTACCCACAGTGCAAAGTCAATTATTCTCATGGATTCTCACAGGGCACATATGCTCTATTACAGTTTTGTGAGTTTACTTGCTCACATAAAGCTTAATACAGCAAGTTTTCTTTGTTAAAATGTTGTATATAATATACCCCTGAAGAATGTGGTTTTTTGTTGAGTAGGTGGGTGCTACGAGAGTGTGGTTTTTGTTGAGTAGGTGGGTGCTAGGACTTGATAGCTCTTGATGAGTACCTGTTTAATGTCAGATGACTTTTAAGGCTGCCCTACAACCCAATCCATTCTGATTCCATGACTCTATGATATGTGTCAGAAAGTTGGATCAAGATCGAAGACACTGTCTCAAACACTTTGTCAAGACTGAATCAGAGCTGCTGCCAGTTAAGTGTCTGGATAGAGACAAAATTAGTGCAAGGCACTCACAGAAGTCTGCTGACCAGCAAGCACTGACCCTCGCAGCAGCACCAAGGAAAAAATACAACAAACAAAAAATTTGGCAGAACTACACTTTATTAAAAATTGAAACACACCCAGAGCAAGGCTGGGAATCTAATTAAAATTTGCAATCAAATCCTACAATAATTTAGAATGAGTTGGAATTTTGGAAGTTATCTGGTCCAGCCTTCAAGGTGCATGTTCAAGGTCCCAGTCTGCTGCATGGCCAACCATGATGATTCAGCTGCAGCATCAGGGCCTSAAGTTTTGAAATGTCCAAGGATGCAGTTTTGACAAGTCCTCTGGGCACCTATTCCAATGTTTTGCTACCTAAGCATAAAAAGCAAAATCCAAAATTTCATCTTTAAGGACTTATACTAGGTCATTTTGCAAGTACTCCATAAATTTCTTATATGTGGTTTTATTCACAGAAGGCACTAATTTGTCACATAGTCCTCTTTTTATATGAAAACATAACTTTATCTACAACTATAAATTAGAAAGCATTTCTAATTATGAAAAGATTTCCTGGAGAAATAAACAGTGATATTGCTGTTCTATGAAATGGAAATTATATTTCTTTCAATGGATCCTTAAAGAACTTTTGAGTTTATTTAAAAGCCTTCACGGTGTCTGGAAAATAACTGCACTGTAATATTTGATGAAATTTTCTAGGACCTGTCTGAAGCTTGAATTGCAGTACAAACAGTGAAAGAAATTCCTCCTAAATTGCAGAGTGCTTTTATAATGTTAATTATTCAACAAAATTATTACTGATTAGTTATCAGAAAATTGTATTTAAGCAGAAGAAAAAAATCTGACATAGTAAATAGGTATTTCTTAAACTGTTTATGGCCTTTAAAAATGTGTGTATGCCTTTGACTAAGACTAGATAATGAGTGGATTCCATTTTGTACTTAGAAATACCAACAATTAATTCTTAGATCTACACTAATGATACTGTGGCTGTTACTTCCGAGATCAAATAAATAGTGGAAGGTTCCTCTGACAGTAATTAGGTTTATTTATTTATGTATTTATTTATTAATAAACAGCACACAAACTTTAGATACTCCTTAGCACATTTTTATTGCAAAGTGAGTGGTATTTAAGTAATTTAATATTCAGACATTATTTCTCCAACCTCCAAGCTGCCTAGGGAAAATATTTATGCTAAAGAACTGCACATAATATGAGGAGAAACAGTTTCCTTGCAATAATTATTATCCTTGCTTAGATTTACCAGCTGACACATGAAAGTTATTTAAGGACTGAATTACTTCAGATTAGATCATTAATTACAATTTGTAATTACTTAAAAAAATTCCAAGGTATTCAAAATTTTAAAGTATGCAAAACTCTGTCAGTTATTTTTTAATATATTCTTTGTCTTCTGTTCATTCTTTGTCTCCCAAAGACATCTGTATCAATTGAAATCAAAGATTCTGTCTATGACTGAAATAATTTAGTGGATTTCAAATTTGATTTTTAGAATAAATATCTATTCAGGGGACAGTGAGGGCTAAGATTTGTCAGACTTTTGGGAGCTAGGATATTTATGAGTTCAGGCATTTAGCTCTGAGTATTTGGAATTGGAAAACATGATTTTGACTGGCTGATAAGCATAGAAGTATAAAAATCAATGCTTGCAATTCCTTTGTTACCATGACAACTATATAACTAGCAGATGTGAATTATATCATTGTAACACCAAGAAACATTTTAATTGATAGAGTTGTTTTCAAATTATACACAAGCCATAAAGCAACAAGACAGTGGACAAGGGATCCTATTGTTGATTCTTGGTATGTTAGAAGAGGTAATGAGACCTGACATAGCCAAAAAATCAAAACCTGCTGTTCAAATGCTCTTTGGGCATGACCATGCTGATAGCACTGACTGGAATGAAAGAAAAGACTGAGCTCAAATGCTCTGTGTGCACATGGCAGCTGAGTGACCTGAAAGGGGAATGGTAAATGCTTAAGCACTGTCACAGAAAAGGTTTGTACTTAGGCACAAAAGTGCTGCCTGCCAAATAAGATTAGCAAATCACAGAATCACAGACTGTTTTGGGTTGGTTACCTTAAAAATCGTCCTGTTCCAGCCCCCTGCCATGGGCAGCAACACCTCCCACTAGACCAGGTTGCTCAAAGCCCCATCCAACCTSGCCTTGAATAATTCCAGGGAATAGATAAAGATAAGTTATGTCTAATTTTAAAACTGATTATTTATCCTAAAATAATTTAAGTATTTTCTAAAAAGAATGACAACCATTTCTTTATGTTAGGCAAAATTTTGACAAAGCCACCAGCCACAAAAGAAAGCCCTTCAGAAACATGATTTCATCTCTCTCATCTCCTATAACCTCTCTCTTTTGTCAGGCCTGACTTGGCACTACATATGATCTTTGTTCAGATCTATATTCCCTACCTGCTCAAATCTTTAGTTTCTGTAGGATTCACTGAATATCAGTACTGTGTTTCTATGGGAAATTAGATGAGCATGAATTTATTTGATTTTGAGGACTGGAAAAGAAGAGGTTCAAAATTTCATATGAAGTGAAACAAAAAAAAAGGACAAGTTCTGAACATTCAGTGCAGTAATTTTTTGTGTTTGCAGTTTTGTATACAGCAATAAGAAATTATAATTAAAAAATTACAAAAAATAAAAACCAGAGCATTTCCCTTTAAATAAAATCATTATCAAATATTAAAATTTTGTTTAAGTACAAAGTAAAAAGGCACTTTTTCAGCTAATGAATCAAAAAAAATCCCAAAATTTGAAAATAGAACTACATGGCTTATAATTCTTAAAGCATAACCTGCAGATTTCTATCTCTTGAAATAAATAAACTCTGTATAAAATGGTATCAAAATATGCTAATTCATGTCTATTTCTTGCTAGATGGACGTTAGAGCAAGGAATGAGAGCATACATGGGTTTGATTCTTTTAAAGAAAATGAGAAATAGCATATAGAGGAAATGTAATGTATTATAAGTGATAATTAATATCTCTAGAAGAAACCACTTGTCCCTCCTTTACTGCAAGGGACAGTTTCTGTATCAAGTTTGAGATAGCATAAAATATTGGTTTGACATAAAAGAAATAATTAWATTTTCCTTCACTAGAAAACATTATTACATTTTTTTGCCTTGAGTGGAAGAGCTTAAAAATATGGAATTGAATTAGTTTAGCAAAACCAACACAACTTTAAGGGAAACTAGATTTATATTTAGTTATGTCAAAGAATTCTTTGTTAAGCAGTTAGTTCTGTTCCCTTACAGTGTAGTAATTCGCTTCATAGTCTCTGCCCACTCTTTCAAGTAATCCAAACCACCAATAACTTTGCATCCTGTTTTTTGATACAGAAACATGAAGGACTGACAAAGGATTTAAGAGTACTTTTACTCAATTTTACTCCTACTTTTACTGTGACAACAACCATAAAAGTTATGCCGTCTTCGAAAAAAATTTGGTAGTAATTCTCATTTAAATATTGTTGGTGTGGTATTATCAAGCTGACTGCTCAGAACTTTAATCTTAATCTTCTGTTAATAAAATCTTGTTGGCCGTAAAAAAAAGTTATTTCAATAATGAGCATAATCTGTCCTTTGAATACAAAAGGTATAAATCTTTGTATGCTCTTTTCAGCAGATCGTTGTGGTAGTGTTCAGGAGGGTTTCGAAGATGAGAGAGAGACGAAAGCCTTGACTTCATCAGAAGGCTTGATTTATTATCTTATAATATGTATATATTATATTATATTAAAAAGAGAAGGGAAAGGGGGAGAAGGTTTCTCCCAGAGGCTGCTATGCTAAGAATAGAATAGAATAGAATGCACAACAACAGAACTCTGCCCCAGAGAACTGTCCTTCATTGGCCATCAACCWTAAACACCCAGGATGGACCARTCACAGATGCACCTGTTACATTCCACAGCAGCAGATAATCATTGTTTACATTTGTCACTGAACTGCAGCTCTCAGAAATCCTAAGAAAGGATTTCTCATGAAAGATGTCTGCGACAGATCATCAACTTCTGTTTGTAGGAGTACTCAGTGGAGTGGTTTTTTGATCCCTGGAAGATGCTTCCAATACCATGAAAACCACCTTCAGTTCTCCTTCTGACAGGATCTTGGACAAAAATGCATACAAGGCCAGTGTAAAAACTCCTAATTAGTGTGTCATTATATCCAAATTCAATAGGAGCAACCTACGTGTGACAAACAGTCAATTGATGCTGAGTTTATTAACAGAGATGCAGAACCTAGTTTGAATTGTCCGTAGAAAAAGTGTCAGACAAGTAGGGCTGTGAATAGTGCAGTAAATAAGAAGAAATGCAGTCTTGCTGCAGAGAAGGTAAAGACCATCCTGGGCTGCTTTAGGCAAAGTACTGCCAGCAGCTGGAGGGAGGTGATCCTTCTTTTTTTAGCACTGGCCAGTCCACACCTGGAGCACTGCTGCCAATTATGAGCATCTCAGTTCAAGAGAGGCATGGAGATGCTGGATAAAGTCCAGAGAAAGGCCACAAGGATGATTAAGGGGCTGCAGCATCTGACACGTGAGGCAAGGCTCCATGAGCTGAGACTGTGCAGCCTGGAGAGGAGAAGGCTCAGAGACATCTTGTTAATGTGCATACATACCTGGTGGGAGGGAATGAAGAAGGAGGAGCTAGGCTCTTTTCAGTGATCCCCAGGGACAAGGCCAGAGATTATGGGTTTAAAATGAAACACAGGAGGGCCCTTTCTGAACATGAGGAAACACTTTTTTATAGTGTCAGGGACCAAGATCTGACACAGGTTGCCCAGAGAGATTGTAGAGCCTCYATCCTAAATACAGTAAAAGTCCACCTGGACACGTCCCAGGCAAATGGCTGTACTTGAGCAGGTATCCTGCTGGAGTASGGAGGTTTAGCAGGTGACCTCAGAGGTTGCTTCCAGCCTCAGTCTTTCTGTGATTCTATGATTCAATGAAAGATTTGGCAAACTGTCTGGAAACCTTTAGTTAAACAGGCATCCCAGTAATGAAGTAGGACTCTATTATCCAAAACTGAATTGTTCTGTCTATGCTCTCTAATCTCATTTATGAGATGGAATAGTTTTCCTTTTCCTCCTAGTCTACTTCAATAACTCCAGAAATACTTGAATCATAGGAATAAATGAATGACTTGAATAAATAGGCCACACTGACCAAATCTCCTTTATGAACATTTATCCAGGCAACTTCTATCTCCACAGATTATCATAGTTTACTATGAAGTCATTCTGGCATAACACTGCAAGAACATTTCATCAGTGTGGGGTATAAAATGTAATAGCTCACTCATTCAACCATACTTTATTACATCTCCACTGTGTGGTTTGCAGTAGTTTCAATTTGTTTGAATGGCCAATTGAAAACTTTGGCTTCATCTTGTAGGACAATTTCCATTCATTTCCAACAGGATGTTACCTTCCAAAATACAGTTAGATATTTTAAAACTTATACTTCTCTGGTAGCCTTGCCCATTTTGATAAAACATGCTGGAGCAAACAAAGGCTCTTTCATATTTTCATCTTCCTCTTGCATGTCATTACCTGGTTAGGCAATGTCCTTGCTGAGTTGAAATAAATATATGTCCAATGTATTTTATTTCGGTTATTAAATCAGTTAGAGCATGTCTTTTTCCTGTTTGCGTTTTTCTTTTGTTTGTTTGTTTGGCTGTGGATTGTTTCTGGTTTTTCAACTCTGAGGAAGCAGGAGGAGGCACAGGAAATTCCTACTGGAAAGCTGAATACGGGAGATACTTCAAGGTAGTAATCAATGCAGCCTATGTACTTCTGCATAAATTGTTTTTTGATGTACCAAGAACATCATATAGGCATATCTGAAAAAAATGAAATAAATATAACAGTGGGGATGCAAAAAGTACGGGAAAAATCTAAAGAGGATTTGATTAAAATTAAAATTATCCAATCAATAATCATCCATCTTGTGAAGTTCTCCAACTGTTTAGCACACTAAATATGGCATTTAGTGTGTGTAATGGTAATTTTTATCTCAGCATTGCATTAAAGTGCTGTATCTCCTCCATCACTGCCTCCTTATGCCAGTAAACTAAGTTATTCACATAGTCATGTGCCTTCTCTGAAAGACTAAGAACATTCTTCAAGTTGACTACATAATATTAATTACAGTTAAGATTTATTCATTGTGTTTTGTGTTGCCTTGTCCTATTTTTTTAATTTCTAAAATACTTTATCAATATCAAGCATTAATTCAGAGGACAGTAGAGATAACAGAGGCTGAAGACTGACCATTCATAATTATGTCTGGGGATTGCAATGTCTACTGAGGAAAGATGATGCACTTAAGGAGATTGTTTTTTATTTCAACGACTGGCATTTCATTTCAAGCCATAAAAATAAAAAAACACTGTTAATATAGATGCTAAAATATTAATTCATATCTTCCACAGTATCTGGGATATAAATATGTAAAAATTTACAGCACTATTTTTTTGAGTAAATATAAATACATGTGGTGCTTTTTAGCAGTAAATTGTCACATTAGTTTGGCCACTGTAAAAAAATACCATATTATGTTATTCTGCCTGTCACCTCTTCTTCCATTATTCAACACCAAGCATGTGTCTCAAGTATTGAAAAGCCTAAATAACAAGTATTCCTTTACAGTATTAGGGAAACAAAGCAAACATAACAGAATAATATTCTAATAGTATTATTGGAACATYATAATACCCAGATTCACTTTAGTGTTAGGGTTTCTTTCCTTATGGACCTTAYGTTCTACTTACAGGAATAGAGAGCCCTAGTAGAACAGATATAGCCTTCTCAGGATCATTGAATCCCAGAAATCATCATGCCCAAGGTTCCCAATACAGTTTTATCATGTAACCAAATCCCTACCTGCTCCATAAACTCCTTTTTTTTTTTTTTTTTTTTTTTTCTGAAAATACAAGAATAAGCAACACCACAGAATAAAGAAATTTGTCAGGTTGGAAAAGACCACAGTGGATCATCTGGTCGAAGCAGGGTCATCCCAGAGCCCACGATACAGGATTGTGTCCAGGCAATCCCTGAGTATCTCCACAAAAGGAGACTCCACAGCCTCTTTGGGCAACCTGTTCCAATGTGTAGCACAGGCACAGTAAAGAAGTTCTTCCTCATATTCAGGTGGAGCTTCCTCTTTATTAATTTCTTCCTTTTATCTCTTGTCCTATTGCTGGGCACCACCTAGAGGAGCCTGGATCCATCCTCTTGTCACCCTTCCTTCAGGTACTTACAGACATTGATGAAGTTCTCTAAGTTTGTCTCTTCTTAAGATTGAGCAGGCCCAGTTCCCTCAACCTTTCCTCATAAGAGAGAAGCTCCAGTCCCTTCATCATCTTTTCAGCCCTCCTTTGGACCTGCTTCAAGGGCTGTATGTCCTTTTCATCCCAAGGAGCCCAGAACGGGACACAGCTCTCCAGATGAGGCCTCATCAGGGCTGAGCAGAGGGGCAGCATCACATCCCTCAACCTCCTGGCAATGCTTTTCCTAATGCACCAGGATGCCATTGGCCTTCTTGGCCAGCAGGACCCACTGCTGGCTCATGGACAGCTTGGTTCCCCCAGGACCCCCAGGTCCTTCTCTGCAGAGCTGCTTCCAAGCAGGTCAGTCCCCAGCCTGTGCTGGTGCCTGGGGTTATTCTTCCCCAGGGGCAGGACCCTGCATTTGCCTTTGCTGAACTTCTGACAGTTCCTCTCTGTCCCTCTCTTCATCCTGTCAAGGTCCTTCTGAAGGGCTGCACAGCCCTCTGGGCTATCAGCCACTCCTCCCAGCTTTGTGTCAAACTTGCTAAGCAGGCACTCTGTGCCTTCATCCAAGTCATGGATATGTTAAATAATACTGGGCCCAGTATTGAGCCTTGGGGGATACCACTAATGACTGGCCTCCAAACAGACATTGTGCCACTGACTACAACCATCTGGGATCTGCCATTCATCCAATTCTCAATCCACTTCACTGCCCATTCATGCTGTCTATTCATCCAGTCCATACTTCTTGAGTTTGTCTATGAGGATGTTGTGACAGGGTTGAAAGCCTTGCTGAAGTCAAGGTAGACAATGTATACTGCTCTCCCCTCATCCATCCAGGCAGTTGTTTCATCACAGAAGGTCATCAGTTTGGTCAAGCATGATTTATCTTTATTGAATCCATGCTGACTACTGCTGATCACCTTCTTGTCAACCATGTGCATAGAGATTGCATCCAGAATGAGGCCATCCATCAGTTTCCAGGGATTGAGGTGAGGCTGACTGGCCTGTAGTCCCCTGGGTCCTCCTTCTCGCCCTGTTGAAGCCTAAGATGAAATCTGCTTTATTCCAGTCCTCAAGCACCTCTCCTGATCGCCACAACCTCTCAAAAATGATCATGAGTAGCCTCACTACGGTGTCTGCCAACTCTCTGAGCACTCATGGATACATCCCATTAGGGCCTTGTGGATGTTGAGTTTGCCTGAGTGTTCTCTAACCCAATCCTCCTTGCCCAAGGGAAGTCTCCATTCAACATGCCTTTTCCTTGGTCTTCTGGGTGAGAGATTCCTGAGGCCTGGTCTTGTCAGTGAGGATCAGTGCAAAGAATTTCAGTAACTCTTCCTCCTCCATGTCCTCTGTTACCAGAGTTCTTCCTACACTTAGCAATGGGCCCACATTTTCTTTGTTTTCCTTTTGCTATGGATATATTTGAAGAATACACAATGAAATGGGCTACTGGAGATCACTACAACAATAATTTCATTCTGCTCACAAACTTCAGTGTTGGAGGAGCAGTCCTCTTTCTCAGTAACATTTTATACCTTCTGCTGCCCATAGTTGTTTGTCTCCACCCTCACATGGCTCCTTAACATAATTAATTTTTACAGTGCTTTGTGCTGGACTAAAAACAAACCCAGTAAGTATGAAAATAATAAAGATCACTTTCTTTTTATTACAATTATCTACAATGTATGGATATAATTTTAATTTTGAAATCAAATTATCTCACATATGATTAAATTATACTTTCAAATTTTGTTTGCTTATAGGATCACAGAATTGATTTTATGTTTAAAGCTGCTAGAGGACCTCTATTTTTATTTAGGGTGCTTTCTTGCACAGTTGACTTCCTTGTATTACTTCTGAAGAGGTTATTGTCATCTCTTCATCCTATGAAATTGTAACTGCCTTTTAAAACCATAATAGAGTCATGTTATTTATTGTTATCACTCTATTTCTAAAGAAAAAAAAACTTGCTTTGAGGAAAATGTAGCTAAACGTTAATTTCTTTGGTCAATGTAACAAAGAATTCAATTTGCAAAATTATATACTCCATCAGCCCACAGGAAAGTTGATTCTGCCTCAGTTCTTTCCTCTGAAGCCTGTTACAAAGATGACTAAAATTATGAGTCTGTTAAAGATATACCACGAGTTCTCCAGTTTTTACAAAATACACTGTCATGTATGGTTTCTCATAACCCTTTGAAAGTGATTTAACATACTTGTTCTTCTTTACATTTTACTTCATCCCAATAACAGGAGTAAAAGGTAAATTACAATAAGCTTAAATTACAGCCTCTCAGTTTCAACCACTAAGAATTAATCCACTATATTTAATGCTGAAAACATATCTTTGACTATAAATTCATTCATTTTGCAACAATATCCTGGCAAATGAAAAGTTTCAACAGTTGCCAATCCAATTCTTTTGATGTACAAAGTAATTTTTACTGATTTCTTATTTGTAGGGCACTATAAGTGTAGAGATAATTTCCTTTAGACTAGCAAATTGCTGCTAATAATCTTAAGTTAAAACCTTCAGGAAATGAGCTAGAAATTAGTCTAGTGTGCATAAACGTACAGCATTGAACAGGGATGTATTTGTGAATTTAAGTAGCCCTCTAGTTGGTAGAAAGAATCAATATCTGGTTATGTCCCTTCTCCTGGTCTTTATTTTTTTCCTCAGGCAAATGCAGTGCCCTGTGGCTCCGTTGCTCTAAAATAAACTTTGCAAAGGCAATGATAATTGTTGATGGTTACTGTTGTTTTGACCATCACTGCTAATTGGTAGGAGAGTTTGTGTTACGCTTCAGCTGAAATATCTATTTCTGTTTTCTCAAAAACAAAGCTAAAATGTCAGATAAATAGAACTTCTGAGAATTCCCTCGCTATAAAAGACCGTTAAAATTCACATATTTTGTGTTAATTTTTTTTTTTTTTTTTAATTACTAGCAGGTTCTTAAGCCTCACATATCCCCAAAAGAATGAGGTCCAGACATTTAAACCCTTTGCAATCCTTTAAAATTCTGTATGGCAATTCGAGTGGGAATATAGAGCTTTAGAGCATCTGAGGTATGGAAAATAATGGTTATCAAGACCTACTAAAATATCTTTTCCTAAGCATATGGCTGACATCTCTGAAACTCTGCTTCTGCTCTGTGGGAATCCTTTAATGGTTCTGTGAGAAAGGCCATGATACAATCTGCTCAAAATAACTGGAAAAAAAAAACTTGGCATATTTAGTTAATTCTCGAAGTAAAGCAATAGCAACACTTCAGTTTCCTAAAATAACTGTAATTATATTTGCACATTTAAGTAGTCACTGTACATGTTTGATCATAGGATTGACTGAATGTTATCAAATTTCCATTGTGGTCATTTGATTGGAAACACATGCAAAGCACCTACTGCACAGAAAACTACTATACTAACGAAAAAATTCCAAAATAAGTACTCTCAAGCTATATTACTATGCTCCAGAAATAGTCAGCACAACAGTAATAAAGGGAATGCTAGTTTGATGAAATGTCTGCAAGACCATTGTACATTTGATTCTATTAATTTACATTGCTGCTTCACTGGTGGGCTCCCTTAAGATAGTTAATTTGAATAGAGGTGTTGAATGACATTTACATTTAGACATGCTTGTAGCAACAATGGGGAAAAGTGCTTTTGAGTAAGCTTATTGTCAAGAGATTGATGTGATATTCTAAAGCCACTATTGTATTTTATTAACGGGGGTTATCAACTGAATCACAATGAAATGCTAAGACCTCCACACCTTTTTGCCCTCAAAATCTGACAGTATTTTTCATTTGGACCAGAGCATTAAGAACTACATTCCTGCTGCTTCAGGGAACTTTTATTAAAAGGATTAAAAATTCCCCTGTCATTGGTGTAACACAGGTGAATTGCTATCCTCGAAAAAGACAGAGAAAGAATGGTGAAATCAGGGCATGGATATTCTCACTTGTATGTATATTTTCTTAATTATTACTGTGATAAGAATACTGTTAACACAAAAGGGGGTTTTGTATTTGTTCTAACTATGTCATTTTACACTTTCCATTTTATTTGTTTGCAATGTCTCTTTATTTCTTCAAAGTATTCTAGTTGCCATGTCTTCTTCTGGATTAAATGTCACTGCTTTATTCCAGGTTTGTGCTAAAATGGAGATAGTGGTGATTATGAAATTCCCAATAATATATGAACAAAATGCATTAACATGAAATACACTAATACAAACACAAAATAAGAAATACTAATATGAAATGTTAGCTAGCATTAAAATTCTGTTCATCTTTTGCATCAATAATTCCCTCCATACTACGTAGAACATAGAACTGGAACCAACTGAATACTTTTTAGGTCCTCCTGCCCAAGTTTAACGAAGAAAATAAGCAGTGAATTTTCCAGATCTGTAATTTAGAAGTTTTGTATTTTCAATGTGAACATCTGTGAATACAGACTTGACTGTCAGTTTGTGGAGACCCTGGGGGGCACTCCCTGGTTTAGGGACGTACAAGAAACTCGCCTTAAAAAGCTGTTAAAACCCCATTGGCTCGTTCCCCTTTTCCTATGTCCATTCCTGTGTCCCTGAGCCACTCCCTCCCTATCCCCTGATTGGCTGTTATCTTTGTACTGCCTCAAGACCAGATTTATCCCCAGGCCCCTCGGAGACTGATAAACTTGAACCCTCCATATGTGATTGCTGGGACCTGATAATCTCACCGCGCAGCTGAATAAAACATGTGGATATTATGCAAAGGCCCTTTTTGCTTCCTTACCCTGGACTATACTAGCAGCTCTTCAGGCTCCAACATCAGTTGATGAATAACTACATTTACAATGAAATTTTGAAGATCCACAGCAGCATTTTCAAAAGAGATAAATAAGGTACTTCTTGAAAATAAGAGATGTAACATGACTAGAAAGAAGTCGTCACGTGAAGATGCAATAGTCAGTATTTACCCGCAATAAATCAGTCTTATTTTTCATTGATTATAATTTGTATTAATTTTTCAATTGTTCTCCTGTACACACTACCTGATACACAGCCTATGAAGGTAATTAATGATATATACACTATAAAACTATAACTAGCATAATAAAGACCGAAACTTGAATTTCTGTGTTCATATTCCCAATGCAAAAGCAGATGTTAAATGAGGCAGCACAGAATTAAAACACATAAGTGGTCTAAGAGCTCCTCTGTCAGAAAGCTATTTGCTGTCCATGTTTTAATCATGAAAACTAATAAGTATGGAAATATTTGCCTTCCATAGGGAATAAATACCAAATTTTCAAAGTCCTACGGGCATTAGGACTGTCCTAGTCACTGAATTTTGCAGAAGTTGCAAACTCTTCTCATTTAGATGTCTGCTTCCATTAGCATCCCTCAAAAAACCTAGAGAGTGTTATCCATTTTGATTGCTTTGTTGCTGTCCATTTGCATACAGACATATGGTGTGGGAGATCATTTTACAAAATGGTTACTTGAATATATGGAAAGCAATCATGCAACTTTGGAACATTTTAAAGGACACTCAGACGTCTCAAGCTGCCATTCCTGTGTCTCACATATGTTTGTTTGCACTTAGCAGAGTATCACAGATGCACTTTGTTGTAAAATGCTGACTTAAGTGATGTTTGAGATACTTTGTAATAGGAGCGTTTTCTTCCAATTTCCTATGACCACAACTCCGTAGACTCCCCAACAGCAATAATTCCTGTGAATACTGCAGAGGATCCCCTACAAATTCTATATTCAAATCCAATTATGAGGACTCAGCAGAGTTGAGATGTGTCCCCTGGGGGAAGGTAAACAGCTGCATACCCTCCATTTAGCTACTGCAGATGCTGGTCTGTCATTTTCCTTTAAATTTCTTTACCTAATGTTTAGATCTTCATGTCTGCTGCAGGCTGACCTTTACCACTAAGCCATCACAGCTCAAGTGAACAGAATCACATATCTGACACCTCACTCTGCTCAACTCAGCATAGTAACAGCTCTTTATAGTGCCCTCTCTACATTATAAACTCACTGAGATTAAAGAAAACAAACTAAAAAAGAAATCACTTCAAAGCGCAACTCCTTTGTGTATTAAATGCAGCACAGAAAATATTTATACTTTAAATTCAACTGGAAAAGGCAAGATACAAGATACAAAAAATAAATCTCTTGATTTACAGTCATTCATTCCCACATTAAAGTATCACCAAAAAAGACAAAGGAAGAAGATGCTTTTATAATGAACTGGGCAGATAATGTAGTCATTTTCTCAAATGGTGAGTTTTATCATTTGCCAAAGGGATATAACCATCAGGTTTTTTTCAGATACTGTAGTTATTGCATACATGCAAATGAATAGCATATTCTTCATTTAGATGCTTTGTCTCTCTTCAGATAATGGCATTGTGGAACCAACTCTGTGAGATGGATAAAAAATTTAGTGCTGTTTGCCATTTTTACCCAGGATTTCTCTCTTCAAAATAGTCCTGATTAGTTTAGTCTGAGATGGAATGAAAAATTACCAAATCCAAATATGTTTTATGGAAATGTATGCAAAATAAATTTGTATTATAATCTGTATTAACCCAAGGTTTTTATCTTTTAGATATCTTTCAGACATCTTTCAGATACCTTAAGCTTTATGTGTCTACAAAGCAACACTTTACAGAAGTTTTTCCTTCGGTTTTTTCCATGCATTTATTATAAGACAGCTATGGCAATCTGATCTTCACAATTTTATTACTAATACATTTGTTATACAAGAGCTAGAACTAAAACAAGACGATTTTTCCTTCCATTCTTAAGCCACAGGTAGGAGTGGAGGAATGTGAAGCAAGAACATTTTTCTCCAACACTTGCCATTTGAGCCAACTGGGCTTCAATCGTTGGTACCTATTTCCTCTATCAAAAACAGGAGTTCTAGTTCTAGTTTTTGATCTTTTACTCCATAAAATATTAGAAAAATCTCTGGCTTTTAGACATCTGTAAGCAAAGTCTCTGCTCGTTACAGAAAGACTGGTACATTCCATTTCCAGTTGTTTCCCGAAGTTTTTTCCTCTACCTATATCTGGCTTTAACTGAAACAGGATGATTTTTATCTGCATTTTTATTTGGTTTTCTGATAATGGGGACTAGATGTTTTCAATGCTCCTTACTGCTATACCATGATTCACAACTGTAACATTTATAAACCTAAAAATGATCCCAGTTTTCGGCTTCTTTATCTATTTTTCACTATAGGCTTACATCTTATTCGCATTTTTGACGAAGGTTATAGTGCAAAAACARGAAGCTGTATGACTCTGTTGCTATGAAGAAACATGACTAGATTCTTCCAAAGAGGTCTTTCCCACTAATGGGAAATAGACTTTAATCAGATAATAACTAGGATGTGAGACTAGGTAAACCAATTAAATCCGTGACTTCTTTCAGAGGCCCATCATTGTATCACTGACTTTCAGATATTTATCTCTGTCAGCTCATCTGGGTTCTTGGCACCTCCAGAATCTCCCACATTACGTAAGACCTGTGAGAGTCCTTAGAAGATGGTCTTTTGGACCTAGCAGAACTTGCTGGGATGCTTCTTGTAAGCCAAGGAGTTTTGGTGGACATTTCTCACCTGACATAATTTTTGTTACCTGACAAGTAATTTTTATCTGTGTTCCAGCACAGGATAATGTTTTGTGCCCAAAACATGGACTTTGAGAGGACTAGATATCATAGAACCTAGAAATTTTTGAACATTCACTGGACTGGGAGGAACAGAAAATTGGGGAAATATTGATAATGCAAGCACCATTCCCAATTTTTGCTGTTTCCTTAGTATGAAATTGGGACTTAAATCTTTAACTGGAGCTTTCTCCAGTCTTGTGAACCACAAAACCTATTTCTGGGTCAAAGGCCTGAAATTTATGAATACCACCAGCTTCTGTGCTCCTTGATTGACTGAACAGGAAGCCTACAGAGCTAAGCAAAAAGGTTCAGAAGCTGGAATCCAAACCAGAATATTTCAGAGCAGTTTCTATGCAACAAAATTTCTTTTTCCACAGTCTTTTTTTTCCTAAATAATTATTCCTAATTGACTAGCACTTCCCTTCAAGCTCAACCATGTGCATAAATGTTCTGCAGAATTTTGGAATCTCCTGCAAAGGAAAATTAATATTAATAACTTTGAGTTTGAGAGCTATCTAGGATACAGAAAATTACAACATCATTGTGGGGCCAATCAGTAAACTGCTTATTCCTAACTATGAGACAGTGGCAACTGGCACTTTTAAGACGGACAAATCTAAATCAGGGTTTTTTTCTGAGCTTAGCAGAAAATTTTACAGATAGTTCTTGAAGAGAAAATTGGATGATGAGTTTTGTGTGTTCATCTTGTGATGCTAAAATGCAGTTATTATTGCTAATTCATCTGCACCTTTTGATAGAAACACTTTACTGTAGGTTTGAACTGTTACATCTGGTGAGCTAAACAGCAAAGATAAAGGTTTCACTGAGACCCTTCTGTATCAGCAAAGGTAATGAATATAAAGAACAGGCCAAAATAGCATCTTGGCCTTCGTTCAGCTCTTTAATTCATTAATTTCTCCCCCTAAACAATACCTACTGGCTAAATAGAGAAAAACAAACAAAGATAAAAAGGAACAGGCTGTGCATTCAGGCAGTTTAAATACTAACAATTTCGCCTTTGGCAGGCTAGCACTAAAGACAATAAAGAAAGATAATAAATCTTAAACAGCAGGTGTCCAAGCAATTATGAGTAAAGAAGCTTTAATCTGAGAGATGTGCAAGATATGCACATCTTGGGACTGCTTGGAACCGTCTACAATTCCTTCAATCTTCTTTCTTAAATTTTTAAATATACAGAGACAGAAAATAGTAGACAGGGTTGAGTAAGAGATAGATTTGATTTCATGTTCTGTTTATACACTCGAATGCACAAGAAATTATCGTTATAACAGATTATGCTTCATTGGATGAGAAATTGTTAACATGAAAAGGTAAAGTTCATTCAAATATAGAAGAAATCCATCCATTACGTGTAGCTAAAGAAAACAGTGCAGCATTTTGTCACCAGAAGTTAGTACCAGAATTCAAAACCAGTACACTGTGATCAATAATCTTTCACCTTTGTCTGAAAAATATATGCACAAACATTCCCACACACATTTGTCTGAATTGACAAATTGGTCTGATATTTAACAAAGTGATAGAGACAGATAAGTGAAGTATTAGTACTGCCTCAAAAAAAGGAATTTGACTGTTAGTCCACTCATCACAGCAAGGTCCAAAAAACAATTTACGAAAGTGTAAGGACTAAGCAGAAAGCAGCCTCCATCACACAGGCCAACATGCGCAGTTGGACCTCCAGTAGTGATATTGCAGGTCATCATTTCCAAAACTAAAATATAGAATAATAAAAATGAAAAATATGGGTTATGAAATGCGGTTATGTGTCTCCCTTCTGAATTTCTGATAGTGTAGGTATTAGCAATGGCTTAAAACGCGGAGTTGTGTAAGCAAAAATCGTGTACACAACATAGTATTTCACTTACTGAAACTTCAAGAAAAGGAAGAGGAAAATCATTAGGTTGTTTTAAAGATATATTTAGGGTGAGAGTTGTGTGTCCTTAGTTGTAACTAAACTTTGGTTCTTTCTAGTCCTACAAAAGTAACAGGTTGATATGATTCACCGCCTGTTCAGCACCTATTTCTCTTGCTTAGCTATGAACTCAAGACTGCCTTAAAATTTGACATTATTCTTTATTTAATTTCTATAATGCACTGAAAGTTTTCTGGCTTACTCAACCTATTTGTAAAAATTCATTTTAGCAAAAAATAATAACAATGATATAGAGCAGAAAAAAACACAGTCACTTAGAGAATGCTCAATCACAATTGACATACCTATATTTTCCAAAGCACATATTCATCATCACTGTGCCACATTTTGCAGGGAGTAGAAGTTCTCCGTCTTCATGAATTTCTTGCAAAAGGGAAGCTATGACTGATTTCTTAAAATCTCTGAGACAGAAGCAATACTTATTTAAATAAAAATAATAGGAAACAATACATGAAGCATGTACATCTAAGAGTCATCCTTATATCATCTGTTTCTTGGTAGCATGAATGTAATGTAGAAAAAGGGGTTTTTCCATATTCTATTCACACAGTATATATTTGTGTTTCAAACAGTTGTTAAACAATTGCTAAACTATGCAATTTTTAAAATACATTCTCTAAACATAAAATTATACCATTCTAATATTCACGTAATGCCGACATCTTTGTTAGAAAGGGTAATTTAATGATTTATTGGTCTTCCAACAGCATTGCCACAAATAGATGCACAATTTCACTGCTAGATCCATGGGATTCATGAGCTTGTGAAGGTTGCTATTTCCTCAGAACTGCATATCAAATGGATCAAGAATAAAAGGGACCTCTGAGATCATATCTGACAATAACCATGTTGGCATTAAACTTAGCTTGCCTTATTCCTGTTGCATGTAGTCATTTTGTAAAATTAATTAAATTTCTGCTAAAATATATTTCTAGTCTCACAGATTTTTTTCCTAAATAAAAAAACCACAAGTTTTCATTTTTTCTTTTTTAGTAAGATGCTCACTTATTTCTCTTTCTACCAGCACTGCATTTTCATCACCTTTCATCTTTTAGCTTTCACAGATTTATCACTCTGTGCTTAGACCTACTGATCTTTATCATTTTCCCCTCTAAAAACAGGTAAATCCCATTCTTTTCTTTTTTTTTTTTTGCAGTGACTGTGCACTATACTTCCAGTACAGGCATGCCTAACATGCTCCAGATTTGACTTTCTGGCTGTTGGTGTCAAAGTAGTCGCATCCATCTTCCTTGCCTCTTACCTAGAGACAGTAAAATAGCAAAATAATTCAGTCTTATCATAACTTTCAGAGAAGTAATACAAATTTATAAAGGATGGGTTCTTTTTCTGTTGATGGAGTAATTCTATTTTCATGGTGGGCATATAAAGAACTTGTACCTAAAAAGTATTTAGGGTGTTTTTCTGAGATAATTTTATCTTTTTACCCTTGAGCTATCTGTAACTTTTGACTTGGAAAAATGTTAAAAGAGACAGAACTGTCTTCTTACATTAGTGCTCCTGTAACTGGAACCCATAACCAAGTTCAGGTAGAATTATGAGGTCTTTTGTCATTTAAAGGTTTTGCTCCTACATGAATCATTCATTATCCCCTACAACAGTAAAAGTTAGTAAAAGAATCTTTTCCAAGTATTAAAAAAAAGCCTGATTTTCTATCTATCAGCCTATCATATTGGTTGATCTCTTCTGTTTGTAGATGTGTTGTGTTGGTAGATCTCCTCTGCTGTCAAAATTAATGCATTTCTTCTGACTGTGTACATATGAAAAGTCCAAGGATTCAGAAAAAGTCACAGTAAATTAATTAGTAATAAAAAAACTAACTCCACCCTCATCATGATTATTCTGCCCAACTTGTCTAGCTTTGTCAAATTTATTGTCTTTTTTCTGGATATTAAAGGTCAGACCCAACATAATTTTATTTTGATTATTAGTTGTCTGTAATCATTAAGAAGGCTGCTTCACTCCAGCTGAAACAAAACACTAACAAATCTCTCTTAGTGAACTCAAACATTTTTGTTATTTCCTTAAGAGACTTAAGCACACAGTGTTCTGGATGATGTGGTTCCAAAGCAGTTAGAATTTCCTGTTAGGGCACTTTCTGAAACTGTGAATGAAAACCTGCGCCTCCCCTTGACAATAAGACTTAAAGAAATACTTTGGGTGATAGTGAAGGATGGGGAGTTGGGGTTTTGGTTTTKGGKTTKGKTTTKKTTTTTTTTTTAATTTATAATTTAACTACTTTTTAAAACTTTAGAAGATTTTGATAAGAACTGAAAATTGAAACAATTTTGTGTAGCTATCAGAGACTTAAAAGTATTAGGTTTCTGCAAAAGAGTGGGCTCTAATTGCTAAAGCTTGGATTCCCAAATGAAGGACATTGAAATACTGGATCATTACTGAAGATGGTTGCACAACTGCATTAAACTAACATTAATTTTGCATTTTCTGTTTACAGATATCTTAACACTTCACTTTGTCTTACAACTTAAAATGTATTCCTAGAAAATGGAAACAAAATGGAGAATTCTGTGTGCAAGAAGCAAAAGCACCAACATTCTCAATATTCCCCATGTGCATAACCTTCTCCAAGAAGCAGCCAGAAATCCCAAAGGCATGATAGGCTCCTTTATTATGGGGGATGCTGTAAAATGTTGTGTTTATGTATACTTCAATCAACAAACATTTTCTTAATGCTTTGCAACTTCTCACAGTACTGTGAGAAATGTCTCAACAAGGAATTTTACAAAACATTCTTGATAACTACCTCATATCAGCCACCTACTTAGAGGTAATATTTTATAATAACATACTAGAGATTTGGATTTACAATCCTCATGTGGGCTCATTTTATGGGATAGATAGTGACTGGGGAGGCTGTAGAGGAAAAACTGAATAGATTGCCTAAGATCCACCATCTGCCTGATAGACTGTGGCCTCACTAAGGCTTTTCAGTACCTGAGAGAAAAACACCAAGCACCCTACTGTATTAAAACCTCATAGTCATTTTCCTGTATCTCTTTAGAGATGTCTTCTTTAAAAGTTACACATTTTTGTACATCTCCTCTCTGTGTCATAACTTGATGTGTTCTTCCCACCACAGGGTAGAGCGCACCTGCTGATCCCGCATGTGAAGCTGCACAGGCATCCCTCACACCCCAGTGATTCCTCTCTATTTTCATTTGGAGATATGAAAGCCTTCAGATGTATTTGCAGAGATTTTTAAAGACAAGTGACGTATTATCTATACACTAAACCCATTTATTCGGCCTTCTGATGCCATGCAAAGAATATCATCCCACCATACTGTACCACCATTATTCAGCTCTGCTTAGTGCTCTAACACTCTTTTAATAAATGTATTTTCTTTTAGATTTGGGCTGTAATGGTAGTAAAGGCCAGTTAATTCCAGACCTTTTTTTTCCTAGTTGTCCACAAGAGCCTAAATTGTGACTCCCTTCTCCAAATACTGTTCAGAGTGCTTGTCATTCAGGGACAGCATTTCTACCAGCCCTCACCACTAGGAGTGTTTGAAATAGGAACTGATTGGCTGCTGCAGGAGTGAAGGGGGTATTTTTATGTGTCCCTCTGAGATTACAGAGTACAAATAAGAATTTCAGCTTTACTGCAGCTTTGCAAAGCTACACATTGCATCTCAATTAAAGGATAACTGAGTTCTCTTAGTGGGAAAATAAAAGAAAATCATGAGGGGAAAATATGAAAGTAGACTTCGTTGTCTGGGGCACAATCTGAAATACAGTTTGTGGGTTTTTAAAAGTTATTGTATGTTTTTTGACGAATTTATCTACACAGAAGTTTTCACTGAAGTACAATATTTATGTAAAATAACTGTCTGACCTCATAAAAAATGTTTATACATATATTGCCAAAATATTTTACCTGTAGAAAATCTAATTTTTGTTTTAGCTTCTGAGTTTAAGATTATTTTCTATATCAAAAATTAAGGGAGGAAAAACTGGTTAAAGCCAAGAGGGGGAAAACTATTTATGGGGGAAAATTGTTTTCTCCCATGTTTTCTTTTGCTTATTGTAACAAAAGAAAAAAGAAGCCACTTTTTTCACAGATGGTTTATTAAGAATCCTTTTGAATCTGCCTTGGAGCAGAATTCTATTCTCCAAAATCGCTGGGATGTCTCTGTATAATCTTAGCCTCCCATTGCTTAGCTATTTTTAAAAAAGCTTTCTGAAAAAAAGAAATGGATGGATGATCATCTGTTTCACAAGAATGTATAACAGAGCAATGGGAAAAAATACATTGACAGTAAGCATCGATATACATATAACTGAGCAACTGAAAAATACCTCTGATGTGGAAGTATCACTCCCAAAATCATTATACTAGATAATTTCAATGTTAAGACTTTCTGGACAAGAAAGTCTCTATACTGAGCCCCATTGAGTTCTGCTAAGGAAGTTCTTGTTTGTTTCATTTTGTTAGTCCAATCTAAAAGATTTTTCAGATATTTTTTCCATGAAAAAGTTTCTTTCTAGTGTGCAGAATGCTGCTTCAAAAGACTTGTTTATAAAGTGYTTCCTACCATTCCCCAGGTTCTTTTCAAAATCTAATAATATTGCTTAACATAATGCTTGTCATCATTTCTTGAAGTTTCACACTTGTCTGTTTGAGTGAAGCCAACAACTGAAAAAGCTCCAAGGATGGAGACTGCAGAGCCTTTCTTGGCTACCTGTGACAGTGCTCATTCACCCTTACAGTGAAAAAGTGTTTCTGTGTGTTCAGAGGGAGCTTCTTGCTTTTCTTGCAGCATCCATTGCCTCTGGTCTTGTCATGGGGACCACTGAAAAGATTCTGTTCCCCTCTTCCTGCACCATCTCTTCAGATATTTATATACATATTTGTGCTCAAACAGGCTCCCATGGCTAAGGGAACCAAAACTCTATTGCAACACTTGCTCCACAGCAGAGCAGTTGTTGATCTTCAGTATCACTGCCTTCCTTCTTACACTCTTTTCCCTCACCAGAGGACTGACAGGGGACACCATCTACACCTCTGTACCCAGGATTGTCACTCCCTAGCGCCAGCTGAATAATTATTGACCCTCCCTGATCAGGGGTAGACTGCAGCAAAGACTTCATGTGCCATGGGTCAAGGTTAGCTGACATTCTTGTTGGAAGCTGCTAGAGCTTCCTGACATCCACACCTACTGAGATTCCATATAGAGCAGGAAAAGCTACAGGCAGAAAAAAGCAAGGGAAAAACTGTTCCAAACTGTCTTTAAAATGCTTGAATTTGAGTTAGTTCTAAGTATGTCTCTATTAGTGGAAGTAAGGAAAAACAATTACGACTTTTATGTGAACAGAATTCTTAAACCACAAAAAAAATGCTTCCATGGGAAAATATTTTAGTTCACGGCATCTCTGAGGAAAAGATTTTGTTTTGCTCAAAAGTTGTTTTAAGTTATTTAGAAATTTTTTGTGCTTGTCTAATACTTAGAAAATCATCCCAAGTTCTTACACTGAGCTCTCATTTGAAGCCACTGATGTAAATATAATGGAAGCAGACTGGGACATGCTTTCAATGTCAATCTCTTCCAGTCATACTCTGACTAGAATTTGGTATTTTTTCTGTAATACAAGTATAAAAAACTCTGTGTCTGATTTCACAGAGTAGTGTTAAGTTACATTTGGAAAAGATGCAGTGAAATCATGTTATTTTGGCTTCTGGGACAATTTTGAAGGGTCTCTTTCTCTACTCCTGACAAAATAGTTATATATTTTGCTAAAAATTTTCATTATCAAAAGCATTCTTTAACATTTTAAATGATGCCTGGTCCAGTCCATTCTTCTTCATTTATGTACTCATTGCAGAATTCAAGTGTGTCTTTGTTTGACTGTCGCCAGAGTATTACTGCACCTGAAGGGGTGGTGAAGGTAGAGAGATTACTTGTGCCTGTAGGCTGGAGCCAGGAAAGACCAAGAGTTGGAGAGTGCGAGCTGCCAGAAGAGAAACAACAGTACTGGCAAGAGTTCTCAGGGTTCTGATCCATTCCTGCACTCTCATGTCAGTTTTCCAGGCAGTATTTTAATTTAACTTCTCTAGGTGAAGCTTGGCTCAGTGCAGGTGAAAGGCACTTGCTAAGGCTTCACAAGAACCCATTCTTCTTTTGTTCTGTGCTCTCTGTGTCAAATGAAAGGGGTACTTTTTCTCTCCACAGTGAATGATGAGCAGTAGTGCTTTCCATATTCTATTGAGTGCCTTACAAACTCAGACTGAGAAGCTGATGCAGAGGTACCACATTATGTGCTTCCATCCTACATCCCATAATTTTTCCCAGTGACCTTTCCCTAGCGAAAGAAAAGGTAGAAAAGCACCTAGAAGTGGCATACTTTTTTTTGAGGGGAGGTGAAGTGAAGAAAGTTTTTAACAAGGAGAATAAGTGACCCATAATTAGAACAATTAAAAAGCATAAATCATGGTATAAAATGACAGAGCTGCATAAATCTCAGAGATTCCTTGTCAATTTATTCAAACAACTAAATGAAAACAAGAACTGACAGCAATATTTTAGAAGGCTTGATATAAATAAAATTAAAGGACTGAGTTAGTATGCTAGTACCCCTGTTGACAGTGCTTGTCTGGCACATATACAGATGAATAGATTTTTTTAAAAACCCAAACAAATTGTGTTGTTAAGCCCTTATTACTTCACAGCTTAAGCAGTAGCCAGACCCTCATCAGAGCATCACATTAAATATAATGAAGTCTTACTGGTGTGAAAAATATATTTTGGAGCTAGTCATTGAAGAAAACTGCAGATAGAGAACTGAAGAAAATTTCAGGCRAACTTACTTACTGCAGTTAATAAAAAGGGGTTTTTTTAAATGATGCTATCAAAGATTACTTGGAAGAGTAGTAGAAGAAAACTATGCATATGACTTGTGTGTGATCAAGAGCCTTTTTATAATGATTCTGAATAGCCTTCCAAGGATAACAGCTGGATTTATATTTGATTGTATAAACAAAATCCACTAAGGCTAGAGTTGGGAGAAAAATCAATTGCAAAGCAATTAAAGATTTTTTAGATATGTACAGGGATAAAACCAAGAACTCGAAGAGGAAGGAAGGAAGGAAGGAAGGAAGGAAGGAAGGAAGGAAGGAAGGAAGGAAGGAAGGAAGGAAGGAAGGAAGGAAGGAAGGAAGGAAGGNGAAGGAAGGAAGGAAGGAAGGAAGGAAGGAAGGAAGGAAGGAAGGAAGGAAGGAAGGAAGGAAGGAAGATTCTAGACTGAAAGTAAGCTTTTTCTAATTTTCTAAAAAATCTCTGGCTCCTATGATAGGCCCAGACTACTCTGAGATATCTCTCTCATGCTATTCAAATGCTCCACAATAGTTCAAATTCATGCAAGATTAGGGTTTTATTTGCATTTTCAGATATTCTCATGTTCTAAAATATTTGCATTTTGCAAATTACTATTTGATGCTCATAGTGATCTATGCTACAAAACATTGATTTGAGCTGACAAGAAATACCATTAAGTGGTAGAGGTAGAGAAAATAAAAACAATCTACTAATAGAAAATATGTGTTTCTCATAGATAATGTTAATTATCTGTTAATTATCTTCAGCTTTGTTTGTTGCACAGATTTGCCAATCACACTATAAGCCAAAGTTCTAATTCAGAACACAATAAGGACCATGTACTTACTACTTTATAATTGCCTGTAGAGAATTATCAGGTGTTAGAAAGAAGAATCACACATGCTGAGGTGAAGCATGTAGAATGAAGAACTTTAATTTAGGCCAGAAATGTGCATTCATTTTCTAGTTATGCCCTGTGTAATATTTTAATTATTGAAAAGAAAACAGTCAGCATTTAGATTAACTTTTCAAATTAAATGATACATAAAATAAAATATTGCGTTTTCTGCACCTTACATGTAAGTTCAGCGTCACGCTTACATTATTTTTTTCTTGACTCTCATTTAGAAGCTGGAAATCTGAAAAATTACATGGAAAAGCAGGACCTGGTGCTTTTTTGCACAGAGAAGACCAAAAGGGCTTTTATATGTATGAGGTGTAACAGGAAGTCCCTGAGAGTCTCAGTTCCCTGCTGCATGCACACACATTTTGTGTTCACTTGGCAGAGATGAAACAGAAAGGGCCAGGATAATCAGAGGTTCTCTCCTGTAGCTGGCTAAGACAAAGCAGACACTTCTAGCCCTTTCCACAGAACTTTATCATCTTCTTAACATCACTTACAAAGGGTCCCACAAATGACAAGTAGGTGAGATGTTAAGAATCACCAACACTTCTGTCTGAAGTACAACCGAGACATCAGAAAAGCATTCAAACCCCACCTAGAATATGTCATGTTTTGGGCACTGACAGATGCAGAAACCAGTCAGATATCAACATTAGGACTGTCTGACGGCTCAGGTTCATTTGAATATTCCCAGTCTGTTTCAGCTGCCTCTGCTGTGAATGGGCAAATTGTCCATTCCAGTACTAACTATCTTAACAAGAAATAAAATTTTAAATTTTGTATATAACGAGAGGATTCTTTACTGCTTAACATCATCTGGCAATGCAGGGCAATGCTGCTGTTCCATGCACGTGTTACAAGGCTGAAAATGTTTTCTCCAAGAACAAAACAACAATCCAGCTGGTTACATAGGGCATCATTCAACTCCTACTATTGTAAGGATTGTTGTGAAATTATGAGATTAGCAAAATGCGCCATATGTGTTAAATCTCTTATTTCAATACATGGAAATGTATTTCTCTTTAGTGGCTCTACAAATTATGACAAGGTATCCTGAAGCATAAACATTTGGCTAACTGTAATTATTCTAAATTTTTTCTTTCCCTTTCTGGTTGTTTACATCTTTTTCTAGTCTTCCTGTGCTCTTGAGCTCTTAAAAATAATCATCAGGCACAAATCTGAAGACTTGTTCAACCAATTCTCCTCCATGAGACCTGGACAGTCCAAATAATTTAAAAATACCTGACTGACATAGTCTCAAATAATCTCACATTTTTCATCAATCTCTCCTGTATCAGAGATTTTGTTTCTAGTATTATAGGAGGGGAGGTTGTTTCTTTCTCGCTCATATTCACTATAATACTGTCTTTAACTAGAGAAAACTATTTTTCATATCACATTTTGGGAACAAAAAAAAAAAMCCCACAAACAAACAAAAAAACACCCTCGGAAACCAACCAAACAAAAAAAACCAAACAACCAAAACCAAAATCCTATTGGAAAATACAGTGATTGTCAATTAAATAAACTCCTAATGTTTATGGAAGCATTTGTGCATTTCTGGAGCATTTTTCATCATGATAGCTGCCAGCACACAATGTTATGTTTTGCATTGTTTCTCCACAATTACCGCTCCATTCCAGGGCAATGATATCAAAATACCTGATGTCTGCTATTATTATGAACACAATTTTAATGTGATTGTCTCCTTTGATGATGGTGGTGTATCAGAAACACATCTCGGGGTTTTATTTCTTTTTCCACATAAATTTGTTGTTTAGGGAAAGTATAAATGTTAAACAGTTTTCTTCTCTCCAACAGACCTGAGTAGCAAGACAAAGAGCCTACAGGAAGCAGGTACTCCAAGGAGACATGCTTCCTTCCACACATTTTCCTTTTAGAGATGCTGTGCTCTGGTTTTGTTAACCGGAATGAAAAATGATAACCAAAAAATATATTACAACACGCAGAAGAAGATGTGGCTTTGCAACTTTTGTTGAAGAAATAAAACCCAGAGCAATTCCACAGCCTCGTAGCCAGGAATGAGATCTAGGTTTATTTTTGTATTTCTTGTTTTCTTTGACTTGAAATTGAGTCATCTTAACTGAGATTTGTACTTTGTATGCTCCTCATGAGGTTTTGTTGCTGGATTCAATAAATCAGAACTGTCACAAAGGAGTTTAAGCATTACTGCCCTATACAACTGCATTTATAGTATTTTATCACAGCTGGCAGTCAATCAATGGTTCTTATCAAACATTTTGGTCATTACACTGAAAGATTAAAGTGAAAGAATGTATTTTCTAATCCATCTGTATGCTTGAGCTTCTTTACTCCAGGGTATCAAATAAAATTAAAGTGGATGTAAAACAGATGTCTTTTGCATGAAATGATCTGTGTGACAAGCCAACTGGTCTATAGAATCATGGTACTGATTACTCCCTTTCATTATTGCATACTCCTTTGTGCATTTTCTGAACTGAATTCCCAGCTGGGAAAAAAATATTGATTTTTTAAAATTGTGATTCAAGATGCTAACAGCAATCTGTTAGCTAAAGAATATATGTGAAGAAGCCTAAAAARTCCTATGTTAAGACATTGTTACAGAGCTCAAAGACCATGAAATCAGAGGTCTCAAAATAAAAAATAAGATCTGAACAAGAAAAACTGAAGACTTTCTTGCCATCTAAGCACTGCAAGGCCAACCAAATCAGTCGTTCTGCTGAAGGCAGGTTTACCCAAGTACAGAAATATTGRGAAGCATTTTTTAAGCTTCTTCTTAAAGATGCTCAGTGAAAGCCATGCTACAGTCTCCTYACATGAACTGTAGTTGTGCTTCAGCCACTAGCATCAGATAATTAGCTSTACCCCTTGGATTCATTTCCTTTTCTTTAGTGTGATTAAGATACCTTAGAAAACCAAGCAGTCACTTTTCATGCACCTAAAGACTGTTATCCAATCATCTTTATTTAATTTCCTCTTCCTTCTGCTTAAGTGTCAGTTGGTTCATTCTCAATGGGTTATTTCAACGCCATATGCCAAGCTCCAATAGGTCAAAGAAAACTTTACTTAAAGTAGCAATCACTTTGAACAAGCTGAACTTCTACATCTCCAGAAGAWAATCAAGGCTTCTAAAAGGCTGTCTTTTTGTTTGTGTAATAATCCTATGAAGTTGCCTTAGAGCAACCTGACAGCAGCCCAAAAGCCCCTGCTGACAGATCACAATTCTGTTCTGTGTGTCACGAACTTAATGAAAAAACCCCACATTAATCCTTTGAGAAAGATGTGCAGTATACTGTGGCCCCTTTGGAGCTAACACTTCAGTAAATGTCCAAATCTATCAACCAAGTCCTTCAGATCTGTAGAAAAGTTTCCAGACGGAAATTCTCTTTGCAGTTTCCAAGTTATTCATTCTTGGTTTGGATCTCATGGGGCCTCTATGGCATCAGTACATCTCAGCTGCAGCTACAAGCATCCAAAAAAAAAGATAAAAATAATATTTTCCCCTCCTGAATCCAAAAAAAAAGATAAAAATAATATTTTCCCCTCCTGAATACTCCAGGTGACATAAAGGGCATGACATCACTGAAGCTTAGCTCCACAACTCAGAAAGTATTGTATTGAGAAATTAAATGTTATAACTAAATCAGCTCCAGTGTCTTTGAAATTAAAGGAAACTGATGAATGTAAGAAAGGCACATATCTCTTTCCATTTCTTTGTGTTAAAAATCCTGCATTGCAGCTATCCCTTTGGTTTCAGACACTGTGAGCCTACAGTGTGGTGTTGAAATTCCCTTCGCAAAGTCAATAAACAGCAATTTATGTTCTCAAGAAATGTGAACCTTTGTCTGAATAGATAAATTAATCCCTGATACTGCAATCTGAGATAAAATGAGATGGATACATAAAATCTTCTGGAGGCATTTTAGTGGCTTATAGTTTTTCTTCTAAATATATCAGACTTTTTTTTGGTCTGAGATATCTTTCAGTTAAGGTACTTGAACTAAAAACATTAGGAGAAAACTAGTCATAATACAAGTTTTACCTAGTAAACAGAATACCTTTCTGGCTACAGCCCTAGCATATTCAGATAAGAATCCAAACCCACAATTCATCATTTATTTAATTAGTTTCAAATGTTATGAGGCTGCTGCAAAACTTTTTTGCTCTACAAACACATTAAGAAGATGAGATTGCTGGCCAATAAATACTGATAGCTTTTCTAGAGCTGTTTCAGTAAGGTTTGCTGAAACCATGTGGTGGCTCCTTTCAGCTGAGGACACTGAGACTCAAGAAGGAAGTCTGGGGTTTGGTTTTGCCCTTTTTTTTAATCTCAAAAACATTCAATTTCTAAAAGAAGTCAATCTCCAGAATAGTTGCTTAAAGTATGCAGAAGTTTTCAGGMACATTATGTTAGCTCTGGTTTTTTGATGTTTTTGAAGAAAAAAATTACARTTGTTGTAGAAAGTTGTCCCCCCCACAGCAAGACTGAACTTCATTTTGGGCAAGCATTCAGGATCAATAATATCAAAATATTCTGAACCAAATACTCTGATTTGAAGTCSAGATATATTTTAGGTATACAGGTTTCATTATATTGCACTGAGATATAAGATTACTTAACAGTATTTTGTGGAAGACTAGAACTCCACCTTACTTTTTACCATTTTCCCGAGTGAAAGCCAAACAAAACATTTCCACCAGGCAGATTGTGAATCAGGATAAATTATACTCCCTGAAACAATACATTTTCATCTTGGTGAAATTAAGTCAGAGTATTCCAAAGGTCCTTTATTTTGGTAGCAGCTGTCAATTTACCTTTATTAACACAATCTATCCAGACTGATTATCAGTCTCATATATGTGGAAATCATTCCTAATAATCAGTATATAAATACATAGTCTTTGTTCTACAACTTTTTTTTTTTAATTAACAAAATAGTTTGATAGATTTTCAACATTTCTGCAAATCCTTTTGGTACCAATTTGGTTAAAATCTTGCATCTATAATAGAGTTTTATTCTGTCTCTAATCACCCTATTGGGTTTTTGTCCTCCCCATAAGTAATCCTTGAAGAAGGATAACATTTTTTCCAGTAATTTAATTTTAAAAACCCTTTTTCAAATATGCCTAATTGTACTTAAGTGAGCTTGAACCTTACCAGTGAGTTTTAAAATTGTATGCAGTTATACACATGAAATTTTCAGTGACTTTTTCAATTTATTAATCAAAACAGGGTTGGGGGATTTTTTATTTATTTCAGTATTCGAGCCAGTGGGATATGTAACTAAGAGCAGACTTTATTGAGCTGTTTTTTTTTTTTAATTTCAAGAATCTTGTCCTACAACCATCTTAATTTCCTGAATATGATGAAATTTGTAATTTTTACTGCATTCATAGTGAAGACTGTTCACACTCTGCTTGCATCGTACCCACAGWTTCATTGAACTGTCACGCCTTAATCAAAGTTGTTTGCAAAGACTCCTGTARAAATTAAAATCACTAAAGCCTTTTGAAGTTTTGTTAATTCTTTTTATTAAGGTGCATCACACTTCTGGTCAAACTCTAAGTTTTGTGCAGCTGCTRCTGGTCAGGTTACATGAAAGCCTCTGGTCTTCCTGAGGTATCTGAAAAGTGCTCTTGGGAAGCAGTTGAATCCTCCTCTCTAACCTATACACAATGGATAAGGGAATAAAATAAAATTGAAAAAGGTGCCATTAGCTGACAGTGTTGGGGTCGTTGGGTTTGGTTTGAGGGTTTGCTCTGTTTCTTTTTTTTTTTCCTATAACTTGAAACGAATTGAAGACTTACTCCTCTAAAAATGATCATCAGATCTTCTGCTGTTTCAGTTGGAAAGATTTTTAATTCTTCTCTGGAAACTTCGCAGTCAGATCACTAGTGATGTCAGTGAAMTAACAGGAAAGAAATAGAGAAAAAGTTTTCATAGTGCAGGTCCCAAAGAAATTGCCACATGMAGTATCTTAATATTAATTTACTGCAATAGTTAACCAAGGTGCTAGTATTTAATAAACAGATGAAATGGTAGAAGCATATTGAGCTTTTTTCCTGCTTCAGARGAAAGCTGATGATCTGGGACATCTTTTAGTCACATTCATGTGTTGGAGGTAGAGATGGAGAGCAGTGTGGAATACCATCCTGGACAGGATGGTAGAGGATAAGGCAAATCAAAGACACCTTCAGTAGAAGACAGCCATTGACATAAATATCAGGCCTCAGGTATCTCATCAGTCATCACTTCTCACTTCACAAAAAATTGGAAGGCTGGAGAGAAGTATGGGAATACAGGAAAATTCCAAGCAGAAACAGCATGGCTTGAGTCTGAAGAGCAGATACTCAGATTGCTTGGGATTGCTAGGAGCTTACAGACTAGTATGTCTTGGAGGAAGCAGGGTCTAAGGGAATGAATGAGCAAGTGAATGATTTACATTGATGTGGGATTCACAKGTACTGAACAGAGAGAGACAATTCTCTCTTTCAAGTTTTTYCCTAGAGAAGCAGAGAAAAGAATGATCAAAACAATTCTTATCTCATTTGCTGCTCCTGTGTTTATGCAMAAGTGGAATGCATTATGGAAGRTTGTTTACCTGAAGGGATTTGGTAATCGGATTCTAGTGTGAGTGTTTTGTTTTCTTGACCAAGCTCTGCAAGCTGTGTCCTGACASTTGGTCAGGAGACAGTCACGAGATTTGGTTGAGTTCTTGTTCAGTTTCAGTTTAGATGTAGTGTAATATAGTGCAATATAGTATAGGATAATACAGTGTAATGAAGTAATTAATTAGCCTTCTGATATCATGGAGTCCTGCTCATCATTCTTCCCACCCATCGGGAGAAATTGCACTGATACACTGATGTTAGAGTGGCAGGGTGTTGTAAAGATAAAAAGAAGTTATATCAGAACTGGAAGGAGATAGGGCTGAATATGAAATGCCAGAACTCTGTGTCATGCRGTACCTTCTGCTGCCAATTCTTTGTACCGTGTTTTTCTTCTGTCGTGTTGACACCATGAAGAAGTTTTTTCATACTTCACCTAACAGTTATTTTAAGCCAGTGCCTGTGCCACACTGTCATGAAGGAGACACAGCAGGCAGGGAGAAGCAGAATCAATACTGCCATAGCTCTCTGCCCTRTTTGTCCCAGTTGTACTCTCAGACAAAAGTCCATGCATAGGAAATGTTCATCAAAAGGAGAAGCATTTTGTCTCTGTCATGTTTGAAATGTGTTTTAACACACTGCAAATACCAACATTCTTTTAAACCAARTGCTTTTGCTACCTGGCATGCAAAGCTGCATATTGCTGTGTAGTGCCACTAGCTAATTTACTAGGCATTAGCTGTGTTAGCTAGCTCAAAGYTCTCTACAGTAAATTAAACTGGGCAGTCAGTAAATGTAGCATAAGTAATGTTATGCTGCATTCTTTTATCATACWTTTATCCTTATCAGTCCACAACCAGGAGTATTATCCTTTTCTGAATCCTTTCTGACTTGAGTATTAAAGCAGAGTTAAAAATGGTGGTAGAAAAATTTGCTCTGACTATTTTGCCAGCCCGTTTTTAAACACTGAAAAGTCACTATTGCTTCCTGCATACTAGAAATATGTCCAGGAACAGTGATGCAGTTGAAAGTGAACACAGAGCAGCAATTACATRGACAATCATTCATCACAGCCTGAGTACCAAAGGCTCAACTAATGGATTGATGAACCTCTGCTTTTCACAATAACTCCAAACTATGGAACAGGGCATGARTGAGTAATCAGTGGAAAGTGGTTGACCTTTGAGATAACTCAAGCCTATTCAGACATTAATTTTTGCATTCCAATTCATTTTTAGACTGAAAGTTTATATTTGCTTGATTCAGCCTTCACCTTGTCTTCTGCAYACATCTCCTAGGAAGCTAAGTAATGTCAATTTTCCCTCTCTTTTTCTGCTAGTGTGATCTTCTAAGATGAGTCTTAGATAAGAGTTGRGAGAGAGAGAGAGGTGTCAGCCTCCCACTAGAAAAATTTCATGATGGAAAATAAAACCTTTAATAAATGTTTTCTTCCTTCAAAACAGGGAAACATTAAATTTTGCACTAATTTTAATTCCTTCAGGAAGAATACAAATGAAAAGCAAATTAAAAAGCAATAAAAGCAACACACATAAAGGAAAAAGAACTTATCAATGGCTTGCAGTAAGTTTTAAGGAAAGGACAATACTATGTAATAGCACAATACTCTGCAACTMAGCCTTGTAATGTAAATCATATTGGTTTTGATGTCTGTGACACAGAAACAACTGTCAGACCCAGTAGATTTACAGGTAAAAGCGAGAAGGGCTACCTACTAGAGCAAAGAGCTGGAAAAATATCTTACTTCTCCCTGAAAATATGAAAGATCCTACTTTGCCTTGCAAACACAGTTACTTTAATTGAAATTAATAATTTATCATTGTCTTTCTATAATTCCTCATAACACTTTGTAGTGAGCTCCACTGCTTTGAACTTCAACCAATCCCATGTAAAATTACACATATTTCAGCTTGTTAATGAACATACTCTTTAAGACCATGATCAGCAATATWGCTCTAAAAATCAATGTCTGCAAAATTTGCCAGCTTTTCAGTTTCTTTTTTTTATGGAATAATATCTCAGAACATCTGATTTCTTACTAATCCCCTTTTTCCAAGTATATTAATTMATTTTGCTTCCCTCAAAGGAATTAAACTCAAGTACAAAATTGTAGTTGGGTGTGTGATCCACAGCCCATGTATTTAACCAAACTAGGAAGGAGAATGCAATTTGTCTGACACATGTATTTCCTATTAGTCATTAGCAAACATCAGCTTCAGTACACCTGCTCTTTTTGAGAGTGAAGTATGAAGTCAATGGGACTGCTTAGCTATATCAGAGTCTTTTCTGAATAAAAGTGCCATTAGGGTCCATTTCTCTTTTGTTATTGCTATTTAATTAATTAATTAATTACTATCATTCACAAATACAAATTTCAACAATCAATCTTGCAACAGGAAAAGACTAAATATCTTTAGATGGAAGTGAAACTCATAAGTTAATAAGTCATTTTAAAATGAGCTCCCATTCACATTGATTTTGTGTCTCGCTGCCATAGAAATAGGTTCTGCCAAGATGTGTCTGTTTGGACCAGCTGTCTCATTGCATATAAAACACATGTTCCATTAAAAAGCAGATTTTTGCTGATCCCATTCAAATACACATTTTGAAGTTGGTCCTAGAATTCTTGTATTTCTTGTTGCTGCAACAAAGGAGCAGATGCGAGACAGTGAGTTTATTTCTTCCTTATTTTCTACTGAAGAGATTATTTTGGTCAAAGAGCAAGATTCTTCTCTWTAAATGTCAGATCAGGAGCCAGATCAGAGATGAGTTCTTGACCTTGCGCAAGGCCCTTGCAGAGACAGTAGTGCTGTATTGTTGCTGTGTCTGCTTTCTTTTGTTCTGAGTGTCCCAAATGGTCTCACACCAAGGAACAGATCCTTAAAGAAAAAAACGAGAGTAGCCAGACAAGAGAAAAATATAGTAGAAGGGGATGAAGTGCAGTGATGGCCTGGAGACCATCTCCATATCAGACTAGTGCTAAAACATCAGATTTCTGTTTGGATGACAGTGGAAGTTGCTGATGATTCTGACCTATTGAATGTAAGTTTAACATTTCAGGAGATAAAACATTTAAATTCAAACAGAAACTTTCAGAGTTATCTGAAACTATAGTTCTGATATTGAGACAAAGCATCCTACTGTCCACAGGCTTAAATTGCATATAGGTAATTTATATATGAGTAAATTACATTTACTAATCATATTGTAGTATCATATAATGGCTTGGKTTGGAARGGACTTTAAATACCATCTACGTCCAGCCCCCTGCCACAGGGACACTTTTCCCTAGACCAGGTTGTGCAGAGCCCCATCCAACCTGGCCTTCCACRCTTCCAGGGATKGGGCACCCACAGCTTCTCTGGGCAACCTGCTCCAGTGCCTAACAACCTCAGAGTCAAGAATTTCTTCYAGATACCTAATCTAAACCTACTCATTTTCAGTGTAAAACCATTCCCTCTTGTCTCATTCCTAGATGCCCTTATAAAATTTTAATTTTTGTAGCCTCTCTTTAAGGACTGGAAGGTTGTTCTAAGGTGTCCCCACAGCCTTCTCTTCTCCAGGCTGAACAACCCAAACTCTCTCAGCCTGTCTCCCTCCAGAGGAGAGGTGCTCCAGCCCTCTGAGCATCTTTGTGGCTGGCCCTTCTCTGGACTTGATCCAACAGCGAATGTCGTGTAGATCTGAAGCAGAATTTCCAAGCTGGAATTATTGAATAAACACACTTACAAATCAGAGTRATAAAAACACAGCTTTTTTTAATTTGACACTCAAACTTCATCAACTATACTGTTAAATTTGCTTTGTCTGAGTTCCTAGTAAGTTTTCTGCCCTGCAATACATTAGTGCAGCTATTTACTTTGGGTTTTTCCATGTTTCATTACAGCTAAATATATATTATCACTGAGATACTCTATTCTGCCAAATGGAGCAGAGCAAAAAGAACTCACTGCAGCTAGGATAATTGTGATTYTTTTATTATTTAGTATGTATCCAGAATAGTTTATAGTTGGCTACAAAAAATGTGTAGGGTAATAAATCTGTTCTAAAAAKTCACTGCTTTTTAGCTAATAATGTTATTAATTGAGAAAAGTAATAGGACATTGTAGCAAGACTCTCAAGAGCCAGGAAGTTAAGGAAAATTATTCCTTTAGTTTTTGCAGTAATTTAGTTAATTAGATTTTGCTCTGCTTAATTTTTTTTCTRAAAAATATTTTCTTTCTGGTTAAATTAATTCTTTACATAAATATGTGATATTGAGAGCAGAAAAAATGTATTTTTCATTAGAAATTCATATTCAGTGTTAATGAAAGTGGTTTTTTATTTGAAGAATAAAATAAATTACTTTACCATCATGATCTTAAAAATAAGTGGGTTGTGAAAAAATYATCTATTCAATAAAAATAAAATGARCAGTCTTTTTTTTCTGCTTTATAGTGGTATGTGCATAGCCTAGTAATATATTATACTCATTTGTGTTATATAAAAATTGAACAAAACCCCAAATATTTATCAGTTCATGCTTGTGCTGAGCTTCTGAGTGTTGCTCTTGCCAAGCCCTTTGTGAAGATGCCCACTTGGATAACTGAGCTTGGTTTATTTTTGTGATCTTACCAAGAAACCCCTTGAAAAGCCAGTCTTACCCAGATCAATCACAGTTATATGCAGAGCAAATTACTCATAGAAAACTGACCAAGATTAATTTTCTGTAGTGACATTTTGAAAAATTTTAAGAGACAAGATTTGATATTGTGACCTATTATAGTGTTGTTTATTACTTGCTGTTTATTTTTATGTATATTTCCATCTAGAAATTGTGGATCAATTAGCAAAAACCTTTGCTTGAGGATATTACTGGAAGTTTTTTGCCAAAACTTGAAAAAAAATTAAGTTTCACACCTTCATGTCTCTCAAAAAAGTAAAATTTAGGCATTTCACCTGGTGGAATCAATAAAGAAAAAAATTGAATTCCCACAAAATCAACACAATGGCCATCACTGTCTTTCATARCAAAAGTCCAAACCAAGGAAGTTACCATCTGTGGAATTCACTTTGTTTATTCCAAGGAGAAGGAAGTTTGACATCTTACCCCTGAGAGTGGGGTGGAAATATAGACTGCTGAAAGATGTGGTCATCCTGTCATCCTCCTGAGGTAATTTGCCCAAGAACAAAAATGTTTCAATGTTTTCTTATAATATTTCAATTTAGATTGTTTTCAAAAAATTCTTTTTAAAGRAAAACTGATGGTTTAAAATTTTTTATATTCCTGAATTAACAGGCCTTGAACATCATTAAAGCTTGCTTTTTTACCAAATACAGTCATTGTTTAAAATTGCTTACATTGGTGTTCTTTTTGAAAAGAATGAACGAGGATAGACATTTGCTTTGTGTCTCCTGTCCCGTTTTCCTCTTAAGGGTCAAACCAACACTTTTAGAGGTTTCATATGCATTGTTAGTAGGAAGTAATTTAATGGGAGATTTGAAGCTATAGCAATTGCTTTTAATACAAAGGGAAAGTTTTTCTTGAAAAAGAAATACTGAAATTAATATAAAAGAAATAAGCAAGGTGAAAATAAATTAAAACAGATATTTGTAGGTTGGAGATAAATGAAGCAATTGGTTTCTAACACAATTTAATGTAGAGAGAAAAAAAAAAGGTATATGAAGAAAATTTTTTCAAGTGTATCAGAAGACAAAAACCAGTGACTTGGAAGAATGATTCCTGGAAAAAAAATATGAAATAATATAACTATCTAAAAACAGACAGAAAATCCTTTTCACCTGGACTCATGCTGACTATAAAAAAAACACTGAACCCATTTCRACTGTGAGTCTGGAAAAAGCAGATAGAAACCAAGAACATATAATCTAACAATAAGAAAGGAAGGAAAAAAAAATCCAATAGTCAAGCAGTGTGAGAGCATATATCAAAAGTGTGAAAACTTATATACTTCTGCAGAAATCAGAAAAATCTTCACAATTTGCTTTTCCAGGTTCTACTGTCCAACTATAGAAGAGAAATTGTGTCTGTAATGACAAAACTATAAAAAGTATGAGCAAAATATGCTGTCCTGTGAGAAATTCAAATGAGGATATAAAGTGCATAGACTTTTACATTACAAAAGGTCTGAGACTCTTAGACTTTCTGGAAGAGAAAAACTGAAATATATAATGATCTATATCAAATGTTGTATACAGAGCAAGACTTATGTAGTAATACCAATGCTATGCARTCACGTAAAATTTGTCTCCTGGAATGTATGTCCAAGTGTGAAAACAATCAGATCAAATCTTTCAGGATTTAATCTTTTCTTTTAGGTAAAACTTAAGAGTTATAAATATAAAAGAAGCAGGTATGACCATCCAAAGAGGGTGTAAAATGGTGAAAACTATTTTCAGTCTTCTCTATAAACAGATACACAATACAGTGTCTTATAAATTGCTCCAGTTTAAAAAAAAATAAGTAAATTTGAATGTTTTGGTTGGTTGGTTGGTTGGTTGGTTGGTTGGTTGGTTGGTTTGAGCTTTTAAAAATGCCGCATAAATTTTGTCTTCTCTAGAATCAAACAAAAACACTTACTTATCCAAGGATTTCCCAACAGACATTGATCCCAAAAATTTATTCTATTCCAGACTGGTCTTCTCCAAGCACTATCTGAATCTTTACATATTTCTAGCTCCTCTTATGTCCCTCTGACAAAATACCATAATGATAAAATAAAAAGGAAGATTGTCTGATTATAATATTTTATGTATATTCTTCTTTTTAGTGTGTAAGTAAAAGCTCATTTTTAGGAAGACAAGTCTCCCAAGACTCTTTTCAAATTTTTTTTAACACTGAAAATAAAACTTTTGCTATTCCAGATTTGCAGACCTCTGAGGTCTTGACAACTGTACCCAGTTAATTATAGGCCCAACAACATAAACTTTAAATGATCATTGTGTAGAATCACATCAGTCCTAAATAATAAACTTATCCTTATCCATATAAAAGATAAATACATCTCTCGCAAAAAGTCATTGATGAAGGCAAAAAGACAATATTGCTTATATAATTTACATTTCATATGTATCATATTATTTACAATATTATACTTTGTAGCATATGAAAAAATTATGTCTTATTAATTTTGAACAACGACTTGCCTGTCAGTTCATCTTTCCAAGTAATAGGAGAACCTAYCAAAGCATTCCCAATTTTCTCATATTTACAATGTCATAGAAAAATTTCTGAAGGTATTTTAAAAATGAAGTATTTGTCTCTGTCAGATGGGTTTAAATGGCATCATAAAGAGATCCATTGCTTAGGTACTTTTGCAACTATTTTTATACGCRCATTAACTTTCACAGTATTAATAAATTTTTATTACCATTTAAAAATTGTATATATTCTCTGTCATGTCTTAATGTGTTGTGCTTCTGTATTTGATTCCCATTGCATCTCACTCTAGTTCTTTATTTAGCTGTTTTCTGGGTATTTTGAATTTTAATGGAAGCACATAAACTACTGCAAGTCTTTGAAAATAGATTTTCTTGACACATTAAGATGAACTTCCCTTTCTAATAGTCAGCTGCTCATTTTTTCCCCTTAAGGAAAAAACAACTCTGCCCTTTGACACAAAGATATTGAAAACTTAAATTAGGCGGCACAGATATTTTCATAGTAATGTGGTTTATTGTTGAGGTGTTTTTCCTGGTAAGATTGGCTGATATAAGGATGATTATTTCATTCTAGACTGAAGAGTCCAATCTGCTGGGATCTTTTGCTCTCTAAATTAGGTGTGAACCTCATAAGAATGTTATCTTTGCAATAAGCCTTGATTTGTTCATGGTCTTTGCAAATGAAATATGAAAAAGTATATTCTTTTCTTATATAGTTCACTTCTAAGCWTTCATGATTTTGAAAAAAAATTCAACCAATACATAAACACTTTGTCCTTGGACTTGTGTTTGGAAGCTGGTACTCCTTCTCATCCASTTAAGACCTTGATAAAAGCATATACCTGTGAACAAAGCCATGCCTTGAAAAGCTATTTCCTTTTTTGAATCCTATCTCTGACTTTTCATTGGTACTCTCTGAGGGTAAAATTCTGTAAGCACCGCTAGGGTACTATTTCACTGTCTTTTTAGGAGGCTTGAGCTCACCATGCATGGGAGTTCCTGTCTCAACACAACATCAAGCTGGAATTCTCATGTGTGTCCAGAGATTCCATAGGAGAAAAAATTTCAAATCAGAGCACTGGCACGCCTCAGAATCATGAACGGTGTACTTGGGAGTTTGCACTCAGGTTCCCTGCAAAACATACTTTGGTTTCCTTGGGTGTATTGGAGGCAGATGGTRAAGGATCACTTCCACAGCTAAGAGGGTTCACTAAACACGTAAAATGAGTTATCAGCAAAAGCTTTTCTTTTTTTTCCAGACCACTTGTCTGAATAAGGCAAAATATTTTCTTACACGTCTCCATCACTCTCCTTTTTCCATTCTTCTACATTCAAGGGAGTATCAAGGAAAACTGTTCTGAGATCAGAAATTCCCTTTCTGCTCATCCACTCAGACACACACAGAAGATCAAATCCCATGAATGAGCACTGAAAAGGACTCTCACCACATGAAAAGGACTGATTTGATGGGGGTCTGACTCAGTTGTTTAAGATTTATTGTGCTTTGAGTATATTTCATTTTTAAACTTGTTAGGAATGTTCACAGTTTGAAATTTAGTCATTTTATATGGCTAAGAAGCAGCTGAGCAGCAACTTTAAATTTTCTAGTGCCCAAATATTAGAAGCAGAGAGCTAGAAGCAGACAATTGTCATTTAAAGGTCAAGTCCTGAAATATTAAGGTGCTGCATGCTTAGACCATGAAATGCTGTTAATTCTCCATTAACCATCAATGGATTATCCATGTTATGGATTTACTTGCCCCTGATTTCTCTTGAGGCACCTGTCTGGAGCCCAGTATTGCCAATAATGTAACAAAGTATGTATTGCTGCAACTAGACCCTACTGTGCAATTTGTGATTAGCGTCTATTACACTTAAKAGTTCATATGACAAATATATCCATAGTTATTGATTTATTTTGACAATAAATATGTGTAGGTTTTAGCATTACACATAATTGGTACCACCATTAATACTAGTTCTTCTGGTTTATTTCCACCTCTTATTTCAGAGTAGCTGGGTAAGTAGATCTCATCCCTTCAGACTAAGGTTAGAGGTTTATGTTATTAAATAGCCAGTTCAGAATCAGCTCCTCTCCTATACACCTAGGGATTTCAAAAGATTTTCCATATAAGAGATGAACTAGGAAAATAAAAATTACACACTCCAAAGACTATAGAGATTTGCTCAAAACAGACCAGAAAAGGTAAGATGTAATAAACTGAGGTAAATGCCACATCCTAATGTTTTTGACCATCACTAGTCTTACATTACGCTAAAAGAATTCCCTGTTATTTTCTCCAATAAAGTGGCACATTGAGTTTAATTCCAGTATAAAGGTTACATGCTTTCTAATGAGATAAGGTAGAATTGTTTATTCATCAGCTTTGTTTTGAGAATGAACAAGTATGCACCACATTTTTTAGACTGAAACACAAATTTCCTATTTTTATGCATAAATCAGTACATATTTCACCAATCACCAACTTCTGGCTTTACTTTGCTTTAAAGGGGTAAAGACATTTTAAGACTAGCTATATTCTCTTCTTCTTCCTTGTATTCACCAGAAGTTTCTCTGGGACATCTTCATTTATTTAATACAATTATTTCTTGCTAGATCTGATATAATTCATCACCCACAGCAACTTCCTCCAGATGATTTAATGGAACCTCTTTTTAAAATTCATTAATAGGCTCTGCATACATTATTAGTCTGAATTTAAACATACTCCTAAGCTCCYAAAGACATGCAGAGAAAACACTGAAAAATTGGGTAAATATTAATGTTTACATAAATTCCTTCAGTTTTTGTCCATTGCCTCATTGCAAAATGCTAAATTTTTATGTCACCAAAATTTCAAGCTAGCAAAACTGTCAATAATTTAGTTTGAATTAATCCAAGAAAATTCCTGTGGTTCAGTCAAGCAAAACCATAGTAGAGCAGCCCTTGTGGGGCAACTCTTAAGGTGAAAGGGGGAGCACATTTATTATACAACCATCCTCCCACCTGTGCTCTGAAACACAGAATGWGTCAGGCAATCAATGCAACAGTGACCTACTCTTTTGTTCCTTTCTAAAAGCTGTCATTTCCTCTGTAGTGGCAGACCAAGTGCATGCACAGCCCTGGGAAATTAGGTACTGATACTTCCTTGTTCTGCATGGGTGGAGCTGCTTTTACCCTTGCGGTTTTTCTGGCGGGTCCAACAAGTGCAGTTATGTTAYGGAACGGGCGCTGTCCAAGGGAGCAGCTGTCCCTGTGCTCTCTGTCAGACCCAACAGCATCATTCTTTTGCACATAGTGAAGCCCACAGGCTTTTAGCAACTSGCAATGCAGGATTTCATGTAATGGAAGATTCAACAGTCCCATGCTTTTGTTCAGTGCCACACTCTGTCACTTACAATAAAAATAGGAATAAATGTAATGATGACAAGAGAGCTAAATCTGTATTAAATACCATCTATCTTTAATGTTCTTCTCCAAGGCAAACTGAAAAATATGCAACATAAAAGTACTAAAAATATTCTTATGCCAGAGTGTAATGAGTCATCATATACTACATATAAGTTTAGCTTATATAAGTTTGTGATGTATTTAGAGAAAAGTGAATTTCATAACCCAGTAAGCGCAAAAGTCAGCAAGATACTATGAAAAAGATGGGAACTAGAAAGCAGCCGAATTACTAGCCAGTTATTTCTTTCAAAATCACATTTTGTGTTCATATACAACTTGCAAAATATATTTTTGAATAGTGAGGAATCTGACAAATATTTTCTGTTGAGTCAAAACCAATATTGAATAGCACTTTTCCACTGCCTCTAATGTTGCGCTCCTTTTCTTTAAAAGCTTATGTGAAATACAGGGAGCCATTTCAATTCCAAACCTAATTCTAATCTGTAGGCCAGTCAATTTTAATATATCTTTTTATCCAATAACTCTCTCACACCAACCATCCAATATCCATCATTTGTTGTGCTAAAAAACAACAGATGTTTTAAAACCCTGCAGCAAATGTTTAAACTTCCAAATGAGAACTAAAAATAAAGGCAATCAAAACRCTTTGGAGGATTTAAATTATACATAAAACATAAATCCAAGGCTCATGGTCATGCAAACTAAACAGTCCCTTTATATTCTGTTGTCTGTAGATGCAAACAGGTTACAGAGCTTTTTCCAAACATGACAGATTTCAGAAACAGAATCACAGTATGAAACCAAATTGAACATCCTTATTTGATATTACTGTGCTGAAGGCAAGTTATCTGGAATGTCAAAATACCTCAATGCATAAAAAGTGCTTGTATGTATTTTCTAATGATAAATACACTGTGTGTTAATCCCTGAATTTACATCCCTCTTCATAGCTGCAAAAAGCTGCAACTTAGTCTTCATGAGAAGAAGTGGCAAAACCCCCATCTCTTACCAACATTTGTATTTGTGCATCCACTTATGTACATCTCAGTCTATATTGGGGCTGCATATGGGTAACCAAGTTTAAGAGGACAGCATTTGTAGAAAATGCTCAGATGAAGGACTTTTSTTTGGCAGACTGCCAGAAATTTCTCTTTGGATGTGTAGCTACAATACAGCAACAGAGACAACTCTCTACTCTAAAAAGGGCACCAGATTAGGGCCCTTCCCACATGAAGATGTAGCTGCTGTGGTAAAGTAATATATGTGTGTCATAAACATTAATTTTTAAGGAAGACATTTGTACAGTTTTCAGCACTCCTACATTTTCTCATCGTGTCTTTCATCTATGTGTGAAGGTTTTTTCCATTGTTATTTGGAAACAGATGTAGGAAAGAATACAAATTCTCTCTACTGAAGATTTAGTGGGTTAAATGCATAAATTGATTTTTAGGATCCTAAAAGTTATTTCTAGCCTTGTCAGTTCCATGTTTAAGTGTAAAGACTATCTCAACAGTGCTACTTGAGAGACTAATTTTGACACAAACAGACCATTTCCAGAAATCCATGGTATAATTACCATGATAGGACATAATGCATGAGTGTGATGAATAGTACTTGAATAGCATGAAGGAAATTTGGTGAGATAAAAAATGGTTGCCGTATTAGCATAAAGTTAAGGATGATTTATTAGTACCTGCCATGAATAGAAACAGATATTCTTTGTACTTTACAAGGAAATACATATTTCTGGGTATAGAAGTTCAATAGATTAAGGGTTTTTTCAGAGTGGTATCTCCTGCCTACCTAAACAAGGAAGGGACATGATTAAGTCAAGGGTTTTTCTTTATAGCTGGTAGAATAAGCCAGAGCACTGTGCACAGTGTGTTATATATTTCCAATGAAGGAGGAGAACAGGGAAGATATCCAACAAGTCCTTGGATTGTGTTAGGGACAATGTTTTGACTGACACTTTTCACAAATACATTGTGAAACTGAGTTTAGTAGGTCCAGACTGTCAGAGAGCACTCTAAACCAGTGACTTGAGAAAAGTGCACAGACCAGGAAGATACATGCACTATGAACAGCACATCTCAAAGGTCCTGCTGGAAGAAATCAGTTTGTTCCTTATGCTGACAGTTTCAGAGCAAGTTAGAAGAGCCATGTGACCATTCACAGAAATACTGCTACTTTATGGATTTCATTCCCCTATGAACAGAGGTATCCCACAGAGAAAACTTGCTCGCAGAATATTTTCTTCCATTCTAACACGTGTATGCCATAGTAGATGACACATACTTGTGGTTGGGGCCTTTTGTTTTGTATGTTATTCTTTTCTTTTCCTGGTGTTTTTCCAAAGAGTAGTGCTTCTACTAATACAAARTACTAGATGGCAGCAAAATGCTTTTAAATACCTAGTGGACTGTCATCATAGCCTGTATCCATTTAGCACATCCTGTCTGTGCTCCCATTCTCAAAAGAGCATATTACTCTTACTGTTGTATTCTTGGCTCCCTKTTTGGTGACCTCTCTCGCCTCCTGCATCATTCTTATAGCTGTCAGAGCATCACAGACAGAGCTTGGATCATAAGGATGGCAGTGCTGAAAAAGTGATGCATGGTATGAGACACCTCTAAAGTGATCTTTCTGTGCCACCACATCAGGCCAGCTTCGGCTGCCGCTTTCAGATCCTGCACTTCAAGACTTAGCGTGAGACAGCAGGAAATATAAATCTAGAAATCAGCCCATTGGGTCAAAAATAGATGAACTTAGGGGCAGCAGCATTGAAAGCATTGAATGGGCCAGCATGACCTGCAAAGGACAAGTACATAAAAAGTAACTAGAAAAAAGCAAGGAAAACACTTTCTCTCTTATCTACTCTGGATACAACAGGAACCCATGGGATTACAGTGCAGCAGAGCTGAAAACAGGGAAAGCCTTTTTAAGTGTAGGGATACCTTAGCACTGAAAAACTGGAACATGCAATCATCAAATTGATGTAATTCAAGTTTAAACATATTCCCCCTGCCATGCTTCAGGAATACATACTTTGTATGTAGAAGACCAAAAAAGTCTGGCACATCTCTCAATCCTGGCACAGAATTGTTAAAAGAGGTTTTCCCCATCAGGGGAGCCTCAGAGACCCACCCACAGGGTCCCACTCGGAGGGATGTGATATCTACATAATGCCTTGAATCCTGTACCCATTTTGATGAGGCCAATCCAGTTGTGGGTGAAGACAGTTTAACTCTTCAGAGTTGTCTGCCTTTGACAAAGGAGGAGAGTTAAGGCAATGTAAATAGTCTGTGATGAACTGCCAGCATGCTAAAATCACCACAGAGAAAGAGCAATCRGTATTGAATTASCTGGCTGCAGATTTCACAATTGATTAATGAACAAAAAGAGGCAGGACATCACATGTGTTTGTGACTCATGCCCATCTTTTACTTCTGTGTAAACAAATGCCTACAGACARTATTTTTTCCTCTGTATTTTTGATTTTAGAGGCAGTAGAAACTGACCAGCATATTTTTGTCACTTTATTCTTCATGGAGTCTTTCTATCTGACAATAACAATTAGAGATAAATGGCAACCCCTTCAGGTAACTGAGATCAAGTGCAAAGTCTTTGAAAGATGAAAAAGAACCTAACCCCATGCAAGCTGCCAGTACAGCTTAGGARCATCACTCCTACTCTTCAGTCTTATTTCACATCCTGATATCTGCATCGTGGATGTTGGTCCAGAGACTGAGAAAGAGCATGGCAAGAGCTGGAACACCTAGACTCCCTTTCTGGTTTATTGCTGATTTACTTTCAAAAAACAAATTATCTGTAAATCCAAGAAGCTATGAGAATTCTCATGTAAAGGTGTTTGAAAGCGTGGAGGGAGCTGCAGAAATAATAGCAGAGTGAGCTTGGTGATATGTATTACTGTTCCCTGTGGAGAGGAATCAAGAGCTGCTTCTCTGTCTTATGTGAGGCACTTCACCATTAGGAGGGTCATTCTTTAGGGCCAGAGGCCAATAATATGGAAATATTATTGTACCCCTGCACAGCAGTGAAGCTTCAAATAATACTGCTGTCCAAGCTAGGCTGAAAGCAAAGGCCTTGAAAGTGCAGCAGGTTTAACACAGAGAACACTTGCTATTGGTGTGGTCAGTATAATCTTTCTTTTCATCTTTCCAATCCTCATATTTTTTCCATACAGRAAAAATAGTGGTCCTTCATGGCTGTCAAAATTAAGGTGGTTCAAGGTTGGTTCAAACGTGCCTGGGATTAGGCACACATGCCTTGTCATTTCTAAGACATTTAGCATCAGAAAAGCCTTCCTGGCCTATAAAAATACAATTCAAATCTCAAATTCTTTCCTACTAATTCGTTCAGACTGTGCCCATGTTTTAACTGTTTCATTAAATAAACTTACAGGTCAGAAGTAGGGGAATGCAATTATACCTTCATTTCTTTTCTCTTCTTTCCCACCCATATCTTACCAGTTTTACAAGACATTTTAGTGTTGTGATAAGAGCAGAAAACATRATTTTGAGGAACTTATGTAGAGGARCTTACCTTCCTTTCTCACAGACAAGATTTCTTACCAACTTAACCCCAGGTTTCCCACAGGAGTCTCAGGTGTCCAAATCCTTAAAATTGTTTAATCTTGTAATTGAATATCTAAACAACAGTTAAAGCTAGTCCCTCCATGGAGGGACCCTGAACAAAGGAAGTCCTGAGCATACTCTCGCAGTCTAAGTGGGAGAATTTCTCAGGGTCCTGCTGTGTGTCTTGCTGGCCCACTCACCTGGCTGGGCCACAGGTCCCTGTGCCCTTTGCTCTGGAAAGGGTCAGCACTTCATGGCCTCTTGCCTGGGGCTTCCATCACCCAGAGCTCAACCTGAAGCTACTCACCAAGATACCTGCACTGAAAGAATTCCTCAACAAACAGGACAAAAATGTTTCAAAATTTTTATGGGGTTTTATTGTTGTTGTTGTTGTTTTTATTGTTGTTTTTGGTTGGTTGGGGTTTTTATTTGTATGAGGTTTTTTGTTGTTRTATCTGTTGACTTAATTAACAAAAATGTTGTTTACGTATTTATTTTAAAATCTTCCCAAGGATATAGAGTCTCTAGAGAGGTTATGAAGAAGGGTAATCTAAAGTAATAGACTGAAGTGACTCTCTCACAGAATGTCTCTGGGGACAGCCTACACTTATCCAGCAATCTGAAAAGAGTTGGCATATTTTCTTGGATGGCATAGAAATCAAGAAATAATTCTTTCACTGACTGTCTCCTATTTTTTCTTCACACCTGAGCAGAAATCATGTGACTACTTCAGACACATTTGATAAACAGAACTAGAGCAGCTGTTTTATCCACCGTGGGCATTGTTTTGACATGACTACCTGCAGAGACACAAACTTTACATGACAAATAGAGTAAAGCTAATTAGAAAAAACTGTTTGAAAAAACTTAGAATGTAGTAACACCCAAGAAATTCAAGAAGTAAGTAAATTTGCCTGGTATATATGCAAACCAAAGTCTACTGGAAGACAAAACTAGAAAAGAGAGACTTCAGAACACATCTTTTAAAGGAATTTGAAGAATAACTTCTTTCTCAGAGCCTTAATTGCTTGGATGTGAAAAAGTCAGTAAATAAACCCCAACCCTTTCACAACAAAAAACAAATCTTGGGCATGGAGGAAGAGCTGTTGAAACTTTGATTATGTCTTCTCCTCTAAGTCTTCATTATAACTAGAGGAGAATAAGCAGAGGAAGAATGCAGACATTGTGGAGGAATCCTGTGGTTTTTTTGCTAGTATGGAAAAAGGCTGTATTAAGAAAGTTAATAAGTAATACACATAGAAGGTAAAATGCACTGTGTTATCTTCTCTTGTCCGAAAGCAGGAATTTTTATTTTGTTTTTATGACTTAGGTTAGAGTATTTTTAAATGAATTTGGTAGTACACATTCAGATGTCAAGCTGAATAATGGAGTCCTGAAAGGCATTTTCAGTCATATTTTGCTCAATCTATTGGTTGCTTTGAATAATCACAAAATATTTCTTTCTAGAAAGAGAGTTAAAACTGGAAAGGGGTGAAGTGGACAGCCCTGTAAGAGAATACRAGGGAGGTCCAGGAGGGACAGATGGGGAACCTCGCCTGTCTGCTGCCCCAGCGCAGCCCTAACAGATGCCCTGCTGAAGGTTTATCTGCATCCCATCAATTCCTGTAGATAAATAGGTAACAAGAGACACAGAGAAGAAAACTAAGAGAAGGAATGAGTGTCTGAGGACAGAAAATAGACAAAAATTAAAGGACATGAGCTGTATCAATCATGTCCTGTTTCAAAGATGGGAGTTGGAATATCTCACCTAGTTCAGAGAATATAAGTGTATGTTTTTTCCACTCTTCACAAGTAATAATGCCAATAAGCCAAACGAATACAAAGCAAAAATTAGTTTGAAATAGGATTTAGTTTCATAATTAAAAGTAGTGCTAAAGCTTTCAAAATATTAATCACAGAAAATACAGCTTTTGAACTGGACTATTAAATGACAAATCCTTCTTCATACCTCAAAATCTGAAGATCTTTGTTCTAACCCAAATTCAGTTTCATTTTTTGCAGGTCATGCTGATCTCTGTCTAAATATAAAATAAATAGTTCTGCAGTGCCTGGTGGGTTTTTTGTTATTTAGTCCAATCACACCTGAAACTCAGACAAATATAAATAACTTCACCAGTTACTTTTCAGATTCCTCAACAAACTTACTTATTTACTTTTGCACAACATCATATTTGGAGATCCATCACAGTTTAGGAACTCAGAATTAACTACTTGGTATTGCTCCATCAACACATATTTTACTGCAATCATCAACACTGAGGTTGAATTTATACTTGCGCATGAATTCTGAAATTTAAGTGCAGGTAAATATCAGAAACATTTAATTTATATAAAGACATACAATTATTCCTCCTCCAGGCCTATCTGCACCATGAAAAAGGTCCCATTTTTCACCAGGGATAATCTGTACCTTAAGAATTAGTCCATTCAGAACCTCAGTCCATAAAGTTTGTTTTCTTGTTATGATCACCAGAGAGAAAAGTAATTTTATTCTCTTCCCAGGATGCAATCACTTCATTCCCCAAACCACCTTCATGCTTGTTACCAGATTTTGAAACTCAGATGCTGTTCTTGTCCTCAGCTGAGTCATTAGAGACTACAGGAAYGCAGGGAAGATTGCTTCCTGCCTTCAGCTGTTATGGAGTTTGTGGCAACACAGCTGGGACAACATATTGAACATTTACAGCAGACATTTGTTTTCTGCTGGATTAAGTGTTTATCCTTGGTGCATGCCTTTGGTCTTCTCTGCTATGCTCAAACATCAAAACCAATATAGAACTTTATTGATTTCCCATGAGGTAATTCTAAATTCATGATGCCCACATGCTAGAGTTGATAATTTTACAGCCCACAGATTATTACAAAAAGTCGAGATTTTTTTAAGACTTCATSCTCAGGAGATGTTATACTCAAGCCAAACACTCTTTTCTTGATTTATTATAGTCCTACTTTTCAGCTTTTCATGCTCGTACTTATAGCAAAGACAATCATTTGCAGAGTTAAAAATTACAAGTCTTACACTATATACCTCTACTTAAATCAATTTGTGTTTCTGTCTTCCTGTGTGTGAAATAAATGGTTTCACATCTCGTTCTGAAGGAAAGAAGAAATATGGCAACCATAAAATTCTACCAACATGAGTTGTTAAGCTACAAAAACAAACCTCTTTTCGTCATTTAGCATGTGAAGGTACTACATTACTTTGTCCAGCAGGACTCTGAGTTTCTTTTCCAGACTCCAGGGAGTACTGACTCAGAAAAAAATATTTTATGCCTGAGCATAAAATCAGTATGAATTTACTAGGCCTCTGAGTCATATAATTCCCCATTTTCCCCATGATGGGGCTACATCTTGCATGGTTACCATGTCCCCATCAACAAGGAGAGCTGGTGATAGGTGCCTAGAGTGTCTGGAGAGGAATAGAAGCAAGGATTCCCATAAGACACAGAAATAGATATAGAAATAGAAATAGAAATAGAAATAGAAATAGAAATAGAAATAGAAATAGAAATAGAAATAGAAATAGAAATAGAAATAGAAATGGCTATGAACAGCATATTGTGTAGTTCTGCAGACTACAAAATCCTTAGTTGTAAAAATTAGATATCTTTTTTTGTATTAATGTTCATAGAAATAATTTTTAAAATACTAACTTTAATTTTTAGACTATAAAATGATCCCTCTTCTTGCATTTCATTTCTTTTGGGCCACAAATATTCTTACTTTATTTTAGCTTTTTGATTAATCTCTCTAGTAAATATTTCTATGGCGAATTTATGTTGGAAATCATAATTCTAAAACAGATAGCAAACAAAAATGCCTTATTGTTTCAAAGCAGTTTCAGAAACTTTCTCATCTAATTTTCTGTCAATTCTGAACCAACAAAATTTAAGGACAAAAATTGTCTAAGGGGGTCATAAACATGGAATTCAATTTTTCTTTTTTTTAAAGCTTTGAAATATGTCATTTCCACCCCCCAATAAAACCAAACTAACTTTAAAAGAAAGGTAGGAACGAAATTATAAAAATAAGCTTTACATCTGCTTTTTTTTATATCTAATCTGATATTCTAAAATAACATCAGTCTACCTTCATATAGGTTTTTCTTAAATAAATAATAATTTATGGTTTTTAATACATAAAATCCTGCACTCTACCTTATTTTCTGGTAGAATTTAATCAGATTAAGCAGAATTATTGAACAACTTCCCTATTCTCTATTTCAAATTGTCATTTAATTTCTACTGCGCCAGAAGATTCTGGCTCCACTGAATCATTGAGAATAATAACTTCCAAAACCTTTCAATTTCTCCTAACTACAATTCCGTGCATTTACAAGGAAGTACATGGATCAAAGGCCTAGGAATACCTCTGTGTATTGTGCAGAGACTTTATACGTCTTTGCAATTCAGACAGTATATGGCACATAATTTAATATCTCTATATAGAGATAAAGGAAATTCTTTCTTTTGGGAGTTCCTTGAAAATATTGAGAAAAGGTTAGCTAAAGATTGATTGCAAAGTAAGACAATGTAAATCAATATTCTGTATTTAAATTTAGGAATGGTTCCAGCGTGATTATTTGATTTGCTACTTTATCTCAATGACAGCATGAAAGCTTATGTATCTATTTTAAAGGATGCAAATTAAAACTAAAATAAGGTTTCATTTTTCTTACCRGGTTGTCTTTGAGGTATGATATTATTAGACTAAGAAAAAAAATGTCACCTTTAAAAAAAGATTAAAATATTATAAAATAGTATTTCAAAACACAGCTAAAGACAGATATTTATCGTAAACTAGACAATTCTTGGCTATTTTACCAAAAGAAAATGGTTGCAGCACAGATCCATATCTCTGTTTTATAATGAACATTTATCAAAAGCAGCATCACTTTGGATTCATCTAATAGTAAATTGCAGTAGAATAGTTATTAAAATTAATTTTACAGTTAGGCTTAGTAGAATAAGAACATGAGTTATAGGTTCAGTTTAAGGATTTCTGACACACATTTTTGTCACTGAAACCAGGCTTTATCCTTTCCCCCATGAAATGGCCTGCATTGAACCAAAGTTTTAAGAGAAATAAATGCAAGCAGGCCTTGTACAAATTCCCAAGACTCAGCCATTCAAACAGACACCACAACTCCATTCAATTTCTTTCCAAGCTGCTATTACTCCAGCCAAACAAATAATTTCTCTGCTGGGATTGTATCCTGTCCGCTCAATTTGAGAGAAAAAAATATTTTTGTGGACTAACATTTTTCTACAACATTATCAGGATGGTTACTGTGAAAGGTTATTAATGAAGTGCAATTATGTTGGTTTGAGGGGAACTCAGGCCTACTGTATGGAGATGTTTTTTTGAACTGAAGGCTGGGTTACATCTAGTGGAACCTGTTTTTAAAACAAGTTACATACCCTGACATATACTCCCCATCAAGCTCTCTCTTTCAATCAAGCAGGAGCAGAACAAGTGTACCTTAAACTCAGGAACAGCCTCTGAGTTACTCAGTGGAAATAATGGAATGGGTTCATAACTCTTCAGACTAATAAAAAATAATAAGTTATCTTCTCCACTCTTGCAAAAGCAGCCATTCTTASGTGCAACTTTACTTCTGACAAAACTTATCTACTGTGGAAGACAAGAACTTGGCACTGCAAAACTCAGTAGCATCTGCCATTTTGTCCAGGAAGGAAAGGTGGAGGTTTGTTATAAGATTTTTGTTGTAACGCTATCACCCAAGGCACAAGGACAGCAATTTCCTCTTGGAAAAGAGACTAGACAAAATGGCATTCTGCACTCCAATTCTTAGCCATGAGAAACTATGCTARTTTGAAATTCTGTTTTGTCTAAAACATTTCTCCCCCTGATCTGCACATACATACATAATTATTCTGAACTGCAATTTTCCCTTTAACAAGCTGACTGATTAAGACTCCAGTGGGAAAGGGTATTTATGAGTTATTCTATTAAAAAATGACCCAAACTAAAAAAGTATATTTGAAAGTCTGAAAAATGCTAACTAAAATACCATTGACTGTAAAAAATTCTTTTTTGAAAAGCTAAAAAGCCACCTGAGAAATTCTSAGTGGTCTGGGTCTAACTCTGTGTATATTTATTACAAAATCTCAATTGTTAAATCTCCCACGCTAAACTGAAGTTTAATTATTCACACATTTTTCTCAGAAAGTTAGAGAGAGAAAAGGTTGGAAGGAATAAACACTTTCACACTCTGATAATATTGGCAACTGAAATAGTTTCTGAAAATATTTTTCTGTAAGAGAAGACACACTTGTCACGCTCCCCATGTTTCTGTGCCAATAAAATAACACTGTCATATCCCAAAATATATTATAGGAATAAAACCATAGGCCACAAAAGAAATAACTTCAAAAATTCTGTGTACTTCAAATGTAGACTTGCTTCTTGGTGAAGAATGCAATGGAGAGGGGAAAAAAGTGTTTACAAGTATCTTTGTCATTAACTTTCAATTCAAGAGCTTGGCAAAATATGCGTTTTTACGACAAGGAGAGCTTAGGAATAAGGATGCAGTCAGCTATTGATTTCCCTCTTTTTAAGTGACTGCTTTTATGGATGGCCCTGCTAATTTTCATGCCATCATTTATTCATCTTGATTGGCTTTCTGAGCAAACTTTAAAAGTTTTTTCAATTAATTTGGTTTTGTCTTGTTTTTTCAAAACACTTTTTTTTTTTTTCTCAATTAACCAGCACTTACATTCCAAAGCAAGCAATAGAAAGTACGTGGAGATACCACTGCACAAGACTTTCCAAAGAGAAGTTCAATATAGATCTCTTAGCTGGAAGTAGTATGGAAGAAGGGATTCTTTGAAAAACAACCAGATTAGCATATTGACATATGACATATTGTAATTGTGGCCTTTATTTATAAAAATTAACTTGAATAATAGCATTTATAAAAATGATAGTGAATAAATGAGTAAGAAATTGTTTACATATTGGGGTCTTTMCTACTGCCAGAAAGATGTGTTCTCTCTGCAGGTAGGGATTGAGCGGCATCTACTCCTAAATATTTTCAAATAATTTAAGMAGAGAAGCAGCATGTAGGTTCTTCTAGTACACCCCTCCACAAAACCTAACTCAAATGTACAGCGAAGGGAGAATTTTTACACCAAGGGGAAGAGGCACCTTAAAAAAGAGTTATGATTCTGTATCCTAGTATTTCAGTAACACATGAACAGTTACCTCTAATCTAAAGTGAAGTAGGTATATCCATGTTTTTTTGCAACCAGTTCCATGCTCCACTTTCAGTGTCAAGTAATTACATTGTAAATCCCAAACTTCACTCACAACATAAGTTACCTAATTCCATGTTTTTACCTAAGAAGCTGATAACATGGTTAGAAAAAAATGCTTTAAAATCTGTATGTCTCTCAATTTTTCTATTCATGCTACAAGAGAGGCTGTGCAATATGTTTTGCTGACCAGCAGGGACTCACCTTTCCCAGTGCTCTGTGTTTTTTCCTGGAAAAGATCACAGCACCCTTCCAGTACTGCTGGAGGAAAGAACAATGCCTTCCCTCTGTTTTCACCAGCTTTGCCTGCCACTTCAGGTACTATGCTGCTTCTGTGACCCTCTGGCCATCTGTGTTCCTGCACTGTTTTCAATTCTTACCTCATATTGCCACATGACAGGAAAGGAACTGTGACTGAGAGCAGAAACCTAGATGTCTTTTGCATGGCAGTGGGAGAAATCACTAGGCCACAATTTGTGTGTTTGTGTGTGTGATTATACTGAGAATAAATCAGCATTTCCCATCAATCTTCAGTCAATAAATAATTAAGCAAAAATTAGTTAGTTGACCCCATCAGCWGTTCACTGATTCTAGCAGCAAGCATTATGAGCGAAGGGGTGGAGAGAACTGAAAAGAATTAGCACTGCAGTTGATAGTAGAACAGAGGAGTCGTGCAATAGTTAGGCAGGTGTCCTCRGAGAAGAAGTAGCTATAGGCAGAAGCAGGTAGCACCTCAGAGCATCAATTTCCTGTTTTGGCCCACAAACCACGGTGAAAGGAACAGCATTTTAAAACAAAGCAATATAAGAGGTGAAGCAGCTTTCTGCAAAGCAGTGTCTCCTTCATACCTGCTTAGATAACTCACCAGCCATCAACATTTCAGAGAAAAGTGCAGCCAGACCTAAGGCACTTATGCCTGTGCCAGCTTCAGAACTAGACAGAGAAACAAGAGCTTAGGCAATAAATTATACCCAATTTACAGGGCTGTGACTGGTTTCCTGTGACTTCTGGGTTTTTTGAGTGAACCACCCTACCTTGTTACATCCACCTACCCTGTTACATTCAATAATATGCCAGCGAGATGCACCATGCGGGAGGTTTGTCTCATTTCCTGTGGTTTTAGGTAAGAAATGTCTAGCTGTTGTCTATTTGCCTGAATTTATGCCTGATTTGTTCCAAGCAAAGTGCAAAATACAGATGAAGACATTTAGTCACATGTAAAACAGGTAACACTAAAACCAAGTATTCATACAAGAGGAACAACAAAGGGACGTGTAAACTACAACTTTTTCTAATCCCACCTAGATAACAGTGCAAGAAAAGGTTAGACTGGGTGGGCGTTTATCAGAAAGACATTCTAGTACTTTTCTTTGAATTTGCCATTCCCTGTGTTATGACACCAAGCAATAAAAAGCGGCGGTGCATCTATTTTTATACAAGCTAGTGGTTTCTCATAAAATGAAATGTTGACACATTAAAACTGAGGCCAAGTTTGTAGGCTGTAAATCGAAAGAAGGCGGCACAGGTGAGCAAATTCTAGATGATGAGGTATAAAATTGCATTGAGCTCCCTTAGCAGATTAGCTCAGTTTCAAAGCTAACAGAAGCATGGAGAATTACAGAGAAGGTATAAAGCTTCATGGGAAGACAGAGGATGATGCTGCTCCAAGTGTGGTCTTTAAGGGAGGTGGGGATGCCCCAAGCCCCCTTTAAGGACTGAGCCCCTTTTAATGCTCAGTTTACTCAGAATTAGCTGGAAAAGATAGGAAGCTACTTTGCTAAAGTCTTCTCACTCTACAAGGTGATGAAKTTTGAAGACCATGCTAAAGCTGGTTCTCTCTACCACTTTAACTTTTAAGCACTTTATTTTGTTACTTATTTCTACTTTGTTTAGCCGAATATCTGAAACTGTAGTCTAAATTTCTTCAGAAGATTTTATTTGATTTCCCCTGTGATTGATGTTCCTGCAAATGGTTTTCCTCTTGCTCTAGTCTTTAAAATTCTGTTACTTATTCTTTCTGCTTCTTTAACTGTTGAGATATTAGAGCTGACACTGTTTCTTAGAATTTCTCTTTTTAGAATATAAATTTGAGAGGATTTTCTCCTTCATTCTGGCATGTTTTCCACCTTTGTTTTTGAATTTTTCCAAATGTTTTACATACTCAAGAATCAAAATACCTTGCTTGATCCAGATGGTTCCACAAGTTGTTATTTAAATTCATTCAGGTTGCTCTTCCAAAATTTACACTTTAGTTAAAAATCTAGTCATGCTTCCTGCTTTACTAAAATAAACCTTCTTGTGATGGTGTTTTTCCAAGGCTGTTTCAATGATTTTGATATAAAATGGGGTTTTTTTTAATGTTGGAACTTTGAAAGGGATAAAAGTAGTTTAAAAAATTAGCCATCTATCTCAATTGACCTTTTCACAAACCTATACTATATCTCAGTTTTACACACAAATCAAATCTGCTTGCAAGTTGTTTGGTTTTCTATGGTGGCAGCTAAAGTTTCAGCAATGAGCAAGTCTGTAAAACAGGAGTGGTATTCTTGGTTTTTTTAAATTTTCTTCAGCAGTCCATAATTTTTCATTTGATTCTTCTTCTACAGTTGCAGACCAATTTTGAATTTTATCAATATGTTACAATATTTTTGTAATATTGTAGTAAAACATCTTAGATAAAAGCATTTATATAGATAAGTTTCCTATAAGAGCAATTTTCACAGTGCACAAATCTTCCTTTTTATACAAAAGTAAATTTTGGCTGTGGAGTGGGTAGAAATATCTAGAAAATAAATTGGCCTCACCAGCTTGTAAGTGGCTTTATATGTTGTGATATTTTTCAGGATACTTCCCCGCACATCTCATTTCACACGCAAGTGAAGTAAGGACTGGAGGATTGTGTTCTACCTACACTTGTTAGCATAATTGCCTTCAGCAAATCAGATTACTTGTTCCCTTCTCAAAGAAATACCTATTATCCAAATGTTTCCAATTAATGGCAAGACATGTTGCTGCTAAAATAAGTCCAGAGGAAAGAAAAAGAAACCCCAATAATAAAATGCTCAACTAACCAACACACTGAGAGTGACAAAACCAGGGATGTATATTCAACTATCATTCAACACAGTTTCAATCCTACTAAAACTATTTTGAAAGACACTCATCTCTGATGCTTCAACAATACACAATTCTGTAAATGTTTTTGTCCAGAAATAGACAATGCAGAGCAGTAAAAGAATATGCGCTAGAAAGTATTTGATTTAAATATTATGCTAAAATTACAGACCTGTAATATCCTAGGGAGTTGTACTTGGAAAAAACAGGCTGAGTTACATATTTAAAGTAAGGCTTGTTAAACAGGGAGTAGCTAGGATTTGAAGATTATTGTTGGTTGCGATGTTTTATTACCATGTTGTTCTCTTGTACTGTGACTAAAGAAAAGCAAACAGTATATATTTACACATGACCTAAGTTTGTTCATGACTAATTATCAAATCTGAGATACAAAAGAGTAGGAAAAGAAGAGAAAATGCATATAGGGAAAAAAATAACTTTTAAAAGAAGCTATTACATTAAAACTCCAGAAATCTGTCCACTTTGATCAGATGACTGAGATCAAGACAAGAACAAGAAACATCAGTTATAATTTTGATTCACAATTCTTTTATCATCTGAAAGAAAACTCTTTACAGGGTGATATTCTTGATAATAAATATTTGATTTTTTTTAATTTTTCAAATAATGCATGAGATAGTTTCCTTTGCAGTATTCTACTGAGACTATCAATCTCAATATGCTTAGAATGCAAGAGTTTACCTAAAGTTTTGTTGCAAATCTTAAGTAGTTCATTAACTTATCTCAGTTTATTTAAACGGGCTGAGTAGTAATGCATTAAGCATATCTTCAAATAAAAATCAGTGGAAAAGAATACTATGGCATCCAACACCAGGCATTAAGTGATGAGTTGTGTAATAGGTAGACTACATGTAATTGTAAAGTTTTAAAGAACTTTTGGCTCAATTTTGCACAGCAATAAAATTCCTCTTTCATCAGTATTAATAAATATAAGGTGTTAGTCTTTCATATCTCCTTCCAGATCAGTTACTGATCATCACTTCATCGTCAATGCACTCTTGGTTGGAGCATGAGTCTTTTCCAGTTTGTTTTCTTAGTCCATAGGTCACACAAAAGTAACTCAGGTTCAAACCAGACCTTCCAGGCACTGCTTCTGGAAATAAAAAGCACCTGAGTGTTCACCTCCAGCATAGGAATTTGCATAAATTAGCAAAGGCAATAATTTGTATTCATCTTTAAGAATCCTGCATGAATTCATGGCTAGAAAAATGAAGCACACTTTTGCAGTTATAAATAATGTATCTGAGAAAAGGGCAATAGTTTATACTGCCTTACAGAGACCTTCCGTTTCAAAGCTAAYAAGAGAAAAAAGTTCATGCATTATATAAGAAAACTGATTGTAATTCCTCCTTATACTTCAAATGAAGAAAGGCTCAAACTACACACAGTATTTAAATGCAATTTCATGTATTRCTTCAGATAAAATTGAAATGCCTAACATGAATAAAACAGGTTTTGCCCTTATGGGCAGTAAGAGACTATCAGATATTGTTACTGTAAAAATTCAATGCATAAGAAAAATACTTTGTTCAACTTAAACAGACCATAATACAGCTGTTAAATTTCCTTTTCTATTTCCTCAAATCCAAACACTGTCATTCTTATCCATATGTCTCCTCTCGTTTAGGCCAAGGTTCTGTATTGAAAGTGACTGAACTTAAGAAGATGTCTCTAATTTCATTGGCTATGTTGTGATAGCAAGGAAGTTTGATAGCTAGTGTAAGCCCTTGTTAAACTCAACATGCATGTCATATTCTTCACACCCTATCCACTCTTACTGTCTGTCTACCCTTTAGCAGGACTTTTTCCTTTAACTTCTTAAATTCTTAACTGAAGCTCCAATCATTACAGGAGGTTGTCAAAATGCAAAATTACTGATCTGTAAGACGTTCTGCTTTTGCTTTAGTATGATTTTTGTCTGGATTAGTCTGGAATTGCCTTTTTATCTCTGGAATTTATAATTTCAATAAGTCATTGTTAAACTACAATATAGCTGGTATGGATTTGTCTATGAATACTGTGGTTAGCAGCGGTTATTCAACAGCTCAATGTATCAAAATAAAATAACGTGTTTTATCAAGAATAATTTGACCTGTGATTTGCCCTAACACAGAAGAAAATTTAAACCAGAGAAAGTGTTTTATTCCTCTCCCCAGAAATAAAACAACGTAATTGTATTTGTTGCCACAGTGCTGAAATCTCTACTTCTACAATGAAGTAGTTCTAGGGTCCAAGAACTTTAGTGGGAAAAGAGGAAAAGCATCAGACTATTTTGATAGCCTTAAAATAAGAAACACTCTGCCTAAAGATTGAAAGAATTTTCTTTACAACTTGTACCTGCCTGTGGCCATGTAGGATTGTAAAATTACAATCTTTAAAGAACAATATTTCTCGTCGTCATCAAGCTTAGAATCAAGGAGTTGTGTCAGTTTTTCTTAGGAGATCCAAGAAAAAGTTTAGAACTCTGAACTAAGATTTCCACTCTCTTCTACACTTATAAAAATTGCCTGGAAAGAAAAATCTCTATAACCATTCAACTACAGTTTGCTCCTACATCTTTCGTACGTGTGTCTGTGCAAATGGGGAAAAGGAAGGATAATGGAACTGTCCACAGAGAATGTAGAGGTGCTTTCTTGATCTTTTCAAGAGACTTGTTTTCTTACCTTACTGCATTTCCATATTAATGTGTCGCAGACATCTTCCATGAGAAATCCTTTCTTAGGATTTCTGAGAGCTGCAGTTCAGCGACAAATGTAAACAATGGTTATCTGCTGCTGTGGAATGTAACAGGTGCATCTGTGATTGGTCCATCCTGGGTGTTTAAGGTTGATGGCCAATGAAGGACAGTTCTCTGAGGCAGAGYTCTGTTGTTGTGCATTCTATTCTATTCTATTCTTAGCATAGCAGCCTCTGGGAGAAACCTTCTCCCTCTTTCCCTTCTCTTTCTAATATAATATAATATAATATATACATATAATAAGATAATAAATCAAGCCTTCTGATGAAGTCAAGGCTCTCGTCTCTCTCTCATCCTCGAAACCCTCCTGAACACTACCACAACTGGTRACCCCGACTGAAAAGGGACACTCAACCATTGGTGAGACACAGAGGAGCATTGCTGCACCGGGTAAAAACCCTGAGTGTATGCATTGGTCRCTTCASAAGTGACCACAGAAGTGGATTCTAGCCAGGAGCTGAAGAACTGAAGATCCTGATTTGGACGGAGTTCACAGCAAGGCTGACCACAAAGGGAACCTTCTGAAGCCTCCAGGAAGATGGCTGGAATGTCTAGCAGCACCATTCAGCTGGCCAGAGCGTGTTGGACAGTGCAAAAAGGTACTGTTGGCTTTTCCCCTCCTGGAGATGGGGCACTTCGCAGTGTTTGGTTTTTTCTGTGGAGGACCTCTCCTACAGATGCAGAGGTTCCATTCTCCCCTTCAGAGGAGAAACTTATTGCCCTCTGGAAAAGATGGAGTGAGGAGGATGGAATTCTTGGAGTTTTCTTTTTAGAGAGACATTTATATGAGTTTTTTCGATGGGCAAAGCTTTTTGGGTTTTTTACAGATGTGCTATATGCCCTGGACATTTTCRTATGGGAGTGCATGGATTCCATTTTTCAATCTGTTTTGGAGCATGGATTTGAACATCCAAAAATTTATTTAACATTTAAGGCACTCTTTCCTGTGTTGGAACGGAGAACACTTTTTTTCCCCTGGATTGCCAGGTGCAACGGGCAAGCCCCATTTCCCCCGATCCCTGCGGGAGACCCTTTGGAGGGGGATTTGCTGCTTCCCAGCCCCCCTGAACCGCAGTGGGGGGGCGAAGTTTTTTTCCTGCGTCTTCGGAGCATGCTCAGAAGGGGCCGTCCCTTTTTCCCCCCCGTTCCTCTCCGGGGGGTGCTGGGCGGGCTGCGCCCCCCCGGGCAGCCCTGCAGAGCCCGCCCCAGCCGGGCTCCTGGACCCCGCCCCGCTCAGAGATGGGGGCAGCACCGGTCTTGGATGTCCCGCCTGCCGGGCCGGCTCCACCGCCTCCCGAGCCCGCCCCGCGGCCCCTCCCCCAGCCAGCTCCGCGAGCGGCGCCGCGGACAGCCCCGCTTCCCCGCGCGGCCCCTCCAGCAGAGCCTGCCCGCTCCGAAACGCCGCTTCCTGCGGCTGCGCCGATGTTGCTAGGCGACGAGGACGCGGCTGCAGCTTCCTGCCTGGCGGCGCCTCTGCCGCCCCCSCCACCGCCTCCCGTTCCAGCTCCGCGGCTTCTTCGGACAGCGACHGTGCCTCCGCCGCCGATCCCGGAGCCGGGAGCAGACGCCATTCCCGACCCTGTGCCGTCCCTGCCAGCGCCCCCGACGGCCCCGCCGCCTCCCACCGAGTCAGTCCCAGTGCAGGACGCTGCTGACAGCGAAGCCGAGCCCGCGCGGCCCCCGGAGCTGCCCGTGGCCCCGCCGCCCCCAGAGGCAGCGGCCGCGGCGGCTCCCGCACCCAGCGTGACYCCCACCCCGAGTTTTTCGGGTTGTCCCGGAGCTGCCCCTGCAGGGGGACCTGGGACAGGGGAACAGGGCGTCAGCCTCTCTTTCTGTTCAGGAGGCAYGGCCCGACAGCTGGGGGCGGGGGCAGCCCGGCTCCCTGCTTTCAAGATCAGCATTCTTGGCGGGTTGGGGGGTGTTTGGTTGCTTGGTTCTCCTTGGGGGTTCCRGAATTCACTGCCACCCCTCGTGTGCCTTATCGGCGAGGGGCAGGAGGCTCCCGAAAGTTCTGCCTCCRGTCCCCAGCCCCAAGGGGGTGAGGGTGGTACCGAGAGGCAGATGGGTGGAACGTCTCCTGCATTTGCAGTGCAGAGGCAGAGGGAACAGCAGAAAGCAATCATTGCCTCCTTCCTGTGGGGAACAAACATCCCCAGACCCGAGATGGAGTCTCTCGGGACAGCTTCTGTCCCCCAATTGCTGGCATGCCTCGGTGATTCTGGGGGAAAGAAGCGTTTGGTCACCTCTTCGGCCATTGTACTGGCTGTGTGGTGCCAGG
>JACDOX010000002.1:11104550-11199987 GCA_014549065.1 Cardinalis cardinalis
AATCATCTTGGTAAAAATATTATTTTCCTCTTACTGCAAGTAAGGGAAGCAAGCCTCATTTTTATATATGGCTTGTTACAGATGGTTATTAAATAATTGTCCGAAGAAAAAGCCTAACAGAGATTTGTTTCCTTTACAATCTGTTTTCTTTCTCTGATTCTCCTGCCTTTTATAAATATATGTGCATACATGTGTTTCTGTATATACATACAGTGTATGGATAGATAGATAGATAGATAGATAGATAGATAGATAGATAGATAGATAGATAGATAGATAGATGTGTACACGCATACATATATGTAAAAATATACATACAGCAACATCAGCTTCATACCAGAACAGTGTTCAGACCAGTCTGCCTCAGGCTAGGGTCGCCTGCATCACTTGGAACTTCCATCCCAGAACATTTTCCCAGATGAAGACACCAAAGGATGTGCAAAATAGGTGGTCAAATATCAAGATGACTTTACCACCTCTTAGATCCTATTCCCCAGCCTAAAATTGTCTCCCATATCCAAGCACTTACACTGAGGAGAGTTATCCATACATTCCACATCAGTATCAAGTGCTCTAGAATAGAACTGGAATAGTTCTACTGTATCTAGGAAGCAGTAACAACTAACTGTACAGAGTCAGCTCGTTCACATCTTAGTGGGGCGGAAAATGAAATGGTGGCAGTGAGTCAGTACTGTTTGTGAAGAGGGGCTTTCAGGAATAYCAAACAGAAAACCCTCAGAGATGTGGGATATTTTAATCCTGARAACTAGGAAGAACAACTATTTGAGTATTCTCTGAAATACTGTGGTGMCTCAACTAGAGATATTGGAAACCATAATTTTGAAGTTTAATATCTATTGTGGGAGTTTGAAATAATTTAGGCATTACCTTAACCATGTCATTTAGTACCTAGCATGCTTTTTTGATCAAGATCCCCTACTGCACAAAGGAATAATAGACATTTCCTAATGCACTTCAGCTTTGTGTCAATAAAATGTTAGAGGTGATGATACAAACATTATATGAATACTGGAGGTAAACTGAGACTAATACTGCAAGAATTCTAAAATAGCTTTTTTACACACTTAAAAGAAGATGTCAGWAAGTAATATTGAATTAAACACYTAAAAGGAAAGGTAAGACTCTCAATACATGATATTGAGATGGATCCACAGTATTGCACAGTACAAAAAATCAGTATTCTTGGGCAGTTACTAGTCTGAGTAGCAATGGACAGAAATGGTTTGAACATATCCCCCAAAACAGAAGAAAACTATGATGGTCTGTAAAGAACCAGCAAAAAAACCTGTGATAATGCAGAGATTCATCCACAGCAGAATTTCCAAGAGATTTGTTCTCCATCAAAAATGTTTCAGGTTCCTTTATTATCAGAAGATCCCTGGGGTTAGTGTGAATATAGCCTCTTCACTTTCCTGAAAGCCCAAACATCAAAAGAAAACAGCACACAAAAGAAAAGGAAAGGATAGAGTATGAGAAAAGCAGTGGAGATAGATGTTTAAATAGCCAGGTAAAAAAAAAAAAAGGGTGTTGAATCTGATATGTTATTGTTTTTACTTAGCTGCATTTCCTTTGTAGCTGAAAGACAGTGAAATCTTGTATAGAATGATATTTTCTGAATTTCAAAGCCATGTGTTGGTACTTTTTGTGTCTGTTTCAAGGAATGGCTAAAATAAAATCAGTATATTTAAATGTAATTAATTGTTTCTTGTCCTTTTCTCAAAGAAGTAATTCCAACTATTGCAAAGACAATAGAGARTCTTGGTTGACTTTCTCTAGGATAACCTTTTGCAACTCGAGCTAACATTACAGAAGATATTATTATTCCTCTTAAGAAAGTGAAAAAGAACTGTTCGATTTGGTTTGGTTTCTATAGAAATCCAAACTGTCCTACCTTGCTAAGCTGTGTACAGTAAACCTGGGAAGTTAGTACCATCACTGGATCCCAGTTTGGTTGCCCAGGCAAAACAGGCAGTATTTGAGATTAAATTATATATTGACAGTGCTCTCCTTCTCAGAGGCATGAACTCGAGATTTTTTTTTGTAATCTCACTGAAAACTGCTAAAAAAAAGGAATGCTTTCTCTACCTGGTGAAGAAAAAAAACCAACAGATAGCATGCAAGTCACTTAAAAGGTGTATTTCCTTTGAGGCCATATCATCATCAGGAGGAAGAGAAAACCARGGCAGCAAAATACTTCTTGTGAGGACATAATTTCAACTACATCAGTAGTTCAAGAGAAGCATCCTTTGAATAGGTATCAGTCCAGCATTGTCCTACTTGCATGAAGCCTTTATCTAGAAACACCTACTTTTATCTAAATTCAAAGAAGSCTTTATTATACACCCTTTATTACGAAAGAGCAAAGCAAATAAAGAAAAGGCAAAATCGTCAATGCCAAGAGAATCCAAATTAGAAATAAATTTGGAGGACAAAACAAATATAAGAAAGGTGTTTCACAGATATCTATAATCTGTCCCAAGTAGTACTTCTTTTGATGGTGAAAATAATCTTTTTTTCCTGTCCTTCTCAATGTTAAAATTTGTTGATTAWATTTTATACTTATGCAATTTTTTTAGAGCAATTAAGGTATTTGTTAACTTGGGAAAAATCAAACAACACGGAAAAGCTKGATAGTAAGAATTCATCTATACAGAAAATAGGCAATAGGGCAGYTGGAAAGCAAGAGAGTGAATATGCAGTCAAAATAACATGAGTTGCTTTTTGTTTTGCAATTTACCTCACAGAATTCCAAAGAGGATAACCTAAAGTGGAATTGGTGGGATGCAGGAATCAAAAATAATGAGATTTAATAGAAGATTTATCCCATCCATCTCCATTCCAGATCTACAACAGCTTTTTGTTTACCTAACCTTGTACATTGCAAATGTGGTTTTGTAAAATGGGAATGATGACACTTATATCCTGGCTTTTCTCTTCCTTTTCTGTCCAGTTCTTCTTTTCAGAGCACATATTCTTTAGAGCAAGGGTTCTCTTCTATTGTCATTCACTTRCAACATCCAGCACGATAGGTGCCTGGTTTGGGTGCAGTGATTTTAGCATTACTGCTGCAAATAGATGTGGTGACAGAAATGGTCTTGCCCTCCCAGACAGGGAGGTGCAGGTTGTCCAGAATTGTCATAGTGGGTGCTGGAGGTACTCCTGATGCCAGTCTAATTAATGGCTGAACTGGCTTGTGTACTGGCACTTGTGGATACTTGTGATGGTGCTGCCTTAATTCTACTGAAATGAGGAAACCTCACAAATCTTATAAGTTTTAAAGGTTAAAAATTATTTACCCAGTGCATAGGAAGGCCTCAGCAGTGTTCCTGGTCTATRGCCTTCATCTATTGAATTTATTATCATGGTAACATCACATGACCAGTACAAGTTAGATGAGATGTTTTGAGTCCTTCCTACTTGATGAGGCTCTCTACAAGATGAAATCCAGGTTCCATGCCTCMGGTCACCTGAAATTCAGAGACTGTCCAGAGATGTTCATACAGCTTTAAATTATGCGTRTGTCTCAGACTCAGTAATTCATCTGCAATGCAAACTTCCCACAGCATGCCTTCTTAGTTCCCACAGTGGCCAACGACTGTGACTAGGTCCCAGCATGAGGCTTGAGGACACTTTCACCATTCCACTCCCCTCAAATTCTGTCTAGTCCTCAAATCTCCACCCAAAGCTCACAACTGTCTAAGGCAGCCCAGCACTTGTAGAAAGACCATGTTCTGCCACCWACATTGAGGCTGTTCTAAAGTGATATCACACACCCAAAAGGAGCAGTTGCAGCCCACTTTTTGCTTGCAAAAGCCYTCTCACAATAGCTTGTATCGAAATCTTAATACACAAACTGCCTCATCTCTGAGAGATGCATAGCGAAATTTATAACCAAGTACTTTTATATGAGTTTTAATCAGTTTTGAAAATGACYGATACAAGCAATCTGTTTAAAAAACATAGTGCATTTGAAAAAGAATGCAGGTAGAATTTTGCCATGAAATTTCATATAAAATGTGTATGCAAATAGAGAGAGTAAATTAGGTGCTTGATTATTGGATATCATTTTAGTAAAAAGTATTTGGGGCAAATTACTTATTAGTCTGTAAGTGATATGATATAGGCACTATTGTCTTATGAGAGAGTTTTAATTGCTAAAAAATGCATTATGGTTACAGCTGCATAAAGGATTATTTGCATGCAAAATCATAACCAATATTTGCTTGTGTTTCAGTTTTACTCTCAAATAATTTATATGGTGATTCATTTTCACTGTTCCACTCCATTAATAGTAAAAAGGAGGATGACTAAAAAAATAATCATATTTCTGCCTGGAAAATAAGTATTTCATACAAACTGTTGACAAAGGCTGCAGAGAAACCCACTGCCTCATTTTTTTTCAGTGTAATCACAGTTAAAATGTATCTTGTGTTCTCTTGCCTCCAGTGTGATTTGACAGGAGTGGTGACGGATGATAATAAGACAAATTTTGTGAAGTTCAGACTCTGTACAAGAAAAGATATCAAGTGCACTTATTACGATGACATCAACAGAGTCTTTTCAGACATACTGAAACAAAACAATCTGCAGGGTCTTCCAATTTTCAAACATGATCTGCAAGTGATTTAAACAAATTCTATTTCCTGTACCAATACATGTAAAATATGTGTATACACATAGAGAGTATGAGAATGTAAGCTTCTGATAAATATTGTACACATTTTCAGCTATAATATTTGCAAGAACATTTYTAATTCATAAAAAAATTTGATTAGTAATAAAGGAATAAATTGACTAATATATGGGCTATTGGGGGTTTTTAGTTGACTGTTTTGTTTTCAGGACTGGAAACCTAGCTTCAAGCTGGGATGACATTCATGTTCTCACATTGAAAATCACATTTTGAGAAGTCAGCAGGAGAGTATCCACCAGTGATGCCCTGAAGTCACATAAGGAATCACTAAGACCCAGGACAAAATATGTTTGATGCACCAGAGATGAGTTGGTTGTTGGTGGTCTGCTACACAGCACTGGAACCACAGCAGAAGTACATTGCCGTGAATGGAGTCAGTCAGATTTCTCACAGGTATCATTTCAGGTGCTTTCCAGAACTCAGCAGACATTCTCTTTTATYTGAAAGCAAATCACAGAGATGATTATGAAGAAAACATTGATCTTCGTGAGCCTTGCAGCTGATGGTCAGAGTCCTTCCCTCACAGGGTCTTTCAGTTTTGTAGAGATTTAGCATGAAGACGTCTACTTTCTTTCCCATTCCTTTTTTCTATTGGGACTTGATGCCCCTATATCATGCAGGAATAAAGATTATGGGGGAAATCTGAGGATATTTGGCTGCATTGTTTTCAAAGTACAGATCACTGCAAAGTTCTGACTTCAACAGAAATAATAGAGTATATAATAATAATAATAATAATAATAATAATAATAATAATAATAATAATAATAATAATATGTGTAATATTATAATGAATACCCTCTCTTGATACAGTCCAGTACGTCATACATAGTTCAAATCAAGGCTGACGTGTAAGGTCAAACAGAACCACCATGGAGTCATTGATTCAACCTCCTTTTTCAAGCAGGGTCATCAAAGAGCACWTTTCACAGGATTGTATCCAGACAGTTCCTAAATATCTTCAAGGAAGACTCCAAAATCTCTCTGGGCAATATATAATTCACATAGGTTGGCTGCAATGAGAGACCAAGAGATTTAGATGAGCTGATCCAGAATAATGCCTGAGATAAAACAAAACTGATGGACTTGATCTCAATTTATCTAAAAATTTCAACTTATGAGGCTYCTTTGCAAAAGGTTTGTGCTTGCCTCCAGACTTCGTTCACCAAGGATGCTCTTAAACAGCCAGAACTCAGGGCAGTGCCATCAATTTACATAGACTGGAAAGGATAAGATTTTCACACTAACCATGTTATGAATTGTACCAGTTGACTTCTCAATGAAGATGATGTCAAGTTTCATAGCTTACCTCTCCCAAAAACTTCTTAGATGTGAGYGGGTCCAGCAGCCCCAGCTGCAGTGTGCCAGAACAAAGGCTTGTGAGATTTAACAGTCCCTTCACTTTTACAGTTGCTGGATGATAAAATGCATAAAAACAATCATCTGGTCTCTGCACTTGTGTTAACAGAGTTTTGCTAGACACTTTATGATCTAGAAGATAATCCCGGTTTGGAATACAGTAACTTGGGAAATATTTTTTATTTGTAGATGAATGATGTTTGCAGTTTCTTGGAAGTCATAGACCTGAGATTGCTCATGTATCCTGATTTCCTTCCCACTAAGGAGCCTGATTGCTGCAGGAGGATAAGCACYACCTGAGAAAACAGTTACACCAGTGCTCACACACTTAGACAACATCAATTACTTCTGTGCATCAGAGTCAAATAACACAGTTAACCTTTAGTTTAAAAATGTATGGCAACCTTATTTCTGTTTTGTTTCTGATTTACCTGTGGTTACCAGAGTCTTTCTTAGTTTAGATTTGGAAGTGGAGTAAGTCCCCCAGTATGCATTGAAAAATATCAGAGATATCAAAAACTATCCAAGAAAATATTTCCAAAATATATTAAAATATATCCAACTAAGAACAATATTAACTTATAGCTCAAATGCATTTTAAGGTGTTAAGCTTTTTCTCCAGCTCTTGGTGGTGGTGGTGTGACTGACTTCAAACCACACACCTGCTGGGAATGTTTAGTCCAGAGGACCACACTAAGCTTAYTCAGAAGACAAACTTGTCAAAAAAGATTCTGCTTTGGTATAAGGGCACAAACCCTGACTGCTTTGATATACTGACCTGTTCCCTCTGTGCCCAATTACTTTCTCATAAATGGATAGTAGAGGAGAAACTCCTTCAGGAAACCTTGGTTGCCTATTGCTCACTCTACAAACCATACTATACAGCTGGAAAGATTGGTACATATGTGTGCTGCCACTACATTTTCGGTTTATGAGCTGAAAGCTGGTGGCCATGTTACATTCTAATGAAGAAAGCATCTCTCCACTTCCTGTAAAGAAGTGAAATTGGAGCAGAAAGGCCTTGTAGCTTTTCTGGCAGAGATGTATTGGTGACTAGTGTGACTCAGGGGGTTTTAACCAGCCTGGGTACTGACAAGAAGTTAAATGTGACAGAAATTACATTTAAGGTTACATTTACATTCACTAGCACTGGGCCTGACGTGTAAGTATGTATGACCTTAAAGGAATGATGTGAAAAATGTGATTATGGACTGTGTTTTATAAATTATGTCTGCCACAGTGAGTAATGAAAKGTTCGCCCTGGGAGCCATAAAAATKATTCTGGTATAGCAGATGTTTAAGTGAAAGAAAGATACAGGAAACCTCATTGTGGAATGGCCTGTTCAAAGGGAAAATTTATTTTCCTCTCTCAGTAATCTCTCCTATAGTCTTATGCTTCATGCTAAAGGAGTATCATCACTTTATAGGTCCACATTCTTTACACAAACTGCATGCCTGGTTGTGTATAGAACTGTTAGAGTCATTCTTATGCAGACTGAGGAGCTGATCTCAGGAATCTATGTTGACAATGAATTCCAGAGATAATTTATGTGCTGTGCAAAAGTCAGTTATGGGCCTGGTYCTGAAACATAGATGAAGGCATACTGAGCTCTTTCTTGTATCTCAAAAGAAGCAGAAAGTGCACAGCYAGAAGTCCTTCTCTCTATTTCAGTCTTCACTTCAAAAATCGAAAGAATCACTGTGTCTTGGAAAAGAARCTGATGTGATGGCTGCCAGGGTACTTTCTGAAGCTACAATTTTTCATCAGGTTGCACTCTTATTCTGACACCCACAGGACATTAAAAAATTATTGATTTATACTGGGAAAAAGATTTCTGGTTTTGTCATGCTGTATGATTCAGTGGGTAATCCCTAGGATATAAAATATACTTGTATTTTTCTTTACTGCTAATCCTACTGTGTAACATAGGTTAGGTTAGTCTGYACCTATGATCTGTGCTCCCCTGTAAAGGTTTAGCTGTTCTAAAATAGTTTTAATACCAATTAATCCACACTTTTAAGAAAAATTTATAATATTCAGGGAGATTTTAATGAATTTTTGACTCAGGGAGTGCCAAATATTTTCTTGTCTGTGTGTAACTTCAGGGGGAACATGAGAAATCTTCCTGTGACTATAAACAGTGAAGAAATCACTGCATGTTTTTCCAAACATCAAAATAATACATGCAAATCTAATGAAAGTCGAATTTGAGAGGCAAAACCCCAAATCCTTGTGACTGCCTTTAAATTAGAATAAGAAAATTTCCAGAGCTTGATAAGAGGCAATTTAAACAGTTCAGCTAAAGCAACAAGGATTATAGGTAGCAAACAAGAAAGAAGGAAAATAGAAACAGAACACATCTGGTGTTTGTGTGTGTCATTCTCAGAGAARGTTTTGAAATAAGTATAAATATTTTCCTGGGGTAACATCACATAATGTTTGGTTTATGGGATATTGAGATCATGAATTACTGTGAAATGTTGCTTCAAACCTTCCTTTTCCAAACAGTGGTTTCCATTTCTTTCTCCATCAATGCTGCGCTTCTCCTTTACCCTCCAGTTTTCCTTACGAAAAATAAACCAACCCATAAAGCAAAACACTTTTGCTGTAATGCTTAGGTCAATTGATTTAGCAAGTCACCATCTACAGCTAACACATTTCCTTTACATTTAAGAAATCCCCTGGAAATCCTCCCAGGCTGGATTTGAGAGCATGGACATGCTCAGCATAACACCTTCTCAAGGTTTGGATGGGCTGAGCATGGGCAGGTCCACATGCGCCACTGCCCACGATGGAAATGGATGACTCTACCATTCCAAAGCACCACATGAACAGCTGGAGCCTGACCTGTGTGGCACCTAGATGTCTGCTTACTGTCTCATGTTTGCATTTCCAACATCCCCATGTCATTTTCTTCCCTTCAGAAGAGAGTTTCTTTGGAACTGTGTTGCAAGGCTGCCAGAAACTACTGGATATTTTGATTATTCCCTGTGTTTCCTGAACCTCTCTGGGYGCTACAAGTAAATGATTCCTGTGCACAACCGGGAATGTTTTCACAACTGACTATGAAAGTCTGGAAAATTAGTTAGCTTGGTCAAATGCAGAAAATTTAATTGAAACTGCCATGCCCACTGACATCCTCTAGAAATCAAGCTGCAAAGTCAGCTATTTTTCCTTGTAAATATCTAATCAACAGACATTCTTGTAGAGTACACTCTCTATATTAGGGTGTACTAACAACCAGACTAGTCTAAGATCAATCCTTAGAAGTAGTCAGATTTAGCAGTAATAAAGTTAGTTTTAGTTGTAGAAAAGCAGTTACAAAGTATTAATAAAGTATATAGCTATCAGTAATAGCCTATAATTTATGTATCTATGTGTGTGTCTATGCMCACATGTATATATGTAAGCATATACACATATGTGAAAGTGTATACACCCCCATATGGTCCAGGATACTACTAATGGAAAAAGTATTGCTTTGCATGTGTGCATACATGTAAGCAGAAGTACATGTACACTGGGCACACATTTCTATGTGCCCAATTACATTACATACATCTGTAAACATTTACATATGTATGTGAATGTTTTTGTGGGTGCATAGAYGCACAGCGTACATGCATCATACATAGAGAGGATATATGCAATATAAATTGCTGATATTTTAGGAAATTGTCACAAAGTTCATTTCTGGTGACAAAGAACCTAACTTTGATAGTATATGTCAATGAGCTTTGCTCATTGTTTTACTTGGAAGTTACTTTCAATTGCCTTTTAATATTCTATTGTGAAATTGTTGACTTTTGACGTCAGTTCATCCAAAATGGAAGGGTCAGAAATGAGGAGTGAGTCACTTTGCTCCCTATGACAGGTAGCTGTTAGTAAGTTCTACTCCAGCTCAAAGAGAGAATCCTTATTCTGTAATATGATCCTATGATTTATATATTTCTTCTTTAGYTAATATATGTTATCTTGCACATCCTGAAAAAGTCTGCTAAATTTTGCAATCCCTCTACCTGTGGGTTCAGTATTTGAATCTTTCCAGCTGCCTATTCTGCATTTTGGATCACAATGTATGCTTTTTCAATCTTGGAAACATGCTTTTGACCACAAGTTGGAAAAATATAGTAGAGCAAATCCAATAACTGAAAACAGTAGCAAAAGTTTGCTGTAACATTTCCTTTACTTGCAGAAATTCAAGGTTATTCAGGTGTATAAAATATACTTTTTGTCCCAACGCCTTTAAATATTTTGTCACAACTCTTTGGTACTGCATAAGTTTTGCTTATTAGATGCTTAAAGTGATTAATTATTCTTAAGAAAAATTAGAAGTAAATTTAATTTAATATTAAATTAAGTAAACTTAATTAGATTAATTAAATAGTTGTCCAAATAACAGGTGAAAACTGAATCCAAAACTTTTAATAATACATATTATGATTATTACTAAATTTTTTGTATAAACTATGTTTTACATTGCTACTTTAATTTGATTTAGAAATTGACTAATTGTAAATGGACTCCTTATAAAAAATTTCTTAAGGCTGAAAATTAATTTCATTTTCACCCAWGGTATTTTACTATTTTTTCCTTGAAAACTATTGTCTGTGTTAAAACCTAGCACTGTTAACTAGTGTAGCAGTTTGCAAAATTTCAATGTCCTAAATTATCTGCTATAGCAACTATGTAGAGTGGAACTAAAGCACTATTGAGTCAGGGGTCTTCATTCAGCCCAATAGGGACTGAACAAATATAAATCTAAGTAGTAGGATTTTCTGTATTTAGAATCAAAAAATAAAAAAGTATTATCAAGAAATAATTTCAAATTATCAAATGAGTTTTAAGACTACATTCTAGAATGGATTGTCTTTAAAAATTAAGTTTGTTTGGCCACTCATTCTCATTTAACCAACAGTTTTTCCTGAAAGCCAAACTTTGAAAGTCATTATGCAAATGTACTGACTCACAGGATTTGTTTAGTCCTCCTTTGAAGGGAGAACAAAATATCTTCAGGACTTTTAATTATTGAGAAATATCATCAATTGCAATTCCCTTCACTTCTAAAGCAATATAATCAAATATCTTCTTACTTTGTAATTATGCTAGCAATCTCTGGGTGCTTTGTTTTATTTATTCAATTCCACCATATTTTAGTGTATGTTTTATTAAAGAGCAAAATAATTACATGCTTTTTCAATAAGGAACTGCACCCACTAAACATTTTTAATGTATCATTTTAGAAATCAAAAAACAAGAAACTCTTTAAATTTTAATTGTTATTTTTCTTTTAAAGTGCATTTACAAAGGGAAAATTCTACAAAAGCAGAGAGCACATTCTTCATTGTTGTAACCAGCCAATTCTTATAGATATACTGACTTGCATATTCAGAAATAAAATTGCTGGAAAGCATATTCAAAACATCTTAGAATCTTCTTGGGTTTTGGTTTGACTTCGGGTCTTTTTAATGGTGGGCTTCACCAACATTTGTTATTAAGTCACTGAGTCTGCACAGACTGTAAGTCTTTCACAACACACTCTAGAGATGACGTGACATTTGTGGGCCATGGTAGGAAAGGCAAATTTTTTACTCAATAGTTCAGCTGCATGTGTCCCTTAGAGAAATTTTGGAGTCCAGTCGGCATTCCTCCTGGTAAATTTCATGTCTATGTTTACATTCAGCATGTCTGACCTCTGAGTAATACGGCCAGGTATCTTTTTCTTCATTGCTTGACATCTGTTTTTTAGATATGAACAGTGTCTAAAGAAATGCTTTTGGTCTATATTCTCATGGAGCTATGAAAAGAAAAAGGATAGCAGAAATGAACAGAGCTAAGATGCTTCAAGTAACTTCAATAATTTATGGGGAGAAAAAAAGCTATATTTGTTGAGTCTAGACACAGCAGGAAGTTTTTTCAGATCCAGAGAAGGGGAAAAACAGATTTCATGGCTTTATACATAAAACTGATTTTGTGAGATTATGTTTTTGACAGTATGTTCCATTTAAATGGATCTCCAGTTCTTATTTTTTTCATATGCAACTCACAGTAGCTTGTTGAAAAGCTTTCAGAAGTATGCCAAGAGGTAATCCTCTCAATGGGAGTTAAGAAACAGACACCTAAGCTCAACTATTTTATAAATTGGAGATGCCTCTGAAAATCAATAAAGCAGTTTCCCTCCCCTAATGCAAGACATATATCTGTGTTCACACACAAAATTTGAATCTCTAATCTTCAAGCTTGTGATTGCATCACTGTTCAACCTATAAATAGCATTAATATTTTCTAATTTGCAATTAATCTAAAAGGGAAAATGCCTTTATGAAGCGATATCACAAGTGGGTAAAAGTTTGTCACATAAAATTACAGAATTTAACACATTTTAAGAAATGTGTGGTTCTCACTAAAACTACCTGCTCTGAATAGAAAGCAACCAAATAAACACAGCCATATGTTATGAATAGGAAGGGAACTAATGAATATGTACAGATCATTAATTTGAAAAAAACTTAAAAGAAAATAACTCGGGGCTTCAAAAGTGAATTATTATTATGTATTGTTTGTAAATTAGCATGGCTTAACTGTTGATAAATTTAGTAGATTTTTTTAACAATACTCAGTACTTTTTACTTCTAAGAGAAGATCTAAAGAATTTTTCTGAACAGGTAGCTTACCAATTGTACAAAACTTGAGAGAGGAGCATCCTCCTTAGCCAATGGGATAATAATGCTTGTGAAACACAGGATGCTGACCCACTTTTTCACATGAGGAAAGGTGCCTTTGCTGTGAAGCTCCCAAACCATGGAACTTCCTGGGTATGAATCTTACTTTGGATGTGAAGATGTAACACAGAAGAAGTTTGGGTTTTTTTACAGTACATGTACTACAGCACTGACTATACATTATCACAGCACTGCCATGCTCATCTCTTAGGGATTTTTTCACTGCCTCACTACTTTTGTCTTTTGAAGCAAAAGAAGAACCTTTTGTTTCATCCCCATATTTATTTCCACTTATTTATGTAAAAAATCCATCTTCTCAGTTATTCTCAGCTCAATATCACTAGCTATTATCAAGCTGTACAAAATATATCTTTTAGGTCAATTTTTTCAAAAAGATATCCTCAACCCTAAATCTTCCAGGGTAATCTGCCACCCACATGACATCATTTGTTGCACCACAGATCATTTTTATCCTTCATTTTTCACTTCAATATTAACAGACTACAGAGATATAATGACAAAATTTCTGCTGACCACAGTCAGGGTTACAACAAGCAGTCAATTGCCTATGTATTGGATCTCTGTGGAAAGGTTTTATTTTCAGTTTGGCTGCTGTGCAAAGGTACAAGAAGTTTCCCTTATGTCCCACGGAGCCAATGCCAGCTGGCCCCCCACTGGCCAAGGCCCATCAGCAATGGTTGTACCATAGCTAAGAAGGGGGGGAAAAAAACCTGCACCACAGCAACATCAGCATGAGAGGAGAGAGAAAGAGCCCTGCAGACACGAAGTTCAGTGTCAAAGGAGGGGGAGGAGATGTCCCAGAACCAAGACAGATTCCCCTGCAGCCCATGCTGCAGACTGTGGTAAGGCAGGATGTTCCCCTGCAGCCCATGGAAGTCCACCACGGAGCGGGGATGCACCTGCAGCCCACGGAGGAACCCACACTGGAGCAGGTGGGTGCCTGAAGGTGGCTGYGGCCCCACGGGAAGCACATGGGAAGCCCACACTGGAGCAGGTCCTGGCAGAATCTGTGGATCCATGGAGAGAGAAACCCACACAGCAGCAGTTTGGCTGGCAGGACTTTGAACTCCACGGCGGACCCATCCCGGGGAAGGCTGTGCCTGAAGGACTGCATCCCATGGAAGGAACCCACGCTGGAGCAGGGGCAGTGTGAGGAGTCCTACCCCAGAAGAGGAAGGAATGGCACAAAMAATATGAGACAAACTGTTTGCATCCCCCATTCCCCACTGCCCTGCAGTGTGGGGGAAGAGGAGGGAGAGAAAATGAGGAGTGAAGCAAAGTCTAACAAGAAGGGAGATGTTGGAAAAAGGTGTTTTTTAGATTTGGGTKTATTTCTCATTATCCTACTCTAATTTGATTTGCAACAGAGTAAATCAATTTTTCCTCAAGTCCAGTCTGTCATGCCTGYGGTGGTAACTGGGGAGTGATCTCTTCCTGCTCTTATCTTGACCAATGAGTTGTTGTGTTTCCTCTCCCCCATGCCGCTGAGAAGGAGAGTGATAGCACAGCTTTGATGGGCAGTTGCCATCCAGCCAAGGTCAAGGCAGCACAGTCTAAAATCATTAGTATATTTATATAATTCCTCTCTTCAAAGTGCAACATCTTAACTAACTAGGAATATTCATGCAAATTTGTCTATTAAATGGAGTTAGAGTCCCTTGTGATGGATTGGTGATTCAATGTTCTCTACTTTTTGTATTCCTTCTCAGGGCATTCAGTGATCACATTTACTGTTCTCTTCCCCCTTTGTCCAAGTCCTCCCTCCTCTCCATTCCCCCCATATTTTGTTTTACATTCTCATGCTTTTTCTGTTCATATTTCTCTTACTCCTTATGTTCTCACTACTCTGTTCTAAAATTCTTGCCAGATGTTATTTTTTAAATTTTTTTTCCCCTTCTTCAGAACAGGAACAACATCAGTGCTCTGAGGGGAAGTGAAGCTGGAAATATATTGTTTTGCTCCTCAGTGCTGTGGCATTAGAAAAGAATTATGAAGGTCTTCTCATTTATGCCAGCAGGGAAGTTCTTGAATTTTCATTACTTACCCATTTGATTAAGAAAGCAACATTTTAATATATATTTTCTCTTTCTTTGTCAGTTTGATTACTCTCCCTGTCCACTTTTTCTCCAGTCTCTTTCTAAGGAAATTTCAAGATCACCCATCTTATTTCCCAACTCTCCTTCTCTCTCCAGTTTTCCTTCTTTGGTCTTAAAAGAAATTTGCAAATGTAAGATGATCTCTCATTCCATATCAAAGACCAAAAGTTGCACCCTGTACCTAACAATGAAGTTATCTCACAACATATATTACACAAGAGCATTTGTCCTGCTTTAATCTATATTGTAGTAATTTCATTCTTTAAAGAAATTGTTCATTTTTCTCGTGTATTTCATGTTGCTTCGCTTTTTGACATGAAACTAATTAGTGTAGAAATATTTCATTAAAAATATATCTGCCTGTCTTTTAAATTGATGTGAACAGGGACCCGGTATTTAAAAAGAATCCTGTGCTTTGTTCCATGCAGTGATCTGATGCCTCATTAGAGTGAGCTTCTCACTGTGCCTCTGTGAATTCTTTGCAGTCTCATTATGCCAAACTGGAATCCATGAAGCCAAGATGAGGAGGACCCTGACATGCTAGTCTCATTCTACTAGCACAGAAGAATACAACCCTTTCACCAAATACCTCACAGGGTTAGGAGAAACCCGTCTGCCCTGATGAAAATGGAGGAAGAAAAACAACACTGAAAGATTAAGTTCCAGCATTTAGGGCCTGTTATAGAACTGAGAGATCAAGCTCAATGCCTGCTGTTCAGACTGGAGTGGTTCAGAACACAGTGCTGAACTTTCCTTGAGAAAAATGTCTGCATGGAAAATAAATGGGATTTTTTCATGTTTGGGGTTTTTTCACTCATTACCTGCATGAATAGAAAGGGAGATTTATAGGAAAAACTGTAGCTATCCTTCACATAAGGTACTGAACAGACTTCTCTAATTGGACCTGTTTTGAGCTGAAGGATGGACTACATGGCCTCTGGTGGTCCTTTCCAATCCTTCACACCACCCTCTGAACCTAGCAAATGCYATATTCTCTCATCAGAAGCTGAAAATATTTATTGGAAACACAGCCTTGTCTATATTGACATGATTTGTATTGCTGTGTTCCTGCTATGGACCTGTTTTGAAGGCCATTAATTACCATTATGTTCAAACTACCTGCTAAGCAGAGTTAGCCTGTGAAGTCAGACTTGCACACCACTAACACCGTGAACCCTGCCTGTCACACAAACAATTTACCTCAGGGATGACTATCTAAAAGGGAGTGCCCAGAAATACTTCGTGTTTCACCTCTATCAGATTAGATATAAATGTAGTCATGCACACTAACTGCAAGTTATATTAAGTTTAGTTCCCCCCTGAATATAAGAATGGGATTTAAAAATTACCAAATTCAACATGCCAAAATTTGCTGTAAAGTTCATCCTTTACATTACAAGTAGATATCCTCCCACAGTAAAGACTGAGACTAGCTTCTATAGAATACTCTCATTCTCTTTTCATACAAGTTTTAAATGTCAGAGCATTTGTCTGCTAGATATCTACTGGAAGAGATTAGCTGCTGTTCATTTAGATCTTTCCCAAACAGATGTTATTTCTTCTTTTTTTTTCAATTAATATTTTCCTGATTTTTTTTTCCTAATTCAGTAGGCAGTATCTATAAAGCATTTACTAAGTCTTCAAGCTATCAGATTCAAGACCTCTGTTTTTACCTCTTCTCTAAAGTTCTTTTCAACTTAGTTRCAGTGATGTTTTACTTCATATTCAGCAGTGGCTTTAGCTTTAAAAAAGATTATAGAGAGATAAAGTGAGTGAAATTGTGCTGCCAGAGGTCTGTACTATAACCAAATCTTTCAATCTTTATTAATTGACTATTTTATGGTCATAACTAATGGTGCAATGGGTGAGAAAAAGGAATAGTGAAAAAATAAGTAAGATTTATCTATGAAATTAAATAGCTGTCCTAAAGACATTTCAACYCTGTGCTATATGTTATGTAGAGAAGCAATGAAGCACATTCTGTTTAAATATGTATTTTGTAAGAGAAAGCTCTGTGGAATGCTGAAATTTCAGAGATGGCGAAAAATGACTGAAGATCCCTCTGTTAGACATCTTGATTGACACACGAGAGATGTCAGTGATCTTACACTGTGGAAATGAGACTCAAATCAATAAATGGTTGACGTTCCATTCCCAGATGTTTTATTCATGACAGGACAACTGAGCACAAGGACAGAGATGATGATCAATATTTCTGACATAGGAAGGTATTGTGTGTTAAGTAGAGGCACAATTCCTCACAGATCCCTGTTCACACTTATGGGAAAATCTCAGCGGAAGCTTTTCAGATGTTTTCCAGTAATGCTAACACAGGGGAGCAGAGATCAGTTTGCCATGCTTGGCTCATTTGTTTGGCAGCAAGAAGCTCCTGTGATAGAAGCATCATAACAGTTTCCCTCATGTCTGAGCAATTGCCCAGGATACTTTGTGCAMAATCCCATCTGACAAGACAGCCCTCTCACTGCTTTCTCCAAACGAAAAGTTCTATACCAGAGCACAATTGCTAGATCTAGCTACAGCAGTGAAGCATTTTACTAGAAAAATATTATACACCAGGAGTAACTGAATATATTAGGCATCATGGGACTGTTAGCAATTATATATTGTACTGTAGGTATCAAACAAATGCAACATTTATTTAGTAGGAGTGAGGCAGCACATTAAAAAACAGTRCATTATCATCTTGTGATAAACATGCTCTGCTTTCAAAGAGCTGCATGGAATTTTAATTAGGCAGCTACTAACACAGTAGGATCATGTTGTAAGGAGACATTTGACAGCCTTTGAGAAGAGGCAAGAATGTTATTAAGCCATTTTTTTTAMTATGAACATTGTCTCTTTACTGCATCTATTGGGAAGAGAGTGAAGAAATGTTTGACTAATACAGAAAAGAACTCAAGGAATTTGCTATTCAAGAGGGTTATAATATTATTTTTGGAAAAGTGTTGGGTCTGGAAAGTAGTTTGTGGTAATTGATTTAACTGGGAGTCTTCACACTGGGATTACTACAGGTTTGCAACTCTTCCTTTGGACTATTAATTGATAAAATTTTATAATTCATTATACAATTATGTTATATTACATTGTATAATTTAATATTACATTATACCATTATATTATACTATTATATCATTAATTCACTGCACTCCTCTCCTCTGGGAACAAAAGAAGTTGGTAAATTAATCTCTTTATTACACCAAGTTCTTTCACAAAGTGGCGGGGTTGTAGTTACTTTCTCTGTTAAGGTCTTAATATGATCCATACGGTTAAATAGAGTTTGTATATATACAACCCACAACTATTTTTACTGCTTTATTCAAGTCCTGTTTTCAAACATAGCTACACCAGTTGGATTATAAAAATCATGGAGTCTTTTATTTTAGCCTCTATAGGAACTATTTAATAGAAAAAAATTCTGTTATCAATGTCCTCTGAAAATATTTGTGTGAAGATTTCAAAAATAAACGTCCTAAAAGCTCTTTAAAAAGTATTTTTAATAATTAGTAAAGGAGGATTAGAAATATACTTCTATCTTTATTATTGATAAAGAAAGATTCAATTAAATCTCAGCAACTGTTGTGAAGGAAGATCTTCACACAATTCCCATGATACATTTTTCAGAAGTGGGATAAGATTGTTCATGATTAATATAGGACAGCAGTATACTATTAGCTATTTTTACCTCCTGACTAAGAATAAATATAAATATTGAGTACTCTTTAGTGTTCAGATAATTAAGGGTCATTGAAAGCAAACAACACCTAAGAAAATTGTAGGAGAGACTTTCAAACACTTTACCTACTTTTGGTATTAATTGGCTCCAGCTGTAATACAGGGATGTCACTGTGCTGAGGAGCCAGGATGCTCCTGAGGACATGACTTCATTCAATATGTAAAATCTTTTCAAAATCTGGTCCCAAACTTAAGATTTCTGTCTGTGTATGAGGACTTTAGGTCCCATTAAACAACAATAGGATGTGAGGGCCAAACTCCCTAATTTCTTTTCCTTATTTCCAAAGCTTTAATGTGATGACAATTTTTAGTACTTACACTTTCCTTTCACTTGTTTCTGGCCTGACATAGAGTGGCATTTTTCAGCGTCATAAATGCAGGCAAGGTCTTGTGAGACTTGCCAGGCTTTGGTTATAGGTATTCTAGTACCACATGGAATATGGAAACTGCARCACTTTCACGCTTGCACTGCCACAACTTGAACAGTAGAAATACATGGGCAAAATACCCTTGCAGATGTGTTAACAGGGGGCAGTTTGCATCAATGATATCTTTAAACAGGATAAAACACCAGCTGGATATTAGTGCTGATTTCACAGTGCAGTGAAATTGACTTCAGGAGAAACAAGTTACCATCAGTCTGGGTTAAGTTACAGTGCAGGCATTTGCACACACTTGACATCACACAATAATTACTCTGTGCTCTGGAGAACTGTTATCCAACATCCATTTATTATGTKCTAGGAGTAAAAACTGAGAAATACGTGCAAGTATCCCCCAAAAATTCATCCAAGGGACAGACCAAAACATTTTTACTGATACTCTTAGCAAAATCTACAGCCCCTCAGTGCTTCAGAAGGTTATTGCAAAGTAGAATACAATATGCAATGTCCACTCYCAAAGTAAGCATTGGAACTCAGCTCACTTCCAGGTGTTCAGAATCTTATGAATAAGAAAAAAGGATTTGCTTCACACTGAATTTATTCAGAACTCTGGTACTGGTATGTTCATTACCATCACAAACTTGGAAGAATATTTCTCTTAAGCTATTTAATCTCTTTGTCTCTGTTCATTTTGAAATTATATAGAAATTATCCAAGTGTAGAATACAGAAATGCATTACCAGAGTAATATAAGCAATGCAGTGTAAACAACCATTTATTTCTAGGTAATACACTTTTCCTTTTCTTTTCAGACACAAAAACTTCTGCATAAAACATTAAGCACTTTTAAATTATTGCTGTTCTCCTCTGCATAGTTCTAAATCTGAAGAACAGGCTTTCAAGGARACTGACTGAAATATCTCAGTTTAATCAAAGCTCAAGAAAGCCATTTGTGTTAAGTCCCTTTTCCCATTTTTTGTTCTTTGTTCTAACACTCTCTTATTGCATTTTATTTCAGATTAGATTTTAATGCTTTTGGCAATACACCTTAAAAAGCCCAGAAAATGGAAAGTGCTGGAAATAAACCAGCTACAGCTGTGGAATGAGTTTCCTGAGAATTTAGAACATGGAGGGATATGCTGCAAGACCTTRATTTCTATGGAAATTCTCACAGTTTCATTACTTTTAAAACTTTTAGCCAACTTCTCCAACAGTAATACATCTAATATAAACAAACAAAATATAATATTCTTTTGCAGTACCAGTGCTCTCAATGCTGCAAAAACTATCAAAATTAAATTCTTGTGATTAAACTTATATGGGCCCATTGATCCAACCTGAGACACACCAAGCTCCATGCTCTCCTCCCTGCCAAGGACACTTCCTTCATTTGTAACAGACATTTGTATCTAAGAGAAGGCAAAAAAATTAGAAAGAAAAAGAGATAAAATCATATCCTTTACTCTAAGTCAAGAGTAATACATTATGCAGAAACATCACTGTAGCTAYGAAGATACACAAAAGAATTCTGCTCTTGCAGGGTGTGCTTTGGGTCCAATTTGAGATTGCCAGAGTACTTGCCTCAAGAAGATTTGCTCAGATGAGACACAAGTCTGGCACTGGCACTGGTCTCTGTGCATGCTTTCAGATCCAGGTTACTAATGAAATCCAAAAAGTGKGCATGAACGGGACTTCTACCCTCCCACCTGAGAGAGAAAGGTGTAAAACTTATAGGGAATGCAGTTTACCATGTGCCCACACACAGAGGGATACATGCTGCAAAGGGAAGACATCAAGCAGGGATAACACACCTGACTCTTCCTTTCTCMGTGTGAGCCAGCAGAAATCCAGGCTTTTATGATTTGAGGAAGAAACAGATATCCTTAATGTTTCAGCATGAAAGTGTTCACTCCCTGTCCAGGGAGAATTAAAACAATAAATTTTATCTATTATATTTTTTATTACAGACTTGGAAAATAAAACAGCAATTAAAAACGAGACAACCTGTTCAAGTAGAAGATGCCTTTTGTGTACGCCACCAAACAAAAATATTACAAGCTCTTTCAGGCCAATACCATGAATATATAGGCAAGCTCTGACTTTTCATAAACCTATAGTACACTGCAGATTTACTACTGCAAAGGAGAAAACAGACTKAATACCTGAATAGGGAATGAATACCAAAATTCCATTAAATATAATGATGTGAACAGTRTAACTAATGTTTCTGATTTTTACTTTAAAAAGAAGCAATGAAATATTTTATTATATGTGAATGTCAAACTGCTTTTCATTATATGACTGCTTAAGGAAGGCTTTAATCAACAGTGTAGATGGTGGTGAAATAATGCAAGATGAGAAAAGCCCAGACAGTTTGCCCAGAGTAACAAAGTGTTGGCCAAGGAGATTATTATTTTGCTGATGCTTTTTTCAGTAAAGTCTGGAGGARTGTTCATGTTCCTGGACTCCCCAGCACTCCAAACTACGACTGCTGCCATCAAAAGTGGGCTTGGTCTGGGGGTGACAACTGCTGTATGGGACTCTACAGAGAAATCCCAGATCCAGCCCTTGTGGCAGCTGAACCCAGAACAGCCAACATTTCTTAGGTCTCTTTATGCATCAGGCAGTCAGTCTGCAGGCCTGTGGCCTGGCCAGTACATCCGTAAAAATTTGGAGAATTAAGATTATTTAAGATTATATCGAGAACTAAAGAGAAAGTAAATTATGAATATCAGTCAACACGTTCTTATGGAAAAAAGATCTTTTCAAACAAATGTGATATCCTTGCAGGGGATTTCACTTACAGCACATAAGGACATACTAGAGACAGACGCAATACAGGCAAAACCAAGGCATTCATCTGCTGCACAACAGTCTGATTAAAAAATTAGTAGACACAGCATCCATGAAGCATAAGTTTAATAGATTTAAATATATACAAGCAATGATGACAAAAYTCCATTCTCAAGGGGGAATCATCATAAAACAGATGTATTTCTAGCATTTACAGTACTATAATAGACTGAAAGCTCTCAGTACCTCAGTTATGAGAAGTAAATAAAAGCAATYCAATATTTGCAGATGGCACAGAGCWGACAAACTGGTRAATACTGATAAGGAGAGAGTGATCAGAGAGGCTGCTCTGAATTGTTTGTCAAATTAAATTTGCTTAAGCACAATGTTTCAGTATAGCAAATTCAAAGTAATAGATCTATGGGAATAACAATATTCAGTGTGCTAAACAGCAGCATACTGTTAGAATGTAGCACAGCTTCTGCAAAATCCAAACTTTAATGAGATGTCAGTAGAGATGTCATTATACATCTACTTCTATTTTTCATAAGTTTAGAAGTGTAGAAGAAATGAGACAATGCTGAGAACAGAATAAAAAAATTAATGAGGGATTGCATCTTTAAAATTCAAAAGGATAATGAAATTATCTATTTACAAAGTATATGTTTCTTTAAAGGAAGAAACTACCAGTCATCAAACAGCTCTKTAATCTTGTGAAGAAAAGCATAATAAAACCAATAGTTGAAGAAGAGAAATTMAAAGTAAAAGATTAGGCATAATTTTCCATTACAGTGATTAAGCAATGAAAATCAATTACCAAGGGTTATACTGCTGCTTCTGACTTTTGTTATACTTAGCTAAGTATAGTGGGGTGCATTCAGCATGGGAGTAACTTTGAATGACTCAGTCTCATTCAAAAAGCAGCAGTTCAGTTGTACCTTCTGCAATAAATYATGAGCATCTTAAGATTTTAATTAAGGTAATTCTACACAAAATTGGGGTTTTTTTGCCTTCCAGTGTGTAATTTTACCCTTTTTGTGGTAGATTTCAGCTTTGCTTCTGTTCAGTACACATGCCATACAGCAGAGCCTTCCCCTCAATAGTGTTTGATTTAGTTTAGCTTAGATTTTAATGCCTTGTCTGATGCTGAAGYCTCCATCAACTAATCCAATTCATTTTCCATTGAAACAAGAACTGGTCCTTGAAATCGTCTGCACTGAGGCATTTGTCCTTCCCAGGACAATCTGGTAATCTTTTATTACTCTCTGTTAATTGTTGGTGGACACTTGATAAAGCTTACTTCTCCTTTTCTTGAGTTGAATTCTTTAGCCTGACAATTATAATACTAGCAACCCATTGTTATAAGCCCCAGCACTCGTTCATTTTCATCTGTTCTAGTAGGTTAAATGTTACCTTTTATCCTGCCACTGTTCATTCTGCATGCTGCCTGTAGGTCTGGGAGACCTTTCCCTCAAAAACATGCAAGCAGGTCATGATGTTGAACAGCTTCCTTCTAAAGCCAGAGAGCGAAGAAGGTGCCAGAAGCCACATACACACTAAATTTTCCCATCACCCTGCAGTGTTGACTTTTTTCTCCTTAAATAGATTTCTTGCCTTCTTGCACAGAGTTGCAAGCAGAATAATTTCTCATGGTTATCAAAAGATCTGCAAACAGCAAATAGCCTTCAAGTCTTTCAGGTACCTATAGAAGTATTTTATTTTATTTTATTTTATTTTATTTTATTTTATTTTATTTTATTTTATTTTATTTTATTTTAATCTTTCTAAAGGCTCCCAGATGAGATAATTTCCGTCTTAAAACATCTCCCTCGTGAGGGAAGGTGAAGGGGCAGGTACTGATTTCTTGGCTCTGGTGACAGTGACAGGACACAAGGGAATGGAATGGAGCTGTGTCAGGGGAGGTTTAGGCTAGTTACAAGGCAAAGATTTGTCACCCAGAAGGTAGTTTGTCACTGGAACAAGGTCCCTAGGGAAGTGGTCACAGAACCAAGCCTGATGGAGCTCAAGAAGCAATTGAACAATGCTCTCAGGCACAYGGTGATTCTTGGGCGATTCTCAGGGCTGCCCAGAGCAGGGCCAGGGACTGGACTTCAGTGATCCTTGTGAGTCCCTYCCAACTCAGGAGATTCTAAGATTCCATGACTTCGATGTGGTTGTAGGAGCTGAGAAGCACCCCCTCCACAATGACAGAAGTGTCACCCATGCTGCAAGCTTGCTGACATGGTGCAACCAACCCAGTGCAATTAGGAGAGGAGCACAGAAAACATGGACATGAATCTAGGAAACCATAAATCTCCATTGGTCTTGCACTGTGCCTTAAAAACTTCCCATACTGAAGAGGAGGAGCTCACACATTTTAGCTTTATGCTATGGCTGAACAACTTAGAATTTGGGGTTGATATGGTAGTGAAGCTGGTGTCTGGGGGTCCCTGCATCTCAATGCATTGAGCAGTAAAGTAGGAGCAGCTTTAGAAATTCTGGCAATTCACTATGCAGTATTAATATTTCAGTGGGCACATTTTGTAATACTGCATGTGTGGACTGTGTGCTTCTGCTGGAATTTTGTGAAGGGTATTTGATTTMACCACCTCAGTGAAAAAATGCCATTAAATGGATAAAAAATAAAATACAGCAGAGAAATCMAGCTGTAATACTTTATGCATATTCCAAAGGGCACAGTTTAACTTGTCAGATATCTTTGTTTACATTTATGTTCCTTGCCTGTCTTGTGAACCAAGGGGAAGCRAAAAAATGTGAAATATAAAATATAGAAATATAAGGGGATTTTTTGGACATTCAGAGGAAAAAAGATTAGTATCAAATAAATTGTCCTTTTAAAATTTTATTAACCAGTTCAAATAGTAAAGGATATTTATTTAGCCTTRCTTTTCATCATAAAATTCCTCTTTAGCTCTATTAAAATTACTTACTTTAATGCTTTTGCATCAAAGCTTTTTGCTTTTCCTATATCTATATGAACCACTTCAAAATTCTTATTCTTTWATGAAAGTAAAATAGACATTTTTTTGTTCAGCATGGTTTTAATTTTTTCTTTTTTTATTTAAATGTTTTAATTGATTTATATTTTAAATCAGCAAATATAGACAGGTTTCCTGTACTAGATAATTCATACTAACAATTTATAAAGCTGAATTTATATAAAACAAGAATAAATCTTAAGAAATTTCTGATTCATTATAGTTCAATCAATTAGCTATTCATTAATCAACAATGTTTGTTACTCAAGAAAAAAAAAAAAGGAATTTATTAGAACAAATGTACATATAATGTTCTGAAAGCTAATGGTGTCCTCACCATACATTATTTACAATGTCATGTTTGCAATGTCCTAGGTTTATTGGAGCAGTATTTTATGCAACCATTGCAATCTGCAGTGACTTCAAATATTGATTTTCTGCAATGAAATATCTCCTTCCCTTTTCTGCCCATGGTTTAGATAGATTTCTATATATACCTGTGAACTCGGAGAATTGAAAGCTAATGTGGAAAACTGCTGCAAGGTTTGCCTTACTGTACCTTTTAAAGTTCCAAAGTCATCATCTTGACATCAAAAATTCTGGCTGTGTTTGTTTTAGTCAGAACCTAAGCAGATGTTGCTTGTTGTACCAGGGCCAAGGATTATATTTTCAGTATATTCCCAGGCAGACATTCATCAGAGGCAGTTAACAATTGTTAAGCAGAAGTGGAACTTCTTAATCAGATGTTGACCAAATAGAAAATCTATTGGGAATGAGATGTTGGACCATGTATTTATTTGCAGTTCACTTTTGAAGTAAATTGTTACATGAATGTAAAATTTGCTTTAAATCTATTTAAAATAAACTGAGATAGCTAAATGCAGAAAAATCAGATCAGTTTAAAACTACAAAAGTTAGCTGTTTCTTTAAATTTTTTGGGTCACTYTGGAAATCCTAAGCTTCACTTGTAATAAAATGAAAATAAGTGTACTGTCAGCAATTGTATCTGTGTTAATTAAAATATTAGAGAAAGAGTGTGTAATTGTTCTGACATGTGCAATGAAGGCATTCTATCTTCCTAAAATCTAGATAAGTCCCTTTTATGGAAGTTATTCAAAATAAAAATGCTGTGATTCTTGTCACTGTCATATTTTCTGAAAAACCCCTTCRYCAAGATTTCTTCTCGTAAGAAGCTGAGAAGCCTCAAAGAAAAAGAAAAACAATATTATCTCATTTGCTTCTCCTGTGTTTTGCTGCTTTGGAATAGCTAGAGATGGTTTATCCAACATGTGAATTGTTTTTACTTAATGACCAATCACGGCCCAGCTGTRTCGGAACTCCRGAGAGAGTCATGGGTTTTTCATTARTATCTTGTTAAGCCTTCTCTATTCTTTAGTATAGTTTAGTATAGTATTCTTTAATATAATATAGTAACATAAWATAATAAATTAGCCCTCTAAGAACATGGAGTCAGATTCATTCCTTCCTGCCATGGGGGACCCCAGAAAATACCACAGATTCCTTCAGAGATTTAAATAAATTATGAAGAAAAACAACAAACAAATTGGCTCTGCTTGGAATCACACAGACACATACAAGAGGTTTGACTTTTCATACACAGGGAATGGGGATGYTGGTGCAGATACCCACTTCAGTAACACCTAAACCATCCATGGTCTGAATACAGTATAAATACATTTGTGCAGTACACATGACACTGTGATTATGAATCTGCAAGTACATGGCCTATAGCCTGAAGCATATAAATTTGCATAGTGCTGTTCCATGCTGCRCAAGAAGAGAGAGGCAAATTTATCTCCTGAGCTGGTTTCTACCTAAGAGATATATGTCTTCATCATGATTCATTTCRGGCCACAGCCACGTTCATAATTACTGTTCTCTCTTTTTTGCTTTTCCAGAAACTTGAGCTGGTCTGTGCAGCCCAATGCCTTTACACATCTTATTTCTTGCTCCAGCATGAGGTATAGAGCTGCTTTATGACCCAAGGATGAGCCATGTACTTCTGTCCTACAAGTGTACAGGAAGCAAGAGAGGGGCAGGAGGTACACAGCCATTTAAAACTGAAGTTAGTCTCGCCAGTGAACCCAGAGTCAAGAGTTCTCATTCTTAGACAATTACATGGATCCAAATAATGGAATCATATGTATGGCAAGACTGGATGGCTGGATTTCTAGTGTTGTGGAACAACTTCAGCTGTCTCTAAAGTCACATTCCAGGGAAAGTTTTGAATTAACTTTTGCTAGAATTAGCACAGAAATTGAATCTTACCTAACAATATCTTACAAAACTTCAAGATGATCTGTGCAATCTTAATTTTTTCCTTGTGTGTATTAGGGCACAGTTTTCAATTATATCTTCTCACTTCATTTTTTTCCTTGGGAGTCTTGGCTCTTTTCTTAAAAAATTTGGAATCAGCAAAAGTGTTTTTAGTATTATAAAATCTGGAAAGGAAACTACGACAGAAGAAAATATGTTGGGTATGATCTTTGCCATCTACAAAAATAATTCTGAAAATTGTATTCACTCAGTTAGAACAGGGTCCTGTACTATAGGCATTGTTGCCATTCAGAATTAGAAATGACAACAGAAAATTTGGGTTCTTTACAAAAGCAAAGCCAGACCAAGCAGAAACATCTTACTACCTTAAACTTAATATTAATGGAAATAAATAAATCTTACTTGTATCTACTTTTAATGGAACTAAAATTTCCATTTAAACTTCAATTTTTACTTCCATTTAAAATGGAAGCATCTTACATCCATATGTGTAAGGGGGATCTTAATAAAGRTAACAGGTCTGCTGCTCATTGTACTGGGATCAATTTTTCTAAAAGGCATTTCTACCTGCAAAGACAGAATATATATAGTTGCAAGTTATGGAACTAACTCAGGCATACTGAATTACCAAAGAACTTTTGAAAGATTATCAGAAAAATAATACTTTTATCTCTAGAAAGGTGTCAGGATACAGATGTGCCAGCATAAGCAGCCATCTTTTAAAAGAAAATGAATCCTCAGTGGATTCCATTGTGGAAAAAGAGAAACTGATATTCTGTATACTGAAAGGTAAAGAACGAGTTTTACAGTGGTGTCTCAGCTGCTTTTAAATCCTAAAGGGTGAGAAGACTTAAACATTATATTCTTATGTTTGAATAGTAGGAAAATGTATGACATAAAAGGCCTCTGGAGCTGAAAATGGTCCCTCAGAGAAAGAACTCATAGGGGAGATTTGGTAATATAGTGATAAAAGACATTGGGGGAAAATAAAAGCCTTTTTGTTGTTTCATAAAAGCAGAATCCATCTGCTTCTCTCCCACAGTGCAAGTGAGCCTTTAACTCTGGAGAAGTGTGACAAGAAGTCTGCCACACTTTGGCACAGTGCTGGACTGCTCTGGCTCTACCCCGGCTCCTCTCTGACAGTGTTACAAAGCCGCCTTTCTTTCACCCAGAGAAGTCTGTAGCAGCCACCACTCTGTGCCAGTCTGAATCTGTGCAGGGAGGGAAAGTCAGAGCACAGCCTCTGCAGCCTCAGTGTGTTCTCCATTTGGAGATGGTTGGTGGTGCAACCTTCCAGTGGTCAGCTACTTGGTACATCTCTGCAGCAACTGCACCAAAATTCCAGCTCTGTGCTGTTTATAACTGAACGATGAGGGACTGCATTTTCTCCATTGCTTCCATGCACTTCAYGGCCAGAACAAAAGCACATGTGTCCAAACAACTGACCTTTGGTTGATGTTACCATTTAAWAGTCATTTTGCAGAAGGTTGCCATGGTTGTTTTGGTACAGGATAGAACCTCTTGATTACAGAGACAAATTGCTGCAGATGTTAAATCTCTATTTTTTGACAAAGCAATTCTGCTAAAAATTTGTGCGAGTGGAGCCCAGAAGAAATTCAGTCATTAGATTTTGTAATAACAGTTGTGGTACCATTAAAAACAAGTTAGTAGAAGTTATCAGGCAGGAGTGCCATATGTGTCAGGAAAGCCAAGAGACTTGGAATAGCTCCACTTTTCTCTAGAAGCTATTTGAACTAAAATGTGCTCTTTTAATCCATTTTGCCAATCTAAGTAAGCTTACACATTAAGCAACAATGAATGTTTAAACTGTTTTCAGGACTGTTTTAGTTTAGTTTGATTTTTTTCATAGAAATCAGCAAGTGTTGGCCTCTTGAAGAGGAAAAAAGCGGGAGRAAAAAAGTTTCCACAAATAGTACTATAATGAATGCTGCTAATGACTGGGATCCAAGAATCATCTGTATCTATGAGGATTAGAGATGGAACACAATTAACACATCAGAACTTTGCTTTTCACTCAGGAGAGGGAGCAGCTAGTGCTCCTTAAAAGAATAAGGAATATGAATGGGCAGATCTCTGCAGTAAGTCTGCATGGTATGTCAGAGGTTAGCCGTGTAGGTTTATGGATTGGCCAAGCTGCAAAAGTGGAAGGATAGATAGAGTGAACAGAGGGGCAAATGGATGAGACGGAGACAGAAAGTCTGGAACAGCAGCTGAAGGTCAGAAAAATTCTACAGGAAATGAGTCTGTCTAGAGCTGCCAGGTCAGAATCTCCTTCCTCAAGTGTCCTGTGTTTCATGCTGATGACCTGTCTGTAGGTCAGGATTAAAATGTTAATGCTGTGCTCATGAAGAGAGAGGTGCCAGATAGCTGTTCTGTGGCAAGCCAAGCCAGGAAAAAAATCTCTATTGAAGTTTGTGCCAGTTGTACGTGCTAATGTGTGAATGACTGTGGAGTCTAGACTTGAGACCAAGATGAAATATGTGCTMAGTGATAAACCTGGAGTTTCCTAGGCACATAATCGAAAAATCGGATGGGTTTCCAACAGCTAGCTTTAATGATTGTGGATTTATTGTACATTTATAGAAAACCACAACAACAAAAGTAGAACAAGTCCCAAATAGTTCCCAGAAGCAGCGGTGGTAATAATCTTTCTGGTGAATGGACTGAGTTCCATCTAAAAACACTTGAAGATTTTGCCTCTCTATCCAAAATGAAGGTGGACTTCTTTGGAAATTAAACACTTTTGGAATTAAACATTAAAATGTCAACTCTTGGACTAATACACACAAATCTGTTATCTTCAGTGGCATGAAGATTGATGGGTTTGCAAGTCTCACTATATTTTGTTACCATATTTTGCAGTATTATTTTGGATAAATAGAATTAAGTGTCTTTTTTTTAAAGCAACTTTAGAAGCATTACAGCTGTCTTTTATTGATTGTTATCCCTTTTATACTCCCCATGGAAAAAGTCTTGTCTTTACCTTTATGTAGTTTTCTATTATTCCCGTGAAAATTTGCACTTTTTTCTGGTTTAATTTCCTGCTGTTTGTTAGTCTTCATACATTTAAGTTTCTTGTATACCTGACTTTCCTCTTCTCAGGTACCAACATAACTTCCAAATTCTTTCTTTAATAGAGCTCCCCTATAATCATGACAGACCTAAAAATCTATTGTTCCAGTACTCACACAGTCTCCATCTCCCTAGGGTAGTTCTTACTGTGAACACATTTCAGTTACAAAGACCAAAATCTCCTTCGTATTCCTGGTGATTAAACCATCTGATCATTCTTCAGCACTTTCACTGTTTAGTGGCATCACTGAATTTCACCTAAATCACTGTGCATAGTTAGCCAGTATCTAATTAAATAGGAACCCTGAAACATTTATTGTAAGAATGCTAGGGGGAAAATGTGATAGTAAGGTAAAAAAGAAAATACTAATTAGACCCCTGGCCTGCACCCCCCTCCCAAAAAAAAAAAAAAAGTCAGTGAAGCAGAGACCAGTATTCAAGGATATCATATGGCAGGTAGGAAATAAAATAAACATTTTGAAAAATGAATGCAAGAGGAAGAACATAAAGAGCAGGACTGAAGGTTAATACCAGCGTCACAATCAGGCAGATTTATGTGAGGAACCATAGACCATTTACTGGAGGAAGGACAGGAAGGAAGTATTTCTGCCAGGGACAAGAACACCTATTTCTGAAAAGCAATGAAGAATTCACTCTGTAATAAATTCCAAGACTAATTCTCTTCCAAGGCTCCTATTTAATTAGAACAAGGCTGACAATTCCCAGACAGAATTCAGAGGATCTTCAGTGATACCATTAGATTAACCCTTCAAGGAAGTGCTGAGAGAAGTACAAATGAGGATTTTCATGCCTTCTTGACAACATTAACTGGATACCACTTGCTATTCTCAAACTACTGTGGGCCAGAGACAGCTAAACCACAATTCTCTTGTGTGTAATCTTTATACATTATAATGCTGATGAAAATGAATCCAGCTTCTACTGGGTGCGAATTTGCACTTTGAAGAATGCAGTTTTATTTTCTCTCCTTTCCATTAATCTTCTAAATATAGTGTAATATGCCCCTCTTCCTCAGATAGCAGTCTCTCCAGAAGTCAAATTACATTCATTTTTCACTAATTACATTTAAAGTTTGGCACCCTAATACGACCACTATGAATGTAATTTTATTAGCTCCTAACTCTGCCAAAAGCAACAAATATCAGTTCCTGTAAAGTGTGACATGAACTGTTAATTAGACTCAGATGTTCAGCTTTAGTTTCTCATTTTGAAGCTATTAGGAACACACTAATTGTAACACAGCAGGTAAATAACAATCTGAAACTCTATTTCATAGCAATTACAAAGAAGCCAAGATAAATGTGCAAGTTACAAATGGATTTAAAAGGCATAGTGTGCTTAATGACAGCTTACACATATTACAAAACTTGACTGTTCCTAATAGTCAAACATTTATACAATAGTCAAACATTTGTACAACAGAAGAGCGCATTTTGCTGAGAAGACAGGGAGATCTGTAGTGTTACTGCATCTTCCATCTCCAGATATACAGGACAGGATAAACAAATGCCATCCTTGGTATAGAAGATGGAAATATCTTTCTTCTGATAGTCACTGCTCTCTGGTGCCATGCGAGCACAAGTGTGACAAGAACTGACAGGGGCCAATAGAACCCATGGGTTTGACCAACCTGGTGACATGACAGGTTGTGTCAGAAAATACAAGATGACTCAGTATTTCCATCTATTGGAGTTCTGACAGTTTGGTGGCAAAGCGCTGCATTGAGTGTGACTGATATGGAGGAGCACTGCTTGCTGAAGTAAATTCAGTAAATTCAGCAAGCAAAGCATTCAGAAATAGCTCTGTCCTTCTTGAGGTTGAGCATTAAATTTGGGTTTTTAATTAGTTGTAAACTGAAAYTTTTAAGGTTTTGGTTTTGTTTGTTTGTTTTTCACCTTGCCATCACACTTCTGTCCAAGCTCAGATATTTTTTTCCCAGGCCACTTTTTTAAGGGCAGGAGACACAGCTGGGTGACCATAATAACTTAAACCACCTTTAATTACAAAGCAGTCTTGAGCATGAACTTACAGCCTTACAAGATAAGCTGGTATCACTACAGATAAGAATATTTGTATCTCACCATTACATAACACCATGTCCTACTGCAAAAAAAGGGCAGATCTGTAGCATGCTGACATTGGTTCATTATTTCATTTAGAGAAAAAAAAGAAAAAGTGGTAAGCAGTAGAAATGTTAAAAAGACACAAACACAAGCTAAGAAATTTTTAATAAGTGGAATTACATTAACTAAATACCAGCTTTTTCTGAAGGACTACATTTTGGCTAGTCTGGATCTTCTGTGCTATCTTATGATTTTATGATAAGATTTTTATTTACTGACTCTTTCCTGTATCTACCAAATTTTCATCATTCCCACTGCACTTTATGATGCCTTTGGTGAATATAAATTTCAGTGGCCAGAGATTCCAGGCATGAGAAGAAAAAGATCTTAGCGCTGAAACTTCTTTCAATACACAGAGGGCTGGTTGACGCCTTGCAGGGTCAGGAGGGAAATCTTCAGAAAGATGTCACCAAGGAATATAAAGCTCTTTGGGAGGGGTCACCCCCATATACCCAAATTAAGAGCAACACCTCTGACATTCCCTATGCCTGACAGTGAAATAACAGTCAATGGCATTAAGAAAATTTACAGAAATTACATTTCTTTTGTGATTTCTGAACTTTGAAAGTGAAGTTGGAGCAGATTTTGAAGGGGTTTCTTCAAGTTTTAGAGTATAACTTTTGAAAATGTTACTCATTTGTTCCCTCTTTACTCTTCTACACAAAGACAGGGTTATCATAGTTTCCCTAATTATCTATATTTGCATGTGGTATTGAATTCCTCTGAAACAGATTCTCAGTTTTCCTTGGCATATGGATCTTGCATGGATGGCTCCTTTGAGCCCATATCCCTAATATGCCTCCTGTCTTGCAGTACCCTGCAAAGCAAAACTTCCCATGAGTATTCATTATTTTTTCTCTACTAACAGMTACAATGTGAAGGGCAATTTCTTTTGGCTTCTTGAAAAGGTTTTATGGTAAATAAAGAGTTGTAATTCACATAACTGCCAAATAGAGCAATACACAAAATACTCACAGTCACAAAGGATTGTCAGCATTATCAAAGGCTGATGACATGATTGAACTGAAAACAGACACGCTGACCTCATCCTCGAGGGCTTGACATATTTTCCCATGTGTAGTCATTTAAAATCCAACCAGAACCCTGGTAAAAGACCTTTCCATGTCTGCTCAGTGTCACCCAGTGCTCTGCATATTGGTGCACTTCATTTAGAATTCCTGACTAAATTTATCCCCCATCCCTTTTCTTAAAATCAGATCCTTGGCATGTCTATAGCAGACACTGGGAATGTGTAAACCGAAATATATTAAATTATCCCCCCCTTTTCCCTTTCTTTACAAATAGCATTAGTAGTAAAATGCAAGTGTAAGTCAATGTTACAGCTTTCTCCAGAGGGTGCTGCCTGCAGTATAATCCTTTCATTACAAAACGTGTCTGATGATCAGATCCTATTGGTTAAATCTGTTTCTTCACTAATGAAATTAGAAAAAATGCAATAACGCTGTGTCAAGAAAAAAATAAATACTCTTAAAATTCATATCAATGGAATTCTGAGAGAAAATAGCACAAAAAAGGTAAGACAGGACTTGCACAAATGTAACAGGGGAGAGAAAATGAAAGAGAAGTACAAAATAAAAATGGGCAGCATTTTCCCCATCTCCCCTGCAAATGGTAGAGCAACTAAAAGGAAGCAACAGAGCCTGAAAATCACAGAGCAAGCATATGAAAAATGGAAACAGACAGAGGAAATTAATAATTTCCTGAACAACAGAACAATGTTTTCAAGATAAACAATAGGCTTACAAGTGCAAACAACAAAGGAGAAAAATGTTTCTAGAGAATATTCTTTCTTTCTGAAATGCTAAACAGCCCAGATTCTATGAATGTTCTGAAAGAAGCCATTTCAAGAAAAAACTTTGTGATTGGGCTAAATTTAGCTAATATATTTCCTTGGAGTTTTTTTAATTCAATCAAGTAGATCTGAAATGTATAAAAGTATTTAGCCCAGAAGATATATTAGAGTAACAGCTTTTCATATGGATATCAGGAATAGACAGCTAGAATGCTCTTTGCATAAAATTGTGTGTGCTTCTTTATGATAGTTGTGTTATTTGCATTAAATAGCAAGTTAAGGATACATTATGTTAAATTATCTAGGACATTATTAACACATGAATAAAACATGCTTTTGATAATGCAAAGTAATACTCTTGGACTGTGAGAGTCCCTAACATTTAATGGAGAGGAAAAGKAGCAAAGCACATCATGGGCCAACATAGAGTGCTATCCCTCTGCTCACATGGGTGGTACTGTTTTCCATCAAGTGAGGGTTTGGAATGAAACATTCCCCTTTCCCATTGACAGTCACCAAGTAAAGCAGATTTAGGGACACCAAGTGATGTGGTATAAGAAAACTGATCTGTGGCCATTAAATCTCCTGCAGTTTGTGAGCAACTCCAGAACAGCTCCCACTCCTAGGCAAAGTCATACAAATAGCAATGTGGTTTTGATGTCTAAAGGTTGCCCAGCAGTTCTAATTCCCAGCTTTGGGAAGAGCTGAGCCAAGCACAGGCTGATGAGTTTGATATCAATGGCTGCTATGATGTCCAAAGGAATCTCCAAGCACATGCTGCAGACCTCATGAGAAACTTATGTTTCACATATCTGCACTTGATTTCAGGGTCACAGTAAATGGCCAGCACTGTGCAATGGACAGAGATTCAGGTCAGTGAGACAAGTCTCAAGGCAGAAAATTTGTTCAGGCTTCAGATCTTAATTCCCTTGCACCACTGGAAAACTGACAAAAATAGCTTCAAGCTTGTTATTTGAGAACTAAGTATTCACTCATAATCACCTAAAATCTCTATTTTTCCTTCTAGCTAGGACTAACACTGCAACTACTGCATAAGGCATAAGAAGATAAGAAGTATGGGGTTTCTTTTTCTATGTTGTTGTACTTTAGTACTTCTGGATGTTAACTTCTTTTGATGATCACTAAAAGTTTTAAAAACAGTTGCAAATTAATTTCCTGGCCAGAGGAAAATGGCAGATAATTTATATAGCCTGTACAGTCTCCTACTTGTCATGCTTGAAAAGGAAGACATGATGAGTTTCTTTTGCTTCGTTTCCCTGACTATTTTGACATGAAAATGAGGGGAGGATGTGATGTGATTGCAATGCACATGTGAAAAAAGGAGAGGAGGCACTGAAATTTTCCTACTTAATTACAAATCATAGGCTTATATAATACTGAATTTTTGACTCATATGGATTTTATTTTTTAAAAAATTGAAAATAATTTCTGTTTAAAAGGAATAAAAACCATAGAAATAAAGAATATATAGGCAATTTTCTGTTTGCTTTAAATTGTAAGAGATTTTATCTATCATTAATACTGATTACACTGCAATTGCACTGAGCTCTTATGTTCAAAGGATATTTTGGCCCTAAACTCATCCTGCCAGGAGTCCTTTATTCTTAAAAAAATGCAATATTAGAAGTTGATAATGGGAACAAACAATCTGTCCCAAAGAATTTTGTGGATTTTTAGCTAGACCATAGTCAGTCCCAGCAGCTGTCTGAGTTTACTTCATAAAGAAAGGAGTTCAAGCCTGTAGAATACTTCAGCCACTAAAGGTTTTTACTGATGCATCTGCAAAACAATTATATATTTTTGCATTACTTATTTAATATTCAGCTCTGTAAGTGTTTGGACAACATTGGTGGTGGAAGTCATTGGAAGTCAGTGAGATACTTTGGGGGTTCTTTAAGGTAAAAATTCTGTTTAGCTCAATTACCTAGTGGAAAGATGACACAAATACTTTGCACAAACAGAACAATGTGCAGGGATTACAATTATTTGTCTTACTAATTATACCTCCCATTTGGCCTCTTTGTTACAAACCTGATTTTATAAACTCACCATGTCTGTCATTCCATGAGTCATGGAGTAGTCTAACTGGTAGACTACACATAAATTTCATCTCCTACTAGAGAATTTACTGGGATTCTGCTGTGCGTTTGGGTGTCTGTTTTTGTTTGCTGAAAATGCTCGGAAACAGTGGAAATCAATCAAAATTAGATGCAAGTAAAACACCGRGGATTTGATTCAAAGGTCATTAAAATCAGTAGAAAGTTTTAATGGATGTCACAGTTTAAGACATTACAACAGTAATGCAGGTGACACCAAGCTGAGCAGGACTGTTGATCTGCTGGAGGGCAGGAAAGCTCTGCAGAGGGATCTGGACAGGCTGGATCAGTATGGCAAGGCCAACAGTATGAGGTTCAGTAAGACAGAGCGCCGGTCATCAGCCTTGAGTCACAACTACTCCGTGCAGCTCTTGAGGCAGAGTGCCTGAAAAGCTGCACAGCAGAAAAGGACCTGAGGATGCTGGTCAGCAGCTAAACACGATGCTAAACAGAGTGCCCAAGTGGCCAAGAAGGTCGGTGGCACCCTGACCTATAACAAAAGCAGTGTGGCCAGCAGGGCCAGGGCAGGGATCTCCCCCCTGTACTCAGCACTGGTGAGGCCACAGCTAGAGTCAAGTGTTCAGTTCTGTGCCCATCCCCAAAAGAAAGACATTGAGGTAGTGAAGCAACTCCAGAGAAGGACAACAGAACTGGTGAAGGGTCTAGAGAATCAGACCTGTGAGTAGTGGCTGAAGGAGCTGGGGGTGTCAAGCCTGGAGAAAAGAAGGCCCAGGGGAGGAGACCTCCTCACTCTCTACAAGTGCCTGAAAGGAGGCTGTAGCCAGGCAGGGATCAGCCTCTTCTCCCAGGGAACTAGCTACAGGACAAGAGAACACAGSCTCAAGCTGCACCAGGGGAAATTCAGTTTGGGCATCAGAAAGGATTTYTTCACTGAAAGGGTGGTTAAGAACTGGAGCAAGTTRSCTGGGAAGGATGTGGAGTCACCATCTCCAGAAATGTTCAAGAAACAGCTAGACATGGCACTCAGTGCTGATTTCAGTTGGTGTGGTGGTGTTTGTTCAAAGGTTGCACTCAGTGATCTTGGGGGTCTTTTCCAACCTTAACGAGTCATTTCCTCTATGATTCTGTGATAAATACAGAAGGGTTTTATCACTTGATTTCAATTGAAAAAAAAAAATTTAATAGAACTGTATTTATAGTTCTGTATTACATTCCTGCCTAATATTCCTTGAGAATGGAAAAAAATAAAACTCTTTTTTTCTCTTTGAATAATTTTAGTTATATGAAGACTCTTCAAGAAAAATTAGAGTTCACATTGTTTTGCCTACAAAAAGTGAAAGTACACCACTCTGATAGAAACCTGATAAAAACAGAGGATGCCATAAAAAGGGCCCATGATTAAAGTCATTATAGAGTTGTTATTGCAATTGCCAAGGGTGAATGACTCTTTGCACACACCAAACACAAAATTATTTTGATTTTGTTTTTGTTTTCACTCTGTCTGTCTCTATACTTTTTTGGTTAGGCACTACAGAAAATGAGTGCTATGAATCCACCAAAAAACACAAGTCCCTGGGGTGAGGAAATTGAAGATATTTTATCTCCCACCACAAGGAAAGATGTTAGTGCTCACTAGGGTTTACAAGAAAATGCTTACAGGAGAATCAGCACCATGGAAGTTATCCTTTAAGTTACCAAACAAGCTGTGAAAGTAGAAACAGGAGAAGACTTGGGTAAAAGGGACGCAATTTTTTTTCCAAGCATATTATATTTGTATCCCTCAATAAATACATTTTTTGATACACAAGAATTTGAAGAGGTCATGTAATGGCTGCGACAGTATAATAGATTTTATAAGTTTTGTAGAAACAGCATTTTCATAGGTGATTCTGAGTAAAGTCAGGAAAGGACAGAATTAAGAAGAAAGCAGTCAATAAACAGGCAGTGTAAAAATATTCAGGGTCTCATGCTTTGTGCATAATATTATATATGGTTATATACATGTATTTATATATTATGTGTATATTATATTTTATTCCTAAAGACTACATATAAAACATGCATGTCCATACACACATATGCATATAATTTGATTTTATTGCTTGATATATAACATACCAAAAAGAAATAACATGCTGCAATCTAATATACAGAGAGAGAGAGGCACTCATATACATGTACATACATATGTTCTGCATTTAKGACATTTCAAACTTGACCTTTTTGATTTGAGCATCTTTGAAACTTCRAGCAAAGACTCTTCTTTAGAAAGACTTGCCTCTGTAAAAACTCCCTACTTCTGGGGATTTTATAGTGTTGGGAAAACCTTTATAGTTTCATAACAGGTATGCATATTTTTTTTGCCAAATGAGGAACATTTTTGGCCTAGTTTTAGGTAATTTTTATCAACATTATCACCAGTTATTAGTAACTTGGCACATAAGCAAGTACTCAAYGAGTGTGCAGTGAAATTTGAAATAGCCAAAACCAAAGTAAGACACAGTASGCAGATTATTGGCATCAAAATATTTCAAAATTAAGAACATTTAGAGTAATTTAACTGTTTCCAAGAGGCTAAAACTCTACTAGCTGAATCCAAAATAACAACTTTCCTCTGAGCCTTAGTGCTTTGGCTTCAGAGAGCTTTGATTAATTAAAAYACACACAAAATAAAGGGGATGGGCATGAAGGAACTTTAAAAAATATTTCAGTATTCCAAATCTTTGCTGTGGGCTCAGATAAATGCCTATATTCTTTGCTCATGAGTCTTTGTGACAAATTTCTACCAGCAGCAGCCTGTTGCCATAAGAAGAACAGCAGAGACAAGAAGATAGTGAACCTGGTGACAGAGTGAACCATGTGCATCTGTTTCTCTCTGGAGACTGGGTCGCCTGCATCAGCTGGGGACAAATGAAGCCGAATATAGCAATCCAATGTTAGTGTCTGCCAAAACCCAACACAATTTGGCTAATTCTTTCCTCCTGATATGATTATCTGTTTAGCTGAAGAGTTACCATATTCATTATAATTCTGAACATCTCCTCAATCTATATTAATTATATGGATAATATTATTTAAAACACAGAGCTCACGGAGTCACATCACCAGTCAAGGAAGCACATTAGCCTCAGGCTAATTGCTCAAGTAAATTGCKGGGCTTCTGTATGTACAATTCAGACCATAATTCTGTTCACAACATAAATACTCACTAACTTTGCCTAAATTATCCTTTCGGTATAAGCTCCTATTTATGCGTAAAAGAGGAAATTTTCTCCCAAGTAAATTTAAAAAAAAAATTTTCTCTTCAGGTATCTGCAATTGGAAAGTCACTCCCTGAGCGGTGTCTGTGCTTATTTATCATGAAATGGAGGCATGATAAGAATTAAAGTAGAAACCAGTGTGCACACGGATTGAATGGGATCTTGTTTTACAAACCAATTGTAAATCTAAGCAGCAAATGTATTCAATTGCATAAGACAAGCTAAATGGTGAGTGATAAGCCAGTTGCGATGCAAAAATCACAAAGCCAATTATATGAGTTATAATTAATAGAACAATAAACATAGAAAACTGCAGATACATTTGGTTGATTTTGTTGACAATCAACCAATGCCACTAAGTTCATGAATTTTAGCCTTGCAGGGAGGATTAATGCAGATGTGTTTTGCAAAGCAGACTGAGAGCATTTTCCCTTGCACAAGAAAAATACAGCTGATATATCTGGATMCACTAAGAAACCATAAAGCACATGGAAATAGGTGGCCATCATTCTTGGAACAGTAATTTAAAAAAAAAAAACCAAAAAGAAACCTGGTTTGGCAATAATTACAGCCATTCCAGATGAGGCAATTAGAACCTCAGCTTAGTAAAAATGTCATATTGTTTAAGACATCAAAACTAAGTCAAGCTGGCTTAGGAAGTGGGTCAGTGGTAAAGAGAAATGCATTGTGTCTGCTTTAAAATCAATCAGGCTCTATGGGGGGAAGCAWGGGACTGTGAATAGAAACATTAACTAGCAGATTCACTGAAATCAGACCAAATCTGATTTAATTCAGGATACATTTTCAGTGCAAAGATGTGTTAGAAACAAGATGTATAGCTATTTGCACCAGCAAACTTTTTAATTCTATAAACCTGTCACCAGTCCCAAAGAAAATGATTTCTGCCTTCTTAGACTGATCAATGCCACCCTAAACACACTTCCCCAAACATGACAGGTAATCTACACAAATTATCTTCTCTGCTCAGAAGAATCATGCTTTTCTGTGGGAAATGACAGAGCCTGGTGCTGTCTCTGCTTGCACTTCACATTCCCTGGGTTAATTGATCCTCCAGCACAGGAGACACATTCTGATCTGTTCTTGAAAACACATTCAGGTTCCTTTGAAGTCTCTAGTAGAGTTTCCGCTGACTTCAAACAGCTTGGAAATAGCTGTTATAGGTAAACAGGGAAGAAAAATAAGGTAAGCAAGGAAAATTCGTTTRAAAAAAAATGCTGTTGGTACTGATCTAGAAAGAAAATATATACATGGCACAGCATGCGATAACAAAGCATCCTCATGTAAAAGCTGCATCAACAATCAATTTTACATGCACAGGCATTTAGGAGGGAAGTTTCAGCAAAATTATCCAGATTGCAAGTGGTACATTGCTGAAGTTAATGTTTCAGTATAGCTCACTGATGAGGCAACATTTCCCAGTCGAGTCTCGTGCCAGCAGACCCCTCAGACTATTGCTACCATTGCTTGACCCATCGAGGCTGACAGCCGGGAAGCTCTGTGTGCCCAAGACTGACTGAACCAACACACGCTGCCTCCAGACAGCACCTCCTGCTGGATGTGACCTCTCACACCAGCACCCCCTGTCAGGCACTGCTCCCGCGCCCTGTGAGCTTGTGTCCAAGGATAAATTAGGGACTCCCTTTCTTGGTCTCCATTGGTACCACAAGCATGCTTTCAGGAGCATTAATAATCCATAGTATCTGATGATGCTGAAGGTATTAAATTAATCAGAAGGTTTCATCACAACTACACAAATGTTCCAGGTATCCCTGGCTGCTCCTAGTGTGCTCAGATTTACCCATTGCAAAATGAGTTCCTTTCTATCTGTACAAAGCCTTCAGTTACTAAAAAATGAGGTMACCTTCTGCATGAAGTATTTGCTTGACTAGGACAGTTTTCTAATCCTAGGCTGTTTTTATGAAAATCAGAACCTTAAAATGCTGCAACTGTGCTTTAAAAAAATTTTTAAAGACTGTCCACGACTGATTTAAAAGCATGCGGGAATACAAGCTCACTCTGCACGGCAAATATTTTGCTTGGCAAGACTCAGTCACAATTCCAGTGCTATAAGCAAAGTCCTGATGTCAGCCACAGTGCTGTTCTGACTGTCCATCTGCTCAGGCTTTGCATTTTGCAGCAGAAATTAAAGGAGTGTGTTACCACTCTCCAGATTATGTAGCTGGAGGATATTTACACACATATTKGTACATGAAAGCAGCTTTGCCCATCTCCTTCAATAAGCTTTATCAATTGATCAGTTGAACTGGCAAGTGTTATTGGTAATTCAAACATAAAACCATATTGCTAAGTATTATCTCCATCAACCTTCCTTATCATTCTAAGAYAAATCCTTCTCAGTGTAAGATGACTGTTAGGAAATGACCATGAGATTTTTTGGAGGCAGAAAGAAAAGGCAAGAGAAGAGTATTGCAGGAGATGTACAGAAACTCATTTCCCCTTTTCACCACTACTAATTTACACACACACATACCCATCATGTCTGTTCCAGGTATGGATACTGAATACACAGTATACTGGCTTAAAAAGGTGGATTTGGAAATACTGATGAAAAACCTGAAAGCTAGGAAGAACWAGCCAGTTCTTTGAATTCTAGTGTGACTTGAATTTCTCTCCATTATTTTCATATTAACCTCAGTAATTTGAATTCAGCCAACATGTATTCCCAGAAATAATTCAAACTTCATTTGAAGATCTCAAGAATAAGTGTGATAGTAAAATTACTGTTCTTGTTAATATTTAGAGCTTATCTTGGTGGTTTGGCTAATTGAGTAATTATGGCTTTTTAAAAATGTGCTTATTTTCCCTCATCTAAATTATACAGCTTTAAGTCCAGAACATTTACTTTCATTACCTTTTTTATTTTTAAGTGAGCTGTAAAAATCCAAAAATACCTACTATTTTCTCTTCCTGAAGATACTTTTACAACTGAATCACACTCCCTTTCTWACTTCCCTTAAACATACTAAAAAAATGTGAAGCCTTCAATTCTTTGGAAGAAATTCATGTTTTACAGATCATTCATCACTTCTAGTCTTATACCCTCCCTATGTGCAAATTTTCACAATCCTTGTAAAAATGTGRAATGCCATGAGATTCAGTGTGTTCCTTCCATAGGAAAAAAAAAAAAGTCATTTACAGAGGTAAAGCCCTGTATTTTCTAGTTCCCTCCCTCTATAAATAAGGATAACACTAGACTCTTTGTCTAATGTGTACAGYGGTATTTCTTTTAATCTGGTTCTTGGTTACTGATGAGTATACTGAGTCATGCTGCACTGAAAACTACTCCTTGAAAATCTTCAATGGAAGTTCCTGCACTAGGTACTCCGTTCACCTCTTATTTCTTATTAATGACAAGGTTTGAGAGCTTCAGGTCAGYTCTCATCTAATTATCTTGAGCATAAATGCCAGATTTCAATCTGAARGTCATAAAGTACAAATCAAACTGCTTACTCAAAGGCTTTGTGTTTTACAGAGCCTTTATCAGCCAAAGTCATTATCTCAATTCAAATTGATGTTATATATTGTAAAACAGATACMCTCTGGGGGAATTTTTTAGCTTGAGAAGAGTTTTTTCTGTTTTCTTTTCCCACAAAGGAAGCTRCAGTGGCTGCCATTAATAATCTTGTCTCCCATCACTTCTTTATGGATTGAATCCAGTCTGAATTTTTCAGTTATTATTCCCAAGAAGACTATGACTCTCCAAGCAAAATAATGTCGGGTGTGCAGGAGAAGTAAAACAGCATTTAGTGCTGGTGTCATGACAGGCCATCTACAGAAAAAGATCAGGATTGTTAATCAGTGTAATATATGCAGCAGCAACCAGCACAGTAGATTGTCTTTCTAAYTCACTGAATCTCCAGGAACTGGGAAAATTACCACCAAACATCCTACACACTGCACAAAGACTTGCATTTCACAAGGCAGCCTTCCAGTGACTAAAATTTGTTATGTCAGTAGAAATGCAACCCAGAGGTTTCAAATTTACTTATCTGTGACCTTTATACCTGATTTTGTATGAGCTCTGAATCCAAATGCAAAATTTGAATGATGATCACATCTTTGCTTGCAAACTTTGAACACTATTGATTTTGCCCTTTAATTTTTGTCTCAGTTGTATCAGTCAACAACAGCTTTTGAATGTATATGCTTGTCTATGTTGCTATGGTTCCCTTTGCTGTGCTGAGCAAAACCCTGTGAAATTAATTTGCATTTTGCTGAGAGAAATTTGTCTTTTTGCTTCTTCTCCCCAGGAGATCATTCTTTGTGATATTTCAGACTCTTGCTGAGAACATTGTCTTAAAATTGCAGAGAATTAGGCTTTTTATGAGGTGATAATAACAAAAACTATATGTGGTTATTCTTAAAGCAAATATCATTTTTTATCAAAATGCYGTGTTGAAATGTAACAAAGATTATTTCATCAAGATAAAAAAGAGGACACTGTACTTAATATTTTCTTATAATTCAATAAAAAGGACACTTCAAACTTTGTTTTCTTATTTTTTCTTTACAATTAGAAACAGAAAGAAAATAACTATGGTGTTGAAAAAGGTGCAAGAAAGTAAAGAAAAATTGAAATTATTTTCTAGAAAATAAAACTTCTAGAAAAAAGTCAGTCATATATCAAAGAAAACTCTAATATTTTAAGTTTTAACCCCAAAATTGCGCAAAAAATAGAAATAGGCTATAGCTTCCATATAAATTTTGTAAGCCAACATTTTGTGCTACTGTCTGATATACGTAATACTGATATAATCTTACTAAAGTATTGAAATCATGGATTAGGGAATAAAACTCACAAAATATTTACATCTGCAAAACTGACTGAATTTTTGGAAAAAAAAAAAGATACTGTAACTGCAAAAGGATGTGGTGGTTTGCCAGGTTACTGAAAATGGAGGGGTGTGATTTCATTACTACATCAGTCTAGTATGAAAAGGCTGCACCCCAAAAGTCTAAATGATGCTCACTGCCAGTAACTATGTGAGTATGCAAAGGCAGCTGTATGTCTTGAGGATATGTGACTTGCTCCTCTTCTTAGCAGGCAAACAGCTGACAAAATCTGAAACTGGAGCCCTCAGGACACTCTAGGTTTTCTGCTCGTATAGACACACATAGTGGGGCGCCGCTGCTAGTGTAACTTATGGCAAATTAAATGCTTTTCAAAGCAAAAAGGAAGAGTTTAAATTCCCTGCCTTAATGAAACATGGACTTTGAAGTGACAGGAGCCCACATTCATGACACTCCCTTTCCCTCATCTTTCCTCCCCTGGGGCTAGGGAAGCAAGAACTGGGTATTCACAAGGTAAAGTGGTAAAGCACTCTTTCTGGCATTAACAGGTGATCATGCTAGCATGTGGAGCTGCAATTTTTGTCAGAAAGGCAGAGAAAAGTTATTTGTTACAGGCCATCATGCAGAAGAAAGTAAACAGCATGCTCCAAGGATCTCTGGGAAAGGAAAGGCTGTATTAATACAAGTGACAATACACTATTTCTCCCTATTTTAACAATAGGGAGAAATGAACCTAATCCAAACATAATTTGAGATCTAATATTACATTCCAAAATATTCAAAATGTTTTAAGTTATTCTTTTTAGTATGTGTTAAGTAGCTTGAAGCTGCTTAGAATTCTAGGTCTAGCCATCAGAAGATGGTGACATCTTCAACTCAAAATGAGAAAAGCTGATGACTAAAACAGCCATGTGTGGTATCAGAATTATTTCCTGATGCTAGACTTAGACCCATAACACCTGCAAGCCCTACAGTATCAGAAAACATGGCTAGAGTGTTTGTGTGAAACACAAATTTCCTTCTCAGAAAGAAATCTGAGAGCACATGAACTGAACTTCACCCAAGCATAAATAAGAGCAAACATCCTCTTTGGCTTCATGTTAAAGGTCATTCTTCTTCAAAAGCTGTCAGGTGCCTGATCACAGCCAGCAATTTTTCAAGCAGAGAAGTCAAGATTTTGTCATTAAGGGAGCTGATAATAGAGCTACACTGATTAATGTAATTAAGTATAATCCAGTATAACTTTAAATAGTAGAAGGAAGCTCACTAATGCCAGTGTATCAAACATCTGGACAATGGTATTTATTGGCAAGGCAGATTGTGGAGCCACAATGACTGTAATTATCCATTATTTAAAGTGAGAATTTATATCTCTTTATCAGAGACAAAATATGAGTGGTTAAATTTTCTGCTATAGAAAACTGACTTCAARAACTAAAAGCCAGCTTTTAAAGTTCTCAATTAATGTGATTTCAGGCTTCTCTGCTAGGTCTCTTTTTTCACCCCAGGAGACACAGAGTATTATTTAAGCCTTAGAAAAGTCTTCACTGGAGATTCCTTAGCAATAAAAAAATTTAAATATTGTGGCCCCTCCTACAAATGTGCTGCTGGCTATTTGCACAATTAATACAAGAACATGAAATAGGATTCAGGAGAAAAGAATRGCATAGAAAGTGCTTGGATGTAACAGAAAAGAACAAAAACAAAATGAATACACTTAGAACAATCAGATAAACATGTGATTTTGTATCTCTGTGCTCCCATGTGGGTTATGCATGCTTTCCCTTTCAGATGTTCCCTTAGGCATGTTGCAAGTAGGATTGCATTTAGCTATTTGTTCACTCACCAACAGGCTTCCCAAAAGGCAAGTTTGTGTCTGTTTAAGACCTTGCTTCTCCTTTGAACACATCTAGTTCCCTTCAAAAAACAGTCTCTACCTCTCCATCTCCCTTTAAAGAAAACAAGTGAACTATTCATGCAAAAAAGTGTGTGTGTGTGGTTGGGAGAGTGGGGTGTTGTGAAATGAATAAAAGAATAAGAATATCAGAATAACAATGAGAATAAAATGATGGAGAAGGAGGTATAGTAAAAGTAAATATTAGAAATTCTCATGCCCTCAGTGAGGAGGGGCCATCAGCAAGGACAGAGAGCCCAGTTCCTGCCCCACACAGCGCCCCAGGCTGCAGCCAGGCTCTGCTGGACTTAGYGTGGAACAYTAGCGTGAGCAAGGCTGTTTTGGAAATTCAGGCATCTGGCCACCAGCCAGCAGAACACAGGGACCTGGAGCAGAGCATGGCTAGAAACAGCAGCTCAAGGATGAAGGGAAGAGACCCAGATTTCCATCCCACACAGCCCTTGCTGCCCCCCAGCCCCCTGGGAGGGCATGCCCTCAGTGAGCTGCAGGAGGAGGCAGAAACGGGACCCCACAGTAGTGCCACAGGAGGACAGCAAGCAGCCGCCTTGGCTGGCGAGCTTGAGCTTTCCCAGGTGGATGAGGCAGAAGATCAAGAGCTATCTAAAGGAGAAAGGAACAAATASCAAGAAGTGACCCAAGGGAAGGCCTGCACAGAGACAGAGCYGACCCCAGGAGATGCTGGTTGTTAMAAGGAAATTTCCAAGGGGGAAGCCTGCATGGAGCAGAAGCTGACTCCAGGGAAATGCTGAACATATCACTTCATATAAGAAGGTGTACGTTCTGAAGTACCAGAATGTATCGCAAGGGAAAACCTGCTGTGACACAGAGCTGTCCCCAGGAAAGAACAGTGTCTATTCAGAAGTTTTCCAAGGGGAAGCCTGCAGTGAGAGAAAGCTCTCCCCAGAGAGATGCTGCTAGCTACCTGGAAGAATCCAAAGGGGAATGTTAYGGACATATTTTATGAAAAATCCTTTTGTTATGATTTTTTCTCCTGAGAAGCTGAGTGCCCTCAGAAATGAAATGTAAGCAATAATTATCTGCTGCTGTGGAATGCAACAGGTGCATCTTTGATTGGTCTCATGTGGTTGTTTCTAATTAATGGCCAATCACAGTCCAGCTGTTTAGGACTCTCTGGTCAGTCACAAGAMTTTATTATCATTCCTTTTCTATTCCTTGCTAGCCTTCTGATTAAATCCTTTCTTCTATTCTTTTAGTATAGTTCTAATATATAATTTTCTTTTAATATATCATAAAATAATAAATCAGCCTTCTGAAACATGGAGTCAAGATTCTCATCTCTTCCCTTGTCCTGGGATTGCTGCAAACACCACCACAGGGGAATCTTGCAGTGAGCCAGAAATATCCCAGGGAAATGCTGGTCGCTACCAGGAAATGTCCCAAGGAGGAGCCTGCAGYGAGCCAGAGCTGTCCCAGGAAGCTGCTGGTAGCTATTAGGAAGCTTCCCAGGGGAAGCCTGCATTATACAGGAGCTGACCCCAAGAGAATCTCACAGCTACCAGAATGTATCCTAAGTAAAAGCCTGCAGTCAGCCAGAGCTGTCCCCCAGGAATGGCAGTAGATAGCTGGATGTGTCGTAAGGGGAATCCTGTAATGAGSCAGAGCTGACCCAGGGAGATGATGGTATCTGCTTGGAAGTTTCCTAATGGGAAGCCTGCAGTGAGCAAGTGCTGTCCCCAGGAGATGCTGGTAGCTACTAGAACGTGTCCCAAAGGAAAGCCTGCAGTGAACCACAGCTGACTTGAAGGAGATGGTGGTAGCTACCTGCAAGTATACCAAGGGGAAGCCTGCAGTGAGCCAGAGCTGGCTCCAGGGGATGACAGCGTCCATCAGGAAGTGCTGCACAGGGAAAGCATGCATTGAGGCAAAGCAGGACCCTGGAGATACCAGTAGCTACCAAGAAGAATCCCAAGGGGAAGCCTGCAGTGAGCCAGAGTTCTCCACAGGAGATGCTGGTAGCTACAAGTGTCCCAAGGGGAATCCTGCGGTGAGCAAGTGCTGTCCCCAGGAGAGTCTCATAGCTACCACCAAGTGCCCAAAGGGAAAACCTACAGTGAGCCAGAGCTAACCCCAGGAGATGCTGGTATCTACTAGGAAGATTGCCAAGTGGAAGCCTGCARTGAGCCARAGCTGTCCCAGGGAAATGCTGGTCTGGTCGCTATGAAAAAGTATTCCACAGGGAACAGTAGCCTGCAGTGAGCCAGATCTGGCCCCTGGAGATGCCAGTATCTGCTGGGAAGTATCCAAAGGCAAAGCCTGCACAGCTGCCCCAGCCCCTCAGCTCCCCAGCTGGGAGCCCAGGCCCTCAGCCAGCAGCCAGCTTCCCCTCAGAAGCGTCCCTCCCACCTCTGGCTAGCACTGCCGGCACTGCACAGCCTCCTCTGCTGACCCTGCCTGGCGGCACAGCCAGAAAACCAGGGCCCACTGCCAGCACCAGGCTGGGCCCCGCAGATGGTGGCTGGCGTGCAGCCTGCCCAGCGTCCTGAGGGAGCCACACAGGCTGCCTTTGCCTGGACATGTCCCTGCAGGCTCGGCAATCCCCGGCTGCTTAGGATSACCCCAAGCAGGCCTCCCCAAGACCAAGTGCCACCCCACTTGGGGGAGTGGCCAGCCCCAAACCAGTACCCATGGGTTGGTGCCAGGCRGCTCGGCAATAAATCCCAGACAGTTACCAGGGAGGGAAGAGACCTTGAAAGTCCTCACTCCCACCATGACCCGGCACCACCAGCATCATCCCTAAACCATGTCCCCAACGGCCACATCCAGATGGCTCTTGAACACTTCCRGAGACAGTGACTCCACCACCTCCCTGAGCAACTTCTTCCAATGCCTGACCAGCTTGACATGGGAAAATTGTTTCTTATATTTAATCAGAACCTCTTGTAGTGGAATCTAAAGCCATTTCCTCCCATCCTGAATAGATTACTTGCGCTCTTTTGGGATTTTAGTCATGAAGGATGGGCACAGACAGTAGGTACTGCTCCCAGCACCCCACTGCACACTGCAGRACTACAACACGCACAATTCATCCAAACCAAATAGAAGTTGGTTTTAAGAAATAGTAGTAGTAAAAAAAACCCCAAAAAATGACACCAAAACAAACAAACAAAATAACCCCCCCAAAAACACAGAAAAAGAAAAGGATGAAGAATAGAAAAAAAAATAACAAGAAAAAGAAAAGAAGAAAAAAAGAAAAATAATCAGAATCTGAATCAGAATCACATTATGTAAAAGAAAAATAGTAGTAGTAAATAGGAAGAAAAATAATAAGAAAAAGGATAAGAATGAAAATGTGAATAGTATAATAAAAAACAATAATAAGAAGAATAAGATAAGAAAAAATAGTAGTAATAGCAAGAAATAATTAAAAGAAGAAGTAATAGAATAAAAGTAATAAGAATAATAATAATACTAAGATGAAGAAGAAATAGTAGTAGTAAATAAAATATTATTGTGATGATGATGATGATGATGATGATGATTATTATTATTATTATTATTATTTCCTATTTCTATCTCTCTCCCTCACATTTCTTGTTAAATAAAATACATGTTAAATAAAATCTGTATCTTGTCATCATATGGTTACCTTTGCACCTTAATTCAGGCAGGGGCATATCTCCATAATCTGATCTTAACACATGAAATGGGCCTCACTGGAAGGGCTGAGAATCAGACCAATTTTATCTATTCCCACTCGACAAAATATTGTTGASAGTAGTCCTAATGAAACTTCAATTAGTGTCAATATGGGAATTGCCAATACAAAAGTAAGCTGCTCATTAAAAAAAATATTTATAGTATGTTCTTTGATGAGAGAGTGGCTGTGGAATTKAAATACTTCATTCCATTTTATACTGTTTCCCATCTGCAGGTGTTTTGCCATCAATAGTGGAAGGGACTTGCACTGGTAACACCTTTCCTTGCTGGCTGGCATGTTCCTCTTCTTTGTAGCTCTTAGTGTTTCCTAGTTTACCCATTTGGTAAATCATGGTTTGGTGACTGATTATTCCAGATGAAATAATGGAATTAGGAAGCAGGTATGTAGTAAAYCTCAGGTAGCAACTTAATCCTTTTTCTAAACCAACCTTGGTGTTTATTAACTATGAACAGAGACCCAAATAATTTGGATTATGATACTTCATCAGGCCCATTGTAGACCATGGTGAAAGAAGAAAGAGAAATCTGCCTACCAGAAGGCTTGGTTTCCAGCTTTCTCAAAGGGATCAAAACTTGCTGGAACATATAAATCATAGAATATGCTGGAAGATATGTTGGAAGAGACCCATAATGGATTTGTTCAGTGGTGGATTTGATTGAAGCATATTTCRTGGAATAATAACCTCTTTGTCTGGAAATTAACTTTTAATGTTCTTTCTCGTTCATTTAAGGCTGACTACTTGTATAAAAGTTCAGAARCTCCAGTAAATATGCAAATTAGTTGGGAAAAAAATCACTTCTTGATGGAGTTGGTCACCCAACATTAGAAGTGGAAATATACTGTACAGTTAAAAATATAAGAAGGTATGAGCTGTTTCYTCYTGTTTTATTTATTTTACTAGGACAATATCAGGGAGAGGTACTGTTCTTCTCATATCCCAAGAAACATTTTGTTTTCCATTTTTAATATGAGAAATAAATCCCTGTCACTTAACAATTGAGTACTCTAACTCTAACTTGGGGAAAAAAAGACAGTGGCAGCAGCTATGAAAACTTTATTTTCCATTAATTAGACAATCTGATAGAATATATTTGTATAATTTTTTCTGTCTTAGTGATCACATAGGTTTTCCTTACACCCCATACTAATGTTATAAGTTCAGTTTCATTTTATCTTTTTTGTTAATTTTCAGATCCTTATCTTTCTCTTTGTGTGACACTCTTTCAGGAAAATGCAGTACAKGTGAAAGTATAGGTGAAGGCACTTTTTTTACACTGAGCTGATAGGTTGTTGTGGGTGATAGTGAAGTCAAACATATCCATTTAGCACCTGCAGTGCAAAATTGATGACTCAKCACTTCCCCAGCCTGAAATATTCAAGTTAGGTCTTTGAACCTCAGCTTTTGTGGTGTAATTATTTCTAATTTCCCTAAGTTAAACTCTGGTTCACTTCATTCTTGAATTACATGTAACTTCATAGATATTCACTGGATGTAAAGCTAATACTGTTAATGCAGGCAACTCTCTGAAATTTGTAAATTATGTCTTCCTAAAGTGAATTTTTTTAATATCATTTATTCTTCATCTGTACAGAAAAATACATTTAAATTATCTACGACAAAAGTAACTGATCATGAGAGATGTCTTTAAGCATGAATGCTGATAAATCATGGTACAACAGGCTACCAACATCTGCAATAAAAGGTGTCCTAATGACTGCAGAGTCCTTAAATTGTGACTTGACTGTAATACTGTTTTTAGGCTCAGTGCTTGACTGTTTGGAGCCAGTATAAAACAATCCCCAAATACAGTGATTCTTGGGAATCAGATCACTTATTGCAGCTTCAGTAGGTGCACCCTCTGAGTGTTCATTCACTGTGGACAGTAAATGTGATAGTGGGAACTGCTTGGGTTTAAGCATTTTGGATCAAACTATATCTGAAAGGGAAACAAATTCCTATGAACATGTAATAATAAGACCACAGATGTGTAATATTTAAAAGTCCTGTTTTCTCCTTGGAAATTCCAACTGAAATAGGCCTATTTTTTTCACATCCATTATTAGAAGAAATCAAGTATGTGCACTCCCAGTCAGTATAAAACAACTGAAAAAACAATATTTTTAAAAATAAATTTTGATTTTTTTAATACTTTGAGTAAACACTGAAATGGCAATACTGTATTTACTCACATAACTGTGATACACAAGCATATGTTTATAACCAAGAAAATATCTAGCTTCTACTATCTGTCTCTTAGGAAAGAAGGTGTCAGTGGAAGAGAAACCCATCCCTGCAGAACCTGTTGAATCAGTGCTGTGTGGCAGCTTGGCCATTGGGGGAACATCACTTGCCATAGCAAAGGCTGRTGCCACCATTAACCATAACCCACTGTACTTATATATTGCACTGCTGAAGCATGAGCAGGTACATATGGCTTTTGTCATTTGGTTTATTTTAGCCCAGTCATCATAATTACTGCAGAATTCTGAAGCCAGTTGTGACAGTGTTATTAAATTTACCTCATACAATACACCCTTCACCCTATTGCCTGTAGCAGGCCATACTTAGTATATGTCRGAAATTATTCTGATTTTTTTTATTTTTACCTGGCATTCCCAATTACAGAAGCCACCTTAAAAAATCACTCTCAATGGTTACTCTGTTGAGCTGTGAACAAATTTCCCCTGCAAAACTTAAATTAATGAAAGAAGTTATGCTTATACCACCAGTTGAGTTATCACTTAAACAGGCACTGTTATTTTTTTTTTATAAATGTATTCTATAGACATCATACTAATTATACATGTACATRAGCATATAGGTCTTTTCAATATAGTCTTTACAAACTATATTTTTCATGTTTTGTTAGCTTGCAAAGCCAAAGTYTGAACAAATGCTAGTGCAGAATTCAAACACCAATAACATTAAATTAAGTAAAAAGATTATTTAAAAGAGGAACTATGAAGATTTAAGTTAAAAACATATGTTAATATAGAGGAATAAATCAGTACATTGAAGATGGTATCAATTGGAATTGTGGAATTGTATTACTCAACAATAGAACATGATTTTGCATTAATAGATGATAAATATAAGCAGTTGGTTGATATACCACACAAAACAACAAAACATGTAACAAATTCCCAGGAAAACATAAAATATTTGGGAGTAGGTTGCTTTAAAATGAAATTGTGACACTAGAAGAGAATACTGAGAGCAAGAAGGATGGGTGAGACAGATGGGATCAACCCKCTGTTTTTTGTTTAGCCATGTGTTGCATTAAAGAATGTATTTGCACAAGATGCCTACATTAGGGCTGTGATTTCTACTTCATGTGCTGGTGACCTGAACAAATAGCTGAGCTCAATTCTTCTTCCTTTTGCTTTTCCTTTAATTTGTCCAAATTATCCCCCAGAGCTATTAATTAGATCAATTATTAACCATATCAAAATTTTGGAAGCTAAAAAAGTTCTATAAATGTGTTTAAGCAAGACATTCTTCCCTGTGATTTAATCTTGTGTTTGAATTCCCATAAAATTATACAAGTCTATTATCTGTGAAGGAGCTATGATGACTAGATAAAACAGATTTTTTAAATTGATTTTATTTTCCTTACACTATAATGATTCTGTATTTTTTTCTCTATCCTCTTTCTGCTATTCTTCCCCCTGCTTTCTTTTTTTTCTATTCACTCTTGGSTACAATAATTGCAATAATAGTAACTCATGCTCTCAAAACCCACATGGTGTCCTTGTAATGAATCAGGAGATTAGGAGAGTAGTTGCAGCAACCTTTTTTTGAACATAAAATAATCTACCCCCTGGAGAACTGTTCTGTCATGTGTTGGCAATGCATAGAAAGAAATAGAAATGCATAGAAATATTGTTGTATTAATACCTGGAAAATAAATCAGAGAAAGGGATTAGACCAGTATTTACAGTGTCTGTGATTAGGTTTGGCTTTCTTCCCAGTCAAAGAAATCAAATGCCTTTAATATTATTAAGAACTAATACTGTGTTGAAAAGGCAATAGATTTTGTTAACTCATCAAAGTGGATCTACATATTCAGATCTAAATGAAAGATACTTCAATTATAACCATCCCCTCTTTTCTATAACTGCACATCCCTTAGTTTAGYTCTTTCTTATCACATTACTGAAGATGAATTTGCTCATGTTTCTGTCGTCATCTGCAAGCAATTCAGTGAGAAAAGAATGCCTAAACTGTCTTTTCAATTTCAGGTTCCTTGGTGCTTGAAAAAGGCATTTCCATGGTGTGGCAGCTGAAATAGCGCAAGTAATCCAAGAGATGGAAGAGCATTTTTGTAGCTCTCCTATGAGTTAGCAGGCTGTGGTAAAKAATGGGAGGAAACCAAGCATGTACCCTACCTGGTAAGAACTACTGACATTTCATCTCTGCTGGTCCATGCTATTCAGTGGCCATCATCAAAAGATGAAGTCCATCACCCATGAAGGCAGAAAGTTCTCCTTGCAAAATCATTAATACAGCTCTAGGGTAAATCTACACCGCCCTTCTGTGCCAGACTCCTTCCTGCACTTTAACTGGCAGTGACAGGGACATTACCTAGAGCAGCTTTAAACTAGTTTTTCATCTGAAGCAGCTTTCTTTTACTTTTTACTGCCTCAAAAAATGAGCTGAAATGTAAGAGACCCTGCAACACACTGCCCAAAAACTATCGGCTACCAATTAGCTAATTGTCTGGCAGGTGTTTTTTAGGCGGACATATGAAGAAGGACAATTTGTTCTGCAAATAATAAAAAACTTGGAGTGTCAGTGTGCARCTGACAATGAACCAGCATCTGGAACTTCCAGCAAAGGCACACAAAGCTTCTGTCCTATTCCTTATTTGAGCCTGACTCTTCAAAAGATAGTCACAGGAGTACTTTCTCAGCCTATGTCATGGAAGCTGTTGCAGAAAATATTTGGATGTTCCCTGGAGCATGGATCCTGGAGGATTTGGGCTGACTGGTTTTCATTGACCATATACTGAGAGATGACAGTATCCACCATCCTCTGCTRGAATCAATCAATCAATCAATATTTAATCACTTTTATAAAATTAAGGTATCAGGTGTTCCTCCCTTCCTAGCRTCTTCAGGGCATGAAGACTCCAGAGAGGGCTGCATGTGTCAGCACGACCTAGAAATAAGCAACCTTCCACCTTGCTTCTCAGCTACATCTTTTTCCCAGAAAACAGTATACAGAAAATCGAAAACAAATCAAGCTGATACAGCAGCTGCCAGAAGTAGCACGGGTGGTGCACAGTTTTATCACGCAGTCATTATCTCTTAGGGCAGCTGTCTTCCTTGAAGCTGTGAGAGCTTCTGCATGGCCAAAAGGCTTATGTGACAGCAGCATACTGACACATTCACCAGGTAGCTCCAGCTTCCCCTAACCCAGGTTCCTGTCTCCAAGATATCACTGCTGCCTGTTCCATACCTTCAGGCTGACCCGTCCCGAGTCACTGGTCAATTCCATCTGCCCATCCCAGCCTTTCCTGTGTGTCCTCTCACCTCCCCGTGAGTGTGTGTCACCCTCTTGGCATCTCCCTATTCTTCACAGCTGGTCTATCTTTTAACACCTACTTCACTCCAAGTAATGTTGGAAACTTAARCAACTTAACCATTCTTTCCTTCCTCTCCCATTCACTTTTGTCAATTACTCAAGCCAAGATGGTCACAAGCAGATTGCTGCCTTTTTTCGAGCRGGCAACTCTTGCTTCAGATTTAGGATCTACCATTCAGTACAATGTGTGGAAACTGCTCATGGTCCATAGTCTGCTAGGATTATTGGCTTCCCTGACAGGTTTAGTGGAACACATGCTAAAGCAAAGGGTGGAAGATGGGAGCCTATCATATGCATGTTAATCAGAAAACTAATTGGAGAATTATCAGACTTAAAGTCATGGTGCATCCCCAGAGGAGGTGGTAGGGTGGAAGAGTACACTACTGAAAAACATTTAGGTGTTGAAACTCACTGCATAGGTTTTAACTCCTTGTCTTCTTACCACATTAGCGCCCCTTGTGATGCTTTCCTGATTTTTAAAATCCCTAAAAGGGCATTCAGAGAATACTTCCTCTCAAAGATGACCATTGTCTTTGTGTGTATTTTAGACAGTTGCAGTCACTTCAGTCATGAGTGATGGACTAAACCACAGCTACTTTTGGTCCATCACATTGCTGTTGACACACCAAAAGAGCACCCCTTTGCCCTACAGAGAATATTACTCTTTTTACAGGGTTGACTCTTCATTTCTTCCTCCCAAGAAAAATCTTCTCATTGCTTATATTGATGAAAAACCATCAGCATAACAAAAGAGTTGGCTTTAGGCAGACAACTAGAGGATTAATTACTTGAGAGAAACATATATTTGGACACCTTTTTTGTCAGTTCTGAGTACATKAATACTTTGGAAACCCTGCATCAAAATAGATTGTTTTTCTGCAGAGCTGGAATGTCTGCCAAAAACTAGTAAAAAGCCACWATTCTTCTTAAAAGTACTACATTAAAAAATTGTGAAAACATAACCATTAAGTTTGAGGTTGATTATGAAACACTATTCTGGGGAAGTGAACTGGCAAAAAGATTGAGAGGCCAGTTTTTAGGGATTAAGAAGTTTCAAATCCTATTCAGCTGTGTCAACTATAAGTTTAATCCTTTGTGGATTCTTACCAAAACGTGAAATTCTCACTCTTGGAGAAAAAGCCTTAATTTGAAAAGCTACCATAGTATGTACTAATCAACCCTCTTCCTGAGAGTCATTAYAGATATGTTAAAAGTTAGATATGGCTACAGCTGAATGAGCATGGAGTCTGGGAACAAGGAAACTGCTTGGAAATTTTTGGAAATGCAAGGTTCATCTGAGGAAAAAAAAATTTGTTATATGTTTAGGCAATGAATATTTTACTTAGGGGAGAGGACTAAGGTTAATATATGCAAACTAGGGATTAGGCTTCTGATTTTCCCCCTTCTTTTTCACATAATAACCACCTTTCTGCATATTATTCTTTCCCCCTTAACAGCTGAATAGTTTTATAGATAGGGAATGACAAATTAAGCAATAAATTTTTTGTCAATTTATCAAAGACATTTTTCAAGTGAAACCTGAGGCATTGTTAATAGCAACATTTTTTTGTTCTAAGATTTCATTTATCATGACAAGAAAGGGGGTGGGGGAGAGGAAAATATTTCATAAATTAATGTTTATATGGTTTAATGGTACATCTACTTGTCAGCTCAGTGCAGGAGACTGGAAGTCTAAGTTTATAAAATGTTCATATAGTAATAAACCACAAGACAGGTAAAATTCAGGCTCTCAAACCTTAGTGTTATTTCCTGAATGGTATATCACTGAGAGTCATAGAGTACCAAAAGTAACCAATTCATTTACAGAAACGAATAAGAGTTATGCCGGAGATACTTTGAGTAGGCTGTAATGAAAATATTTTTCTAATGTTACACTCTGACTTAAGAAATGGATAACATGACATTATTTTTATTAGCACTAGTTTCATTCTGCTAATGCTTAAAACACCAAGAAAAKAAAGAGTGGGAACCTTCAAAGGTCCTGCATGTACACATATTTACAGGAAAAATAGAGAAGCTGATGAAAGAAAGGAAATAAAATGGATGACACTTAAAACACATCATGCCAAGAAAAGACTGCCCCCTTCCAGAGCTGTTTAACATCTTTGTAAGCAACATGGACAGTGGGATTGAGTGCACCCTTAGCAAGTTCAGCAACAGCAAGCTACATTATGTAGTCCACATGTTGGAGGGAAAGGATGCAATCCAGAGGGACCTTGAGAGGCTAGTGAGGCGGACCTGTGTAAACCTCCTGAAGTGAAACAAGGGCAAGTGTGAGGTCCTGCACCTGGGTTATGGCAGCCCTGATATCAGTACAGACTTGGGGATGGACTGGTCACGAGCAGCCCTGYTGAGAAGGATGTGAGGGTGATGGTGGACAAGATCCTGGACATGAGCTGGCAGTGTGCACTTGCAGCCCAGAAAGTCACCCAGATTCTGGGCTGCGTCAAAAGCAGCATGGCCAGCAAGTCGAGGGAGGGGATCTTGCCCTCTACTCTGCTCTTGTGGGATCCCACCAGGAGTACTGTGTCCAGCTCTGGAGGCCMAACTTAAGAATAATTTAAACCTCCTGTACTGAGTCTAGAGGAAAGCCACAAAGTTGACCAGCAGGCTGGAGCACCTTTCCTACAAATAAAAATTGAGAGARTTGGAGTTATTCAATTTGGGAGAAATTCTTTCCTGTGAAGGCGATAAGGCACTGGAAAGGTTGCTCAGAGAGGTTGTGTACTCCTCATATGTGGAGGCATTCACGACCAGGTAGGACAGGGTTTTGAGCAACCTGGTCTACTGAGAGGTTACCTGCCCTTAGCAGGGGTTAGAACTAGATGGTCTTTAAGGCTCCCTCCAACCCACTCTGTGTAATTACTGTGTCTGCATTCCTCACACTGGACTAGTGGAACCTCTCAGCAATGACCTGCACTGTAACACATCTAAAATTACCCAAGACTAGATGTGTGAATAGGCAAGTGAAGGTATAAAAGCACTCAGAGCCAACACATAAATATTTTAAATTAACAGTTCTGGTTAGATTTACTRCTGATGATCATTTTTACAAAGGTAATCCACATAGCATTGATTCTTACCAGTACTCCGTGTGTGTGTATGTGTGTGTGTGTGTGTTGTCTGTTTGTGTGTGTGTTAAGGGAGTGTTTGGACTCTTGTCATGAGCTACGATTCTGTTCTGCTGAACTGTGCCCAGAGACAGCCTGTCACTGACAGGTGTACATATAAAGGATTTAGTGGAGGTGTAGTGTATCCACCAGCAGTTTCCTGTCTGTGCATAATACAAGCTATAGAAGAAGTTTAGGGAGTGYAAGGTCTACTYAGCCTATCCACACAGCCCCAGGAGRGACCAGAGCACCAGCACTTTGCCGCCCTCATTTCTTGCATGCCTRAGAGCCCTGAGTACAAGCTGTCCTTGCATCAGACTGCTCAGCTGGTATCCRCAATGGGACATGTAGTGTGGTTGCCAGTTCTCCCCAGGCTGTTTTWTTGCAGCAAGGTCAGGCTGGCTCAGTCAAGGCACATTCATGCACTGGGAGTCTGACACTTCTCAATCTTCTTTGGGGCTACAATAATTTGAGAATTTTTCCAGACATGATCTGCCCTTGAAATTTCCTTTATCTGGTCTCAGTAAAGTAAGTGTCCTATATCAGTAAGGCTTTTAAAACAAATATAGGACCTCTTCAGTCAATACAGGATGCTGGGATTTACTTTTAAAAGTAAATAATAGTGTTTAAAGGTCCTTTTGCCTGTCTTCTCAGCTACTTTCCTCTCTCTCTCTCTGTCATACTTCTAATAAAGTGCTCATCCAGATCACAGCAAGGGTCCTACCACAAAGACCTACCATTCTTTTTTAAAAAAAAAAAATGGCTGGAAGGAAAAGTTCCCTTTTTACTACAACTCTTTCTGTGTGATAAGTTTTTGACACCAGCCTTAACATTTTTGTATGTTTTTTCTTCCTGGAAGGCATACCAGCGAAGTAAGAATGTCTTCTATTTTTAGGCATTTTCCAACTTTCAGGTCTGAGCGGAAGTCCTACCTATATCCCAGCTTCATATCAGCACAAGACTCTGGTACTTGCTACATCCTCCAGCACATCACAGACAGTAGGCTGTAGACAGCTTCAGGAATTTTCCTTCATAAACACCATAAACATCTTGGAGGTAAAGTTAGTTCTGCATAGCCTGTGAAGTTTCATATATTACCTCTTAAGGCTTAAAGGCTGGCCTCAGATGCCTCCTTCCTCCATCTATAAGGTTATATTCTTATGAGGACCATTGTTGTGTTGTGTCTGTATAAGTTGGACTGTTCTGTTCCYCCCTATCTTGTAATGGTTCTGCCCTGGTTCTCCCTTCCCTCCCTTGGGCTGCCAGTTATCCCAACTTCTCCCCAGTTGCCTTGGAGACTAATGTACCCTTTCTCAAATCCCTCCCCGGTGCCCTGTCCGTCACTCGGCGCTCCCACCCTTCTCTCTAGAACTCTCTAGAAACTTCCAGCTGGAGCGTCGAGTGATTGGCTCAGGGGCCGGGGCTCCACCCTCAAGTTATCCCCATTGGTGTTTTCCCTAAGTCAACCTTTTGTACCCCACTCCCCTCTGAAACCCTGTTCGTCCAAGGACTGACTCCTCCCCTGTGTCCCTCCCTCCTTATAAGCTGTTGTTACCTCCCGCTTGCCCTCTTCGGTTGTTGATTTCCCCTGAGACCCAATAAATGTAGATTCACCACAGCTGGAGAGTGCTCTCTTATTTCTGCTGACTGTAGCCATAAGCCAAGTCACGTCCTACCACAAGGCAGCGCTGCTGTCATAGCACAGAGCGTTTGCCTTAGGCGCTGTCCCGAGCCACCGAGATTGGGATAGTGCCCCCGTACTGCTAGCGGTGCTGGAAAGCCAGCCGGGACGGACAATATTTCTCCAGCTGGACCGCTTCAGACCATTAATTTTTCAAATTAATCTTCCGTCTTCAATTCCCACCGTGGTGACAGTAAGTTTGTCCTCTTATTTGCAGCAGGGAATTTTTCCAGGAAGAACAACACTAACTTTGCCACTGGAATGGGGAAGGAGAGGAAAAGCCAAATATTATTTATYGCCATAGCCTGGGGGTGTAAAAACAGACTGAGACTATCATATTCCTCCTTTTTTCCTTTTAAAGCATTTCTATCACAATTTTACTGTATAAAAGATTAATTTCTAGCTTGGGTTTTTTTCTTGTGGAGTTGAAAAACTTACTGAATTTAAATAGGAAGATAAAAATAGTTCTCTTAACTGCTGCAGCACAAACTGCAGCGTAATTAATTGTCCAATGTTTCTCATGGTGTGAACAATCAGAATGCCTGACAGAATGAAAAGTCCRTGTGTGCGTTACATTGCAATACACAGTTAGAAATGCCTGCTGAAGGCAAGCAAAAGAAACTCCATCTCTGTCCAAAATCCCTGATGATGTATCACTATTCTTCCTGTTTCTTCATGTCACTCTTAACTCAATCAACTTCTTATGGAAAAGACTCCTCTACCAGGAAGATATGCATATCAACTTGTTTTAATTCCCCATAACCTAAGAAAATACAATGAGATCCTTGAAGTATGCTTCCACTTGGACTCTAAGTCCAGAATGAAACCAAGTCAAGTTTTCGGAGTAATGTCTCCTATTTTAAGGAATCTTAAGGGCTTCTTCTCTGGTACCCACCTATTGTCATCTTTCATTATTTTCTCATCCCATGACAGAGGAATTCCTTCTTCTGGGTGAGCCTGCCCCTGTAGCACCTCATAAGAGCACACGTAATGCTCAGCTTATTGGGCRTGCTGAGCAGCTCTTGAATTGCACAGGAAAGGCTGCAGAACTGACTGATCAAAGCCTTAGGCAGACATGGAAGGGAGCTTTTTTGGGGTTATCAGTGAAGCATGCACTATGGGAGTGATACAGTGTTCTCTGAGATACTCAACRACTTCTGCTTTCAGCACTGGTCTTACAGAGTTATGCCTTTCTGTCCTGGCAGAGCACCATGATTTGCAGATTACGGGAYTCTTCTGTTAATGAGTCTTCAAAAGCAAGAAGGATTTTGTGCCTTCTTTTCTGCAAAAGTTCTAATTATAGTGAGAAAGGACTGTGTATGGAAAACAAAGTGGTCTCATTTATGACTGCCCAGCAAACACCTTTCTTTTAAAGGACTGTATAAATAYCCAGGCATTCAGGCTGTGTATAACTCTGGATGAGGGCACAGACTCTGTATATCAGAGCAACACACTCCATAGAAGGTGAATTACASATCTATGCTAGGTGGAGTGGGTTGAAATAAAATGAACATAATCCTGGAAGACACGTCTAGGCTGCATTTGGATGAATAATTAGAGCCAGATGRAGCGCACTTAATTTTTACATTAACTTTGTTACATTAAATTAACATGTTTAATATTTAATATCTTGATTCATCAGAAGACTGATAGTGATCCGATTTCGTGGGGTTTTGTCAAGTGCATTTTCCTGGTGAGTCCTGTGCTGTTATCCATTCCTGCTTCTGACCCATGCCATAAGGCAACACTCTCTGAAGGGTACAGAAGTCCACAGCAGCCSTATGGGAGTGTCTACTCAGCAGTATCAGGTATGAGATTTATTCTGGTTCCTTGAAATTATGGATTGTGACAATTTTGTATCATTTCAAACCTGTTTGTCACTTAGCAAAAAAAATGCAAAACCCATGCATCGCAAAATGAGTTTTTTCCCATTGATTACACTCCCAAGGTATTTTCTGCTCACTTAGCAGACATTGTTTGCTGCATTTTTGAAAGCACAAKAGAATGCAGAAGTTACAGACTAGACATTTTCTCTTACTCTTTATGGGTACTGCACACAGCCATTGATCCAGCAGGATTACAGGAAAGACAGCCACAAAAAAGGAAARTTTTAATCTATCTGACATGTCTGAAGGGTGTACCCAAGGACTATACCTGCTGCGTATATTCTTGCTTCAGTAAGAAGAGAAACTGCTTTTGCATGGAAATGTTCTGGGAAAACACTGAAGTGTTCTGATGTGCCATGGCTTCACTCATTCAGTGTCTGATATTGGACTGTGTCAGAAAATATCTTTATTTTCCCCTGACAGACAGATGGAATAAGCACTTTTGGTTTCTGCTTTTCAGTCAAATTACGGTGTTGTGCTTGTTCATACGAATATCTTTCACATTAAATAAAAGTAATATATAATGTTGCTAAATATAAAGGCAATTCTCTAGTAAAAATTTGCAGTATACATGACTTGACACATATCACTTTTGGATATATGCACTTTAACACATATCACTTTTACACATATCACTTCTGCATCACTGTCAAACAGTTCCCTAGATTTAAGATTTATGCCAGGGAGCTTGAACTGGGCAGTTTGGGTTCACTAAATCACAGAGTAGTCTAAGTTGGACTCACAAAGATCATAAGTCCAGCTCTTAGGTGAATGGYACATATGGGGATCAAACCCACAACCATCACATAGTTAGCACTGTGCTCTGACCAACTGAGCCAAATGGAAATGTTCCCAGAAAATCTCTGTTATTAAGTAAAATATCTGATTTTTCTCTGCTTTTTTGCTTAGATATAAGAAATACTGTATTMTTTCTTAAAAGGTTTATAATTTGTTTTTTCACATAAAATGTGATATTTTCAAGAAAAAATTGTTGATATCTTTTGCATAATTTCTTTTATTGGGAGCAATTTCCAGTTTTAAGACAATCCTAGTGGAAAGCATCACACAGGACACTTTGGTTTTTAGTTGTTCTTTGTTGGTTTTGTGCTTCTGTGGGAATTATAGAAGCTAAATGAGATGAATAAATGAATTTTTAACAGGCTTATTACAACGAACACTTGCCAACATGTTCTCAGCTTGAAACATAAGGCTCTTAAGATTTGATTTTTAGCTGCCTTTCTCCAAAAATAAAATTTAATTAGAACCCAATTATACTGAAATTGAGGTAACTGCTGAGGTAGTGCAATGGATACTCAGTCCCATATGGTCTGGTTTATAATCCACAAGAACTTTGAAGAACTACCTTATTGTTTTCTCTATATTTATATACATTTCCTATTAACATGCATTAGAATTGCATGGCTGCTTTGCATGTATTTGAGAAAAAAAATTAAAGTTATATAAGAATGTCTATTTTACTATATATTTACTATGGCTTTAAACTGCTAAGAMTAAACATGCATAAATTGATGTTATATTTTAGGGCCTGAGAGTTTATGTTGAAAAGATAAAGAGGAAAGTAAGAAAATCTTTCAGGAAGACGAGTATCACCTTCATTCTTTTTACAAAAAAACTTCCTAGAAAATACAAAATAAGGTTTCCTGTTTTGTACTCACACCAATGTGAGCCCAAAATAATGTTTCTAAACTCATGACTTCTAGTTATTCGAGACTTAAAATGAGGTTTTAACAAATATCTCTAAGCTCTATGTGAATCCATTAAAATAAAATTTATTAAAAAATCCCCAACAAGAACAAAATAACACAGAGATCCAGACTATTTTCTTACCTCTACCATTTTTCTTTGAGGGAATTCCTGATGCTTTTAAGGGATTTTATCTGAGATTTCTAATTAATTACATTACTAGAATAGTTCTCTTAACTGCTACAGCACAAACTGCAGCATATTAAATTGTCCAGATGTTTCTCATGGTGGGAACAATCAGGAAATGTTAAATGGTAATTATTTACCTACTTGATTAGCATTTACTATAAGATAATTTGATGTGGACTTAGGTTAGTTTGCTAAGCTCAAGCCTTTTTCTCCAAAAAAAATTTTTGTTTTCAAAATGATTTCTGTAGAATAATAATCTATATTTTAACAACAATTTTCTGTATGATCAACATGATGACAAGGTTTGGCAGGTTAGCTAAATGGTACTAAATGTTGTGTTGTGACCTAAAAAGCTTTCCTTTTTCTCTGTACTGGAAAGCTCCRCTCATTCTCTCACATACAAGAAGCTTAAAAACGTATTTATTCTATCTATTTTCTCCAGTTACACATCTGATTGCAGATCTAATATGGCATGAGAATTGCCAACAGCTCTGCTTGTTGGCAGCCAAGTGCCACTGAATGCTGATACTGTACATGACCACATAACTTCTCAGATCAGACTTGCATCTACAATCCAAGCACTGCCACAGACAGCTGATGAGTGTTCCTAAAGAGGAAGGCAGACTCTACAACCCACCGTGTAAACAATAATTGATCTGCAGMATTCATATACCCATAGAATTGTTAAGGTTAGAAAGGACCTCTAAGATCACCAAGTCCAACCATCAACCCAGCAGCACCACCATGTTCACCCCTAAACCATGTCCTGAACTGCTGTAGCCATTTGTTTTCAGAACATTTCCAGGTCTGGTGACTCCACCATTTCCCTGGGAAGTCTGCTTCAAACCCTTCACAAACCCTTCTGTAATTTTTTTCCTAATATCCAATGTAAACCCTCCCTGGTACACCTAAGTTGAGGCCATTTCTTCTCATCCTGTCACATGTTACCAGGGAGAGGACACCAACACCCCCCTGGCTGCAACATCCTTTCAGATACCTGTGGAGAATGATAAGGTCCTCCTTGAGTCCTTTTCTGCAGGCTAAATAGCCCAGCTCCCTCATCCACTTCTCATAAGATTTGTGCTCCAGGCTCTTCGCCAGCTCCGTTGCTCTTCTCTGGACCTTGTTCCATCATCTTAATGTCTTCACAACAGCACTTGATTATGTACTCTTAAAAACTACCAAAAACTCCTTAGCAACGTGCTCCTTTTTTTAGCCCAATTCAGGCTGCTACTGTCATTATAAAATAATCATAAAATATCTTTACATCTTTGAAGAGCAGTTCAGAAGTTAAATTCCTAGCAGTGCTTGCCCATTTGGGAGTCTCACAGGGTGTGATCATCATCATGCTGGTCCTCCCGTGCATACTGTGTAAAAGGATCATTTCCTCCTCTCTGCACGTAGTCTCTGTTCTCTATTGCACTTGTGGGCAAAAGACTCAAACTGGGAGTTTGCATCTGCTCAGGTTTTAATAATATTATTCCRAAATACATCTTAATTAGCTGATTTTCTGTCAGCTGCTGCTAAATCCTTTCCAGGTATAAGCTGATTTGAAGCTTTGATGTTTAATTGAAATGTATTTTTGAGCCTGTTGTTAGTACTGGTCAGCACAGAGGAAAATGCAGCCTGACTTCTTGTGATACAAGCTGCTAGGGTGATGCAKACATTTTTTTTCAGTAAAGGCTAAACCCACAAAACTGCCCTTCTCTGTAAACAGCACATAAAGCATTCAAGAAAACCATAGTAAAAGGTCACTTTTCAAGTGGCAAAGCAAAGATCTCCAAAATAAGTAAATACTGGATTTACAGTGATCCTTACTATGTTCATCTCCTTCCCTATGCAGTGCATAAAGAGAAGTCCTGTGGGAGTGGAAGAGTTTGCGGTCCTTGAAGTAATGGTATCAATAAAGTCTCACACAAAAGAGACAAACCACTGATTTTAGCCTTTTCTTCTTTGTCTGTGCTCTGATATGCAGCTGAGCCAGACTGCTAGAGCAACCAAATATCATAAAATCATGGAAGGGACCTTAAAGATCATCTAGTTCCAATCACCCTGCCATGGACAGAGACACCTTTTACTAAACCAGGTTTAGTGCTCTATCCAACCTGGTCTTGAACAATKCCAGGGATGGGACATCCACAACCTCTCTGRGAAACCTTTTCTGGTGTCTCACCACTTTATTTTAGTTTGATCTCGTTCTCCTTTGTCACTATATGATCTGGTAAATAGTGTCTCTCCATCTTTCTCGCAGGCTTTTTCCCTTTTACTCCTGGGACTTTACCTAACCACCATAATTTTTCAAACATCTTAGGAAACAAGATCTTTGAAAAGGAAACATCTTTTCAAACAAATATAGGAAAGTGACTTGGTGACTATATCAGTCAATTCCCTCAGGACTCTGGGATGTGTCTCATCAGATCCCATTGATCTACATTCAAGTTCCTCAGGTGGTCATGAACTGATCTTTACTTTGCTCCCCCAGTCGTCATCTTGCTCTTTGTCATCTTGAGATGTGTGGAAGAGAGGCTGCCACTGAAGACTTAGGCAAAGAAGTTGCTGGATACCTCAGCCTTCTCATCTGTTGCTACCAGTTTTCCATCATTGGTTATCGGGGGGAGTACATCTTCTTTGACTTCTTTTTTCTGGCTAATATACCTGTAGCAGATCTTCTGTCATTTTTGTGTTCCTTGCCAAGTTCAGTTACAGCTTTACCTTGGCCTTCCTCATCCCCTCCCTACACAACCAAACTTCATCTCTACACTCTTCACAGGTTACCTGTTGTTATTTATACTATCTATGTATGTTCTTCTTTCCCTGTAGGTTGACAAGCAGTTCCCAAATCAGCCATGCTGATCCCTTGCCTCCCTTGCCCTATTTCTTATTCCTGGGGATTGCTAACTAATTGCACTCTGTAGAAGACATCCTTAAAAATATACCAGCTCTGTTCCACCTTGCCCATTGTCCCTGAGGGCASTGTCCCAAGGATCCCACTGACTATCTCCTTGAAAAGCTGAAAACCTGCTTTCCTAAAGTTTGGGGGTCTAACCTTACTCTTTACTTCACCCATATTCCTAAAGACAGCAAACTCCACCACTGTGGCCCAGACTGCCTCCAATCTTGATATCCCCAGGTAGCTCACTGACATTGGTTACCAGCAGATTCAGTAACACATCCCCTCTGGTAGGAGTATTACCTGGATCAAAAGGTTATAATGATGCTCATATCACTCCTGGGGGAACAAAGATGGTTAGAAAACCGTCAGAACACAATCATTCCTTCACTGTATGGAAATCTACTACAGTCCATGTGTTTTATTTGATCTGTATCTGTATGAAAGTGGTAATAATGAAATGTGTCGAACACATCAGCTTTTGCCATCAGAGGAAAATAAAGTAAACAGTGTGTAGACATGGGAGAAGCGTTTAACAGAGGCTGGTGCACAGTGAAAGCTATAATATTTGCCATTGCTGGCATTCTCTTCTACAGGTAGATACCTGTACCTTCTCTGCTGCTGACAGCTCCATTCTCCACAGCCTCACAATCAGATTGAAGAAGCTGCTGTAGATTCCCGAGCCCACCTAAAGCTATGCTGTGCTTTTCTGAAATGTGTGCACTATTACAGAGGTTAAGTAAATCTGCTCTCAGGCAAAGCAGATGGGGGCTCAGGAACATTTAGTTGCAGACATTGGGATGCTCAAAAGTAAAAGTACTTTGTAATTTTAGAGTTGGCATTGGTTTTAAAYCATATTGCTTATATTGAGACCATCTACCCTTAGTTCTGAGTGTAACTCCAGACTTACACATCTCATAAAACACATCCAAATTCTAGTCTGGCTTTTCTAATATTCTCCCTATATAACCTTGCAATATCCTTACAGTCCTCACAAATTACCTGACCCTCCTKCGAGAGATGATAGATTCTCTTTTTTTCCCTGAAATTCCAGCCCAAGCTCTTTGTTTAATCAGGCTGGTATTTTTCCCTGGTGGCTTGTCTTTCTACAGTTGGGGGCTGGTCTACTGGTCCTAAATATTTAAAAATTCCTTTCAAAATCACATCCAGTCTTTCTAAACTCCTTTACACTTCAGAACTGACTACTGAACTGACTACTGAAGGGACTCTGTCAATCAGTGTCCCAAGCAGGCCAAAGTCTGCTCATTGGAAGTCTGAGGTGGAAGATCTGCTGGTACCTCTCCTTATTTCACCCAATACTGAAACGCTAACATTACYTGGCTACTATGCCCAAGATAACCACTGACTACAAAATCACCCACCCGTCCTTCTGTGTTCACAAACAAMAGGCCTAGCAGGACACCTTCTCTGGTAGGCTCATTTACTAGTTGTTTTAGGAAGTTGTCTTCCATACACTCCAGGAACTTCCTAGATTGTTTTCTCTTTGCTGTGTTGTGTTTCCAGAAGACATCTGGCAAGTTGAAGTCACCCATGAATACAAGGGTCAGCAATCATGAGACTTCAGCCTACTGCTTGTAGAATGCCTCCCCTGTCTGTTCATCCTGGTGGGGTGAAATATAACAGACTCCCACCACCATGCTGTCCACCCTGCTGACATTCCTCCTGATCTTTGCCCACAGGCACATGCAGTTTCACCCCACCACCTCTCCTGCTTTGCCTGTGTCTTCTAAAGGGCTTATAGGTATCCATCACAGCGCTCCAGTCATGAGAGTCATCCCACTATATTTCCATGATAGCAAATACATAACTTTCCATAAGAAGCTCCCAGCTTCTTATGCTTGCTGCTCATACTGTGTCCATTGGTGTAGATGCACTTCAGCTGGGCTAATGGTTTTGCCCTTGTCACAAGCCTGCTATCCCTAGACTGATCTCCAGTAGCCTGGTCTTATCCGTTTCCCCCTCTGAGCACGGTTTAATACCTCTCAATCAGCCCTGCTAATTCCTGAGCCATAGTTTCTGTGAGTCTGTCCTGACTAAGAAAAATATCTATGGGGCAGGAGTGTTGCAAAAATTAGTAGTGTATTCTAAGTGAAGTGGCTTTGTTGAAGATAATTATCACATCACRGTGTAATGCTAAATGAGATATCTCAGGTTGGTTAAGAATTTAACCATACTGACATTTTAGGATTCAGCAGTGTATGTAATATTCCTAGTATTGACGGGGTGAARTGAGAAGATGCTGTCAGACTTATGTTGTACTAGCTCTAGTCTACAAAAAATAAATGTCATACACTGAGGAAACAGTATTTACCTCTATTCTCTCAGTTTTCAAAGACTAAGAAGGAATGGTAGCTTTCTCAATCATTGCAAAATGAATTTTGAAAGAAACCATCTCAAAACTCAGGAGAGAAAGATAGAAAAGAACTGATTTTCCTGAAATAAGAACATTTTTATAACAGGGAAAAAAAATCAGATGGCATTTTAACAACTATTTCGGCATAGATCTCAATGCAGTATATGAAAAGCTGACATGATCTTATTTACAGATTTTCTTTGTTCCTTTGACTACAGTTAGAAGAAAATACTTCATAAAATGCATTTTACTATCATTTTAATTGTTAGCAAGCAGAGTTGTCTGAAAATAGCTTTATACATACAGCTTATATACAACATGTACAAACACAATAACAGACACTTCCAAAATGGGCACATTGGGTTAGCAACACTCCTAGTACATCTCTAGACAGATTAACTCCTTCCCCCATGCCATGCTGCAAGAATTTGAAAGGAGCTATATAAAACTTAGTTTACTTACTTGAAACAGACTTTGAATATTAGGTCTGGGAAATAATGAAGCAAAACCATGCTGGTTTCCTGACAACAAGGAGTTACAGTCTACCTCTGAACACCTTCCCCTCACAACAAATAGGAACAGACTGTAGCTTTCCATTCTGCCAGAAGGCTGGTTCATGCTGTCCATACCACACACAGCAATTTAAGACATTGGATGGAGAGCATGAATCAAACAGAAACATCAAATCTACTACAAATTAGGTTATTATTTTTCAGTAGGGCACCTGTACCATCTGGTAATGTCCACATCAGAAAAATTTGTTTTGGAAATAAAAACTGCAATGGATTTAAGTTATGTGAAAGGCTATGCAGTGTAGAAATATTGTCAAACAAAATGAGGAGCAGGGAACCACAAAAACCCCAGCAGAAAAAAACCGAAAACTTGACCACCGTCAATGATAAACACCAAGAATTGACAAAGGAAGACTTTAAGCATTAGGGATTTGCTGGTGTAAAATATTTGTGAGTGAAAAGGACTTGAGACTGATCAGAAGAGCAGGATCTAAAACTTTGTCTGGCATCCAGGAAGAACTAGTGATATAAAGTTAAAAAGTACTTCTGAGAACATGTGGGCATGTTCTCAGAAGCAAGGCAAGAAGAAAAAGAAGAGGCAAAATGAAGAAAAAGAAGGATGAGGCAGTGTTAGGCAGTTATGTCCTGGTTCCAGCCAGAAAAGGGTTTATTTCTGCAGTTGCCAGGAGGGACATGACCCCGAGGTTACTCTATACCACTTTATGGCAAAGCAGGGGCCAGGAGAGGGATGGGTTCCTTCCAATCAGGCCAATGGTGAAGTGAGTGGTCCAGGAAGTGCCAGGTTCCCTGTGGTAAGTSATTGCATATGAATCCTTCACTTCTTGTAATTAATTTTAATAACACTCTATTATTAATATTGTTGTTGCTACTGTTTGTTGCTTATTTCACTGCTGATTCTAGTAAATTGTTATAATCTTAACCCTTGATATGTACCTTTTGTGCCTCCAATTTCTCCTTTCCACCCCACTGCAGGGGAGAGGGAAGTGTGGAGTGAACTCCAGACAGCAGCACATGGTTTGGAATGTTTCAGTGGGAACACTAAACTGGGGAATTCCATTCCTAAATTATGACAAATCAACAACATTCTAAGCCATTCCACATAGATTTACAGGTTCATGTTAGTCATCTCCTTTGTATAAAGGCTTCTAAGGAGACACTTAAGCCACAGGGCAACTGCAACCAGCTCAGGTAGGCCATATGGAGCCAGTCTAAACTGAACTTAAGAWGTTTYCTCATTTGAATGCTGCACACAACTYTAAGTGCATTACATCCTCCTACAGGTCTCACCAGCTAGACCATGCTGGTTGACATTAAGAACTTCAATCTGTTACTTTCCCTGTTGAGTGGTTACAACTGGGGATTTTTTTTTTCCCTAGATAATTAGCTAGAACACTTACAGTTTACATCAATATATGTTCTCATTGCTTTAAAAATTTGGGTAGGGATATAACTAGTCTTGAAAAAAGAGGAATTGCAAAAGAAATTTTGAACTTCAGGTGGTTCACAGAGTTACAAATAGAACTAAATAAGCACAAGTGTATTATTAAGCACAAAGGGAACAATGAACAGATACCCTGCATTAGCACTTCAGCTTTTGATATTATAAGACTAGTAACTAATTCCAAAGTCCAATCTAAATTTCTGGTGYTCTCTCTCGTATTCACCTTAGAGAAGTCACTGCAGAAGTACAGGACACAGTGTTGTGACAGAGACAGATCTGTGCTGGAGCAGTTCCACCCAACTGTAAAGAAAAACATACTTAAAATTACATTTAGCTCATGAACTGACCATAAAAAATTACTTCCCCAAGGTGCCTTTGTCTGCTGTTACTGCCCCCTCTAAGACACTGTGAGCACCTTCTCTGTGGAGCTCAAACATGAAAGCTAACCTCTCACCTGGCTTGGGAATGATTATTTGTCAGATTCTATGCCACTGTATAAGGGGGGATTCAGCTCTGACACCCCTCTTCAAACTTTTATATGAACAGCCTTGTATAAGTAGTGACAATAAGCTTCAGTCATTGTGTCTATTTGAATACCTGTGCTGACATGTGAACTGATTAAAGAAAAAATAAATTAAAAATAAAAGTTTAATGGAATCCAAAATGCCTAACAGTCTTAATCAGCAAAGCTAGCACACACACCACAGAGCTAAAGTCATGCAAACTCTATTAAAACGAAACATGAGCCTGGATCAATATTCAGTTAAAAATACATATTTTGATAACAGAAAATCTATACTTTTTAAAGCAATGTTTTATCAGATACACTGCTTTCCTTTATGTAGAACATATATCAGCATCTCCTTTAAAGTACAATATTATGTCAGTCAGTTTTGTTTTCTCAATGAAACATACTCTTCACTTCTAAGAGTCAGATGGTGTGAAATAACCTCATATTGGCCAGAATTTAACAGACCCTCTCTTCTGAGGAGTGTCTAAGAACAAGAGCCAAAAGTGACTTACAAGCTGCAAAGGAAAAGTTCAGATTTGTTTCACAGTCAAAAACCATACTCATTAGATCATAATGACATTTCTTGTTTCAAGTTGTGCCCATTCAGTTGTGTCATGGTAGTTACTGTGTTCCTGGTATTGCTTTTCAGGGAAGTCATTTGAATGGCAGAAGAGTTGCACAAGTAGCTGGCAGATCTCTCTTTCTGAGCTTTCTTCCTGCAGCAGAGCTGGTTGTTGAAATGTCTTCTAAAACTCTCACTGAGGAAATAGAGTGCAAATGGGTTGACACAAGAGTTGCAGAAGCTTAGCACTCGGGCCACTAAGGTAACAACCATATGTCCCATTGATGGATCAATCTTATTGTAATTAAAAGATCTGTACATGTATAGCACGTGGTTAGGAAACCAGCAGATAGCAAAGAAGCCAACGAAAACTAAAACAATTTTTGCCAGACGCTTCCGAGTTTCCATCTAAAAAGATGAAGAGAACCCAAATGAACAACAACAAACAGAGCTACCCCACATAACAGACTTAATTAAAATGTGTAGCACTTTGCTACATTATCTTCAGCAATTGTCATGAGTAAGGCCACCAAAAATGCTTCCTCCAGGGCCTGAATTACTTTTGCTATCTCATTTACTTTCCTTTTTCTCTTCCAGTTAACTTTCAGTGAACTTTCTTAGCTGTTTGCAGTTACAGAAGGTTGCTCATTCTATATGATACACACAGCAAGAGTGATTCATGACCCAAGGAAGCACTGGCTTTTAGCCTGTAAGCATGCACCAAAGGGTGTTATGAAACGTAACCTTTTCTGACGAGATCTCAGTGCTTGGCTCRAAACTTAAGTTTTAGTTAGAAAGCTATTTAGAAATAGCTTCTGGCTTCAAAATCCAGAGGTATCATGAGATACTAGGGTGTTAGCTACACAGTGGTACTCATATCCCTTTGTTTTTCACAGAGGGTCTCAGCTTTCACCTCTCTCCTGGGGAAACCACCGAAATTGTATTACACCATCTGAAGCACCTTAATTCCAGGGTAAGATGAAAGGTTCCATTAATTGCAATAAGATCACAAAATGTATCATAATTGCAGTGCTAAGGCATAACAGATTACATTGTAGATACTGAGAGTGGCTGAAAAGATAGCACAGTAAGAGCCTACACAGAGGTTCCAAACTGAGTGAGGGAGATAAACTGGCCAGGTAGAAGGCCCCAAAGAGAAGCAGAAAATTTCCCCGTATTCCTCCTAAAAGATGTGTTATATATATCAGGTATGAAAGTTTTGCAGAGGAAGGAAAGTCTTCTACTTTGCTCAGTTTTCTGGGGAAAAAAAAATCCAAACAAGTGAATTTATTCTGACATTTTTTCAAAACATGTGAAATTAATCTTTAAATTGTTTTCTYGGGTCTATCAAAACAAAAAACTGGGGAAATCAAAAAATATGGGAAAACTCTAACATTCAAATTTGGTAGCATTTGCACTCAGTCAGATTGCAAGAGCACACAAAAAGGTGCAGAAGTATAGTGTGAATATCACACTTGGCTTAAAGAAACATGAGCGGATAGCAAAGGTCTGAATTTATTTCCTCTTGCTGGGAGATATGTAAGTCCACCAGAATTTTCTATTCTTCAGAGCCTCATAGATCAACAAAGAGGAAAAAAACTAAGTAGAATGAAAAAATGTGTTCTTACTTTGAAAATACATGTGAGTTCAGAAATGTGGTATAAATTAAATATTGTTTCTATCCAGAGGGTTCAGCCAAAAGGCTCTCTATATTTCACAGGGAAATAAAATAATACATGAAGTGCTAATATGTATGCACTTTTGACAAGAAACAGACTAGAGTAGAAATGAAATGCTGCTCAAAAAGGACATCAAGGAATGTAGTCTTTTGAAAAGAATGTGTGCATGCAAAGACATTTCTGAGAGTATGAAAGTAGTTTTCTAAATCACTGGMCAAAAAAACAATTCAAAACTGTTTAAATTGGCATAATTATTTTTCTCTATCAGTACTAATGCTTTTTCAAAGCTGAGGCACTTTCACTGCAAAAGCTGTTGTTTGTACTTACGTGAGTTCCTGCTAATGTTACTATTTTGTTGCTTCCTCTGCCTTACGGGGAAGATTGGCTTTGTCTAGCAGTTTAAAATGTTTGTCTCAAAGATATACAGAATCTATACCAAGAGATTTATAGCATCTCTAACRGAAAAGATATTAGAAAAGTGCAAGTTCAGTATTGTATCCAAGAAAGTAAAAAAAATCAGTTAATKCTCTATGTTCATGTTTCCAGGACTCCTTAATCTGAAAATAATCTTACATCCCCTAAGTAAAGTTTACCCTGCCTATGTCAGTTTTCTCATTTCCAAGCACAAATAAAAAGAGACAATTCTCAAAACATTAATGTAAGAGTTCTTTCCTAAAATGACTGCCTATAGAGACAGGTGAAGCCACCATCATTAACTACAAAAACATCATTCCTCAGTAAGAATACAMGTAATGGTTACAGTAACAGCACACACAAACATATATACCAATTTYATTTGCTGTTAGGAATGTGCATTCATGGCAGTGAATTTATAATTTTCCTTGTTCATATTCATTTACATACTGGGCTTAATATTGAGTAATCATGAAAACAAGGAAAATCTTGAGATAATCCTTGGCTTATTYCATGTGGAAACTGAACTAATCTTCTGCCAAATCCAACAACTTGGATGTTATCATTCCTTTGCTTTCATTCATAAGTGTATACAGCACACAAGTCTTTTACCAGGATGTAAAAAGCAAATTGCTTACCTGTCTTCTGGAATGCTCACTGTGTTCCCCAGGGATATTGTGAGCACTTTTTATTAAACTCTTTGCAATATGATAGTAGTAGATACTGATAATTACAAGAGGGACAAGGAAATACACAAGGAAAAGCAGCACAGAATGGATCTTTGGGTGCATGTCGTCTGTCATGGGATATGGTATGCATGCTGTGAAGGTGGCATTATCTGTGTCATTGATGTGAGCCAGTTCGGAGAACACTGCTTCGGGAACTGCCAGGAGCATGGAGATTACCCAGATGGCAGTCGCTTTGAGACAAGTCCACAGCACTGCACTGGAGGTCTGGATGTCCATGGGATTTACAATTGCTTTGTACCTGAAATTGACCAAAATGCAGATACAAATTAAAAGATATTCAAATTCAACATGCAATCCACAAGCTTACTTCATATCTTTGATTAAAATAATGGCTTTTTTTTTTTTCTTATTTGAAATGTCAAGGAGCTTTTAATCTTTCTTTAACTTGCRTTCTCTAAATCTCCACCTTTTTTGYRTATACGCTCATCAGAGGAGGCAGAAGAAGGCCTGGACACAGCATGTGGCTGTAGGGACCCATTCTGTGCCAGTGCGGTGAAAATGAAGAATCAGCCATGGCTCTACCCTTTGCTTCTTCAAATACCCTCAGCAAATCTCCACATGTGCATCCTACTTCCACATCCCATGTGTTCCAGCACATGCACACTTAGTGTTTCCTTCCTTCTTTCCTCGGCTCCTGAAGCCCAGGGCTCTCTCTTGCTGCCACCATAACTTTCCCACTCCAGGACACTGCCAGCCCCCCTCAGAGGAATATATGCATCTTCATAAAGTCAGGCATTTATGACTCCTAATGGCCTGTGCAGAAAGTATAAACTCCTACATAAAGTAAACATTTCCACATCAATAGCTGGAAGCTGCTGCTCTACACTGCATTTTGGAAAACTATCTCATAATGTATGATTGCATATAAACCTTTGTGGAACTGATAACTTGATAGCCCCTGCAAGGGAAACAGGAATAATTGCAGACAATGGAAATATCACTCTAGAGCAAAGTAAAATAAATTAATWTAAGCAGAATTTGGCCAGGAATTTTTTTATTTAAAAAAATCATTCCMGGAGGTGATACAAAGTCAAATTTCCACAAGAAAATATAATTGTTATAAGGACAAATAGAATTTGAGAAAAATATTTCAAGGATACACTAAAGATCTACTTACATTTTTAATTTATTTAATTTTTTTAATGTAAGTAAATTATGCTTCAGTATTTTTATTAGAAACTAAATCTTGAACAAAGGTCAAACTAAACATCTCATKTTGTCTAAGCTGTGGCAATATGGAAGCTCAGGGGATTTTTCTTCACTGCATTAATTTTTTTTGTTTCTACTTTCAATTTGATTTGGGATGGCTGTGATTTTTTCTGAAAGAGCAAAAGGTTTCAGAAATGGAAAAAATTACTCTTTTTTAATATTCAAGGAAAATTTTAACAGGATAAGGGGAGTCAGTAGAAGTTCATACTCCAGGTACATAACTTTGTTCATCCTCGAGTGTTTGTAGTCCGTGAAGAAGTATGAATCTCTTTCAAAGAGTGATTCAGATTTTAGTTMTATTAAATCACCCTCTAGGGTGCTTGGGTTTTTTCTCTGCTAGCTACACAATGAGCTGAGATTAAGGAGAACAGTAAGTTAGATGCCTTTACTTTGTGATAAAATTCCATATCCATGTATGTAGATASATGTACGTGCCTATAGATGTACAAATACATATGGGTATGAGCAAGTGACTAAATACTTACCAAGGACTAGTTTATACCCAAATATAACTTGGTTGCTGAAGAGAATGGTGATAAATGGAGCTGTGATCCCAAACATCCCTCAGGGCCAATTTGCAGGTCCTGACAGGTAGTTCATAGGCCCTCAACACCTTAAGCAGATGTTTGCAACTGGTTATGCCATGAAAACATCTAGAGCAGAGCACTGCCCCAGTACCCAAGGAAACCTTTCCTTCACAGAATGTGTCAAAATGTGCCTTGGGGTTCTCTATCTYAGGTTTGTGATAAATCATATGATYRTTAAATAATTAAAAATAATGGCTAWTAATGTTCAYATCCTCTCYAAATTCAGAGARAATTTTTACTGTATTTTTACCCCTATMATGGAGTAGAAAACAAAACTCAGCAAACTGTCTCTGTTAATTTATATTTACCATTTCTGCTAACACACAGTGAGAAACTCCCTGGACACCAAGGTGTRAAGAAAGCCTTTATACTGCCATAGGAAGGACAAAGCATGAATACTCCCCAGCACAAACTGTGACCTTATTRTTCAATAATTGCTTCCTATTGCTGTCTGCCTTTATTTCATTACATAAAGACAGACCCTCTATTTTTCAGGCRATGTCAAGTCCTTACATCTGCTCATTCTTTAAAAAGTTTGAGTTCTTAGGGAAGAGCCAGTTGGGGATTTTGGGCTAGGGGGAGGACATTGGATAAAAAKAATGTTTTGTTGTACAGATTTTTTACCTCTCCTTTTCCATTTCATTGCTTCAAAATATTTTGACCACAGTCCTATGACCCAAGTAAATGACCACATCACAAATAATTCTTTTAGCAGCAAATGGGCCTAGTTAATCTCTAAATGGAAGAATTTTTCTGAAGTCTTTACATTAGCAGAAGATGAGACATATATTTGTACTTTGGTATATATTGCTGTTTCAGCAAATAGTATGCTTTTTCCTGAGCCATAACTTACTCCCAAGTGGAAAGGCATCGAAGCCGAGTGCCCTTTTTCACAAAACAGATGAGTTTAGTGCAAAACAAATCCCTTCTTTCATTCAACTTGCTACTTTAGTGGCTACAAGGTGGGACTCTTCCTAGGACTCAGCCCTTCACAGTACTCAGTGTCAGGAAAAATGCAYTGTGTTTTACAGAAACATCTTGTCATCTTGTTTATATCTTTAAAAAGCTATAGAGTGAAAAGAAACAGGTTACAGATAAAATGAAATGTAAACTGAGTGGAATGAGAAGTGTTCCCAAAGTGAAAACCTAACCTCTTCCTTAGTATAAAACCAGTGTAAAGCAAAAACATACCACCAACCATTTAAATTACAAAGACCATCCATTTATTTTCCATCAATAAAAAAAGTCAATAAATTACACTAACAGTGCAAATTAGTCAAATTAGTAAGTAAATTCATCTTTTCTTTTACTTCACTGATGAAAAAGAGCAAATYATAGGCTGCCATGAAGTTCAGGAAATAATTATAAATATGCATTTGGTTTTAATTAAAAGCCGTCATGTAAATTCTGTCTTCCTATATCCTCTATCATTATCACTGCTGACAAAGGGACCCCAACTCGRGAAACTCTTCCTGCCTTTGGAGCTGTGGTTTCTGCCAACAGATACAAGCACAAACTTGCCCACTCTCCTCAGCAGATTGCTTTAAAATGGAAAGAAAACATTATACAAAAAAAAAAAATCTCCTCCCTTCTACACAATCCCAGAATAAATTCATGAAAAGAATATCCTCTTTCTCCAGAGAAATAACATTTTGCTACCTTCTAAACTCCCATCTATTTTATCTACTTCTCCTGACCTTTATTTTCAAAGACATTCTAAAGGTATTTCTCAGCTCCAAATTAGAATGGAAAGCTCTGCTCCTGTTTCTGCTGCATCCACAATGCTGTTTCCCTCCCACACAGCTGATTTCAAAACAAGRTGCTCCTTTACTGGACCTCTGCTGTCCTTCCTTTGCTTTTCTACCTCTCCTTCTAGAGTACTTAGTTGTGATGACCTTAATAAAAAAACTAAAAAGAAAACCCCAAAATAACTAGTCAATACTTAGGCGGCCACTGGAAAATAGCCTACCATTCTAATTAGGCTCAATATCTCCTTACCCTTTTGGTTCTGCATGGTCTCTTGTCCTTTTTTAAAAGCYCTTCAGGTCAAGGACTTTCTTCTTCTTGCTGTTTACATAGTACCTACCACAAATAGGATCCTAAATTATCACCTAATTTCCCACATRACATCACAATGAAAATAAATATAATAATGAAGTGTYAGAAGCCAGGCAGGGAAGTTTCACRTTACTGTGCTTTGATTTTCATTTTAATCCTGGAGCAGGAGGGGTTGGTACTATTTGCYTCATTATAAATAAGCTTTTTAAAGTGATGTTGTTGTGTCATTTTACTGCATTTCCTGCAAACTAGAGTAATTTATCAAAACCATTCATATGTTAGTCTTTTATTGTGTCCCTGCATGGTGCTTTCAAACACAAAAATTTYAACAATATAAAAACTTGTAMATATATCCAAAAAGGAAACCTGRTTGYATAATCAGTATTTGTTAAAAATACTCATATCATGTTCTGCAGTAAAATGAAATTTTGGATGGACCAAAGCCCTTTTCCTTGTATAGGCAGTTMAACTGGCCCAACTCCAGCTGAATCATTAAGAGGACAACAATTTATCTAGCTGAAAACATTGTGGCATCATTTTATGACTGCAATTGAKATATGCATTATTCTATTTTATTCTTGTAAATTCTTGCAATGTAAAGTACATTTCTCTTTTTTTCAGGTAATATCAATGTTTTTATTCTGTGCTTATCTCTTGAGAGCAAAGAATTGCATTTATACAGGAATGAGCATCTCTGAGGTCTGATAGTGAATACAATAAACAGTATTTGAAATGCAGACTGGAAGACCATGTGCAAACACACTTAAATTCAATGTCAATGACACGCGTTCTGTGTTTCTCAGGGGGAAAATCTTAAGATTTTCCTAAGTGAAAAAAGTCTTCCACTCTGTAAAAATACACTCTGTTAAGCCAAAAACTATAAATAACGGTTCAACACGTGTTGATGATTTCTCCACCTTGAAAAGTATCAAACCAGAAGTTTCCCAGGATGGTGGAAGGGTTTTTTTCTGCATGAAGTGTATTACCTGTCCTGTCCACCCAGGTCAAAATCACATCATGGACCTCTGCAAAAACAGTTTGACAAGTGTCTGACTGCCAGTCCTCAGTCCCATGCTCTGGTACTGTTGGATATGGGTTTGTGCATATATAGATAGATATACACAGTCATATGTATGTGAATTTAAAAAAAAAATAAAAAAAAACCACATACTTTCAGGCACCTGAAAACATCATCCAGCAGCCTAACACAATGGCTGGCCCATCCCAACCCACTGTGCCCATTCTTGACTTTTAAAATAAGCAAGCAGTTGCATTTCTTACGCTGTGCATGCCAGGAGCTCCCCAGATTGCACCTACTCTGTTTGCACCTAAGCTTCATTTACAATCCATTGTAATGCACAATTTAGTGCATTAAGCACAGCCAAAGTTGAGGGGTCTGATCTCAAAGTTATGTTAAATAATGGCTGGGGCACAYGAAAGTCATCACCCTTCACAAAACTGCCATGGCAAAGGCAGCCCTGGCATGTGCCTCTCCAGGAACAAAATGGGACCATTCRTGCAGCCAGGGTGTCTGGGAGCCATTGCCCAGGCTGCTAGACAGTGGCTCAAAATTAACATTTCACCTGTGAGGAGAGAACTTTATTTTTAGCCTGCTGCATCACACAGACAACTTCATGWACTATTTCCCAGGGGGAAGTATAAGGAGGTTTAGTGTGTGTATTCTCTTGGCTTCTGTCACCTTTCTTRACTATTTATCTCATTCCAGCACTAATTTGGAATTCTGGATTTGGATTCTGCTCAGGAGGGGTGGATGGGATGAGGGGAAAGTCAGTACCTAGGCTAGATATTAGGCCTTGCAATGTGCAGCCTGGACAAGCTTATGTACTTTTTGGCTTTGTCTCCTAGTTTTCTTTTCTCCTGTTAAAACAGCTCAGAAAACCACAACTAACCTTGTTTAGTTCCGTCAGGGTTTATAGTCTCAATCCTCAAGGGTCAAAGAACTTTGAGAAAACAGAAATCCATTTCTCCAAATGAGTTTGATCCAAATCCCATCAATACCCCAACCTTTAGACTGATGATACAGTTGCATGCTTGTCTCCATATTTACTATGTGCTTACTGCATGCCTCTCAGCAAAAATACCTATACATACTTGAATGAAAAAGATCTCATAAAATCATCACTGCTGCATCAGAAGGTCAAGAAAAAGATAAACTACAGGAACAAGAGTGTCTGAAAGAAGAAATCCCAAGTGTAAAATATGCTTGGTGCCATTTTACATTTATCAAGTGTTTGTTGTTACAAAACAATTTCTCCCATTTCATTGATTAATTCAGTTATAATCCAGGCCACAGCAGATAACACTGTTGTGGAGAACATGACATGGTCAGATGGTTTTTAGAAATGTTAAAAGCCAGGAAGAATTAAATAACCAAACCTGTATTAATATACCTAGAACAGACTTAGATTTTTGAGAATCTAGACCCTAAATCTCTAACTTCTAAATTCAAAAATCAGCAAATTAATTTATTTGCTCCMGTATTATCATCTAAAAGTTCTACTCTCTCAATTTTAAAAACATTTCCAGTTCAATTTTATTTGCAAGTTCTGATCTTGGTCTGCCCTGAAATRAGTGTAGATGGAAAATAAACAAGTACACACCACAGTAAAAAAAAAAAAAAAAAAAAAAAAAAAAAAAAAAAAAAAAAAAAAAAAAAAAGGAATATAAAAACATTATTAGGGGAAAAGTTAATGTAGTAATCCTTAAAATACATTTAATCAAACAAACTTGGAGCCAAAACACAAACATGAAACTATTCTTTAAAAATACCATGAAAACCAGTTGGGAAAAAATGAAACAATATTTGAAATAATCATGTGAAGGAAAAAACAAAATTATATGAGATATAATGAAATCATATCAGAATAAGCCATTTCTCTYGTGTTTCTATACACACCACAATTTTATTTTGATATATGCTCATACAAACCTGGAAATACACAAATCTACATGCAGCAGATGCAATTATGAAAAGCTTTTGAGGACTGTTTGTCTTCCGGTTATTTTCTCTGATACCTGAAAAGTTGTGTCAACTTGATTCCAAAGTTTGCTTCTCTTCAATGGACACCAAAGTAGGTTTCCTCTTATTTCTACAAATTCAATGAACTTGTAAGAACTTACTTGCTATTTGTAATTACACTGTCAAATTACACTGAATCTCAGCATGGTTTAGAAGTTGCTAGTGGAACATGTTTAGACCTAGAGATTGTGACTGCATATACCTTATTTCATTAATATAGATAAAAACCCATAAAATAATTTAGCACCAGAAATATATAGTCTGGTTCTGCAGCAGCATTCATATCATAAATACACAAGTTCTTCTGTAATTAAACAATTTTAAATGACGATTCAATTAAATTATGCCTTTCAGGAAGATATTGAAGAGTTCCATTATACTGAACACATATACAGAGAAGTATTATTTATTCTCTAACAGACTTATCATGTGAAATCTTTTCCATAGACAAAGCATTGCTAGAGCATACTTGATCTTTGACATAATTTCTGAGGATCTGCTAAATGCTGACTTGAGAATTCCAACATTCCAACTCGTATTAACCCATTGCAGTGTAATAGATAAGGGAATCATGTACCACAATTTGCTGAGGGGCAAACAAATAAAATGAATGGATGGTGATATATATGCTTGTTAAGAATTGGGCTGGATCTACTGTTTAGCAGCTATTTTGTCTGTCACAGACACAGGCTTTTACTGAATAGCTCAAAGCAGCAGGAAACAGGAGGGATGGTTTTGAAGCTGTTTCTCTGTGTTTAGGCTGCAGCCTACAAAAGGGAATCCAAACATTTGCAATAGTTAAAACAAAGTGGCTTCTGCCGGCTCAACACAGGCACTGCATTGATCACTGACTGGGATAAACACCACAGCCATTTCTCTTCACCACCCTCAACCTAAGCTGTTTCTCTATGGGTTGGAGAGTACACACAGGACATGCACAAAGGCGGGAGTTTAACAGATGCATGTGTCTGTATGAAGTTTGAGAAGCAGTTGCCTAACTTGGCAGGAAAATGTTATTTGCTGAGAAATCATTTTCAGCTGTGCAAAGACAGTCACAAGAGGAACTTCTCCAAAAGCTGATTTGAATTGCCGGGTTTGGACAATATTACCCTAGAATAGTTAACTCCTTATTCTACTCCAGACATACAATTCTTTCTGCAATCTCTAGGTCTAAACATGTTGGGGAGGAGGTGGTTCTGCTATCTCGCTTTTTTTATCTGGAATATTTTAGATCATACTCCTTTTATCTGCATAAGATAGATATAAATTAATTGGAAAATTATTGGGTGGGAACAGGCCTCATTGTCTCATTTGACAAAGGTTTTCTGGGAAGCTTTATTTTGAGAGTCAGTTTGCATATATGAACTAAAAGGCAAGTTGAAAAATGTGACAGAAAGCTTGCCAAACCTCTCTTAAATTTCTTTTGCATTGCCTGTTATTGCATAATTATAACCATACTGCTATAGCCTACAGTGAGAGAAACATCTGGACCATCATTTATTTTAATGTACTTGGCTAATTCATTCATTCAATACATTTACCTCAAGTGTTACGGTATCTAATATAAATATTTATAGAATCTCATAGTTCTACTTGGTCCATATATTTTTGTTTTTCCCTCTACTGTATAGTGCTAAGGCATAGTTTTTCACTTATAATCTTCCATTTTACCTTTGATTGTTTTTTTAATTATTCTTTGATTACTTAGTAATTTTCAATGTCATTTAATACTATTTTACTCATAAGGAGTCCTTAGTTCCTGACTATGAGCTATTAGAGCTCAAAAGGAAATCATGTCCACTGTCCTGCTTCACCTGSTCCACTACATGTAATAAGAAATTAGGATTTTATATTTTTTCAATCACTGTATTTCAGCCTGAATCAGCATCTGCCATAATAAAAGAAGAAACTAAAAATAAAGTGTGAGAAAAGTAAAAAGAAGTTTTTATTAAAGTGATATTACTAATGAAAAATCCAAAGAAGGGGTTTGGCAGAAGGTAGTAAGGCAGATTTTCACACTTCAGAATATTTTCAAAGTTCCCAAAGAAAAGGAGATAATAGACCAGAAAACTGAGTCAAACCAGATTTTGCTATCAGATGCCATCAGAAGTCAGCACAGAGTGCAAACCTCCAAAAAAATTTTTAATTTTTTTTAGATAGAGATTGCAGTCTTCCAAATCTAAAACAAATATAAAGAAAAAAATAGAAGGAACAAGTAGTTCAGCTATTAAAATAGAAAAATAGAATACATTTCAAGCATCTCAGGCACTATAGTTAGCTATTTAAGTATAAATTTAAACTTTCAAACTGTTACCTGTTAAGTATTTGTCTCATCAAAGGTGTCATTATGGCATATTACTTAGGAAAAAAGCAAATACGATGTTACTCCAATTCTAGTAGGGTGAGTTCAGCTTTGCTGTCTCCATTCGAGTGCAGCAGAGCTGCATTAGTTCTAACACATTTAAATCTTTCATTAGAAATAAAATTCAGTGTAAGAAAAGAAACAATTAAATTTAATCCTATTTTTACAGATCACTTAAAAAATGAGGCATAAATGACACTTAAAGAGAAAAGGAAAGACTATGTGGGACAAATCTAAAGCTGGTTGCAGGAGGTGCTGTTTATTCCTCCAAAGCCTATGCACTGCAGATATCTTGGTATTTTGTGGGTACCACACAATAATGCAGTAATGCCAGAGGTGCACAATGTAGCACCCAGTCTTAAGTCACTGCACCCAGAGCTGTCCACATCAATGTTAAAATGTCATCCAGACCTCTAACTCTGAAAAGCATCCTGGAAACACCCTTCCATACCACCTTGCTTAAGTTCTTACCCTACATAGATTCCTTCCTATGTACAAAACAGTGAGATTCCCCCACCCTCAGAAAACTACAAGAATCCCTACGGGCCCAGTTTGCCATCTGGGCTAAACGTATGGTCCATCATGGACACAAATTGGAAAAACACTTTATGCTGCAGTAAGCAAGTTCATAGGATGGTTGAAGTCAGGTTCATCCCTGACTTCTGCCCTTTTTGCAGTGAGGAGAYGCTGGCACACGTTTTCTTCATGCATGCCATGCTGCAGTCCCTCTGGCAAACACTTCTCACTTCTTTACTTTTATCCTTCTTACCAAAGACCACACCAAGTCCTGAGACGTTCTCATCAACATCCATTAGCCCTTRCCAAAACTGCAGTTTATGGACCCTGGAGAAACAAGCTCATCAAGGCCCCATTTTCCAATTCTTGTCCCACCACATCTTTAGGAAKTGCATCCCTGGCCATCATGCACTGACTCTGGGCACTTTCAGGGTGTGCTGAGTGCTGTTGGGAGTGTTCTATCCTACASTCCTCTTAGTTCCCCTCTTTTTTGGGTACATTTTTGTCTTTCAGCCCACTTCCTTTTCCTCATTTGTCATCCAGTCTATTAAGTTTTCTCCTTCTGTTGCCCACCCTCTCTTTTTTCTTTGATTGTATAAGCAAGAGAAATATTAAGATTTGTAGAGGTGGTCTGGTTTTTCCACAATAGAGAAAACTSAGTGGCCATGAGGGGCAGGGTTGCTGCCCCTACATATCCTGCATGGCAGTGAGAAGRGACAGCTGGCTCAGCAGCACATCTCTTGTGCTGCCTTCTCCATCCCATAAGAGAGGGAGACTGCATTCTGCTCTGACACCAAGACCCTGTACCACCAGTGCCACCACTGCATCATCTCTGCTGCCACCATCCCCACCTGCACCACTGACCTCCCACCCCTCTCTGCCCCAACAGTGTGAGGCTGCAGCAGGGCACCTCTCCCCACACCTGSCAGCCAGACCTCCAGGAGCTCAGGGGTGGGAAGAACCAGCTGCTATTCCTGTGATGGGGATGGGGAACCTCAGGCAGATATACTGCTAAATCCCATCTGCATGGAGGGGAAAGTATTGTTAAAAATTACATATCACATTTGTACACACACAAAAACCCCCAAATTAAAACTCAAATAACCACAATACAAGATTGTGAAGCTTCCAAGTAAAAGGTGGATGTTTGTCACACTGAAAGCTTTACTGATGCTTAGAAGGACTTCCATGACAAAAACAATCTGTATGAAATCAAGCAACTTTACAAAATATATACATACGCAACTATATACTACTACTTTTACTAAAGTAACAGTAGTAGTATATAATTTTTCTTCCTTCCGTTTGTTGGCAACAATCATTCAGAGTTTGTAGCTTCCAGAGCTTCCAGAGTGTGATGCTTCTGTTGAATGCATCACACACAAGGAAATCATTATGCAGAATTTCCACAAAAACAATAAGTATTAATTTGACTGTGGAAACCAAGACAACCTCCCTCATCCTAATTTACACAAGCATGCTGCAAAGAATCCTAAGTATTCCTAAATCTGTTCTTTAGTATAATCAATGTCTGGCATTCTATACAGTCTTAYGGTTACAAGGAGCAAAAAGAAGAAAGGGCTTTAATTAGCCTATATTAAAATGTACTTTGAACATTTTCTGTGGACGAAGGGGCATTGTGTACCAGAAGAAGACATTGTGTACCAGACCAGATACTGGATTATAATGGAGCCCTCTTGGTGGCATCACTGCTTACAAACTGCTAACATCTTACCCTAGACACACTTATCTGGAGAAAGCACTGCCCACAGCCAGGCCTCACCTCTTCAGTACCTCTTGGGTGCAGGATGCTGCCAACACTTCTGATCTGCCAGCATAACCATCCACAACTGATCTAGTTATGACACACATTAGAATCTGGCTATAGATTAGTGTCACAGAAACCCCTCCACACCAGTGCCTCCCCTCTAGCTCAACACAAGAGTTGTGTTGTACCAAGTGTTGCACAAAGAGTAGATTTGACTCCAACCCAGACAGCTCAGCCAGCTTCACTCAACAGTCTCCTGGGCCCTAGGAAACTRGTCTCYGAAGTCAGTGGAAGATCTTCTGACWGGAAAATAAAAGTTTTTTATCTCAGTGACCTAAAATAAAACTACAAAGGTTAAAGAAATGTTGTAAATTCCTAGTATAACCATTTCTGACATTGGCATATACTGTGGAGTCCAAAATGCTGGAGAAATGTATTTATTATGAGCTTATTTGGTCTCAGCACTCAAACTGTAACTGTTTTTTAKTATGTGCAATTCTAGATGCATTAAGCATAAACAGAGTCAGCATTATAAATTCTTGACTCTTTACTGATATAAAAAGAGGGATATAAAATTATCTGGAAAAAAATCAAACAGTGAATGTTTCAAAACTATATAAAAAGCAAATKAATGAATCCTTAAGCATTAAATCACCAGCATTCCCTCATGTTACATTTCTCTAGAGAAATGATCTCCACTAACTTCTTCTCTTTTCAAACAAGATGTACACCACAAGATATTAAGGAGTGGAAATAGAGCAGAAAGAGAACTGCAGGGTTTCCTTGGATCTGTAAGGACAGATGTTATAATACTATTTAACAGAGGTGATCAGAGAGCTACAGGTGTTCACTTTAAGATTTGTTTTGCAATCTCTTCTTCAAAACCATAATCCATTTTCACAAGTTACAGTCTTTATAGACAAATATGTTAGGTCCTGATTCAAACAGAGCTGAAATTAATTTCTCACTGAAAACTACCCTCAAGTGAAATCAAACAATGGACTGAATTAGCTAAAAAAAAAAAGAAAAAACAGAAAATAAAGGATTAAAAGTTTTAAACATTAACATCCTAAACATTATTCTAAGTGTGAAGATGTATTTCWAAACTCAACTCTTCACATCATGCACCAATATAATGCAGTGGTTCAGTTYAAAACCCAACAAAAGAAAATGGATGAATATCTATGGAGAAGGAATTAAACATTTTCCTTTCTGGCCAAAAACTTGCTCAGATAAAAAATAAACATAATTTCATATAATTTAAATTTTCAATTACACTGCAAGATTTTGTCTTTCAGAGCCTGAAGCATAGTCCTACAGCCACTCAGTTGCTAAAATTCCTTAAGTACCCATTCACACTAATTGGAAGAAAAACCGGGGATCCAGCTCTGTGTTTCTTCCTAATTTGACAAGTACTGGAGATAAAAGTGTTACTTTCTAGTTTGTTTGGGRGTATTTCTTTTTTTTCCTTCTTCTTTTCTAAATGTTCAGAAGATAAGAATAGTTTGAACAAAAGTTTAGGACTGACAATTAAAACAGAGCAATTTGGTGTCCCTGAATTCCCAGAAGCTAAGCTAGCACCTCTGGTAACCTGCTCTTCTACTAAGGCACCGACACACATACAGGCACACATGTGTACACTTTCTCAACAGAAAGAAATAAATTGACTAAAAATACATCTGTGCCTAACCTCRTTTAAGTCACTCACTGCCCATAGATACAACACTGTGACTTGGCAAGGGTTGTATCTSGCATCTAAAACCTTACTCTAATGAATAAAATTGCAATAGATGGACTGCTACAGGACTATCCTAGAGATGCAGAAGACAGGGCTAAACTCAATTCTTGCAGCTGACACCCTGGAAGCTGGGGGCCAGGTACAGCCATTTCCAGACATTCTTTAACTTAATTAGTACCACCTAGGGAAGAAGCATGGGCACCTCACAGGTTGGAATGAGGGGATTGCAAACCAGGGATGCCTTATCTAGAGAGGTGCTTTACCTTTCATCCAGCCTTAGCCCAAGTTACAGAGGGCTGAAGCGGCAGCAAAACTTTCCTACCTGTCAGCACTGAGGGCAGTGAGAGTGAAGACAGAGACACCAACAGAGGTCAGCTGGATGACGGGGATGAGCTTGCAGCCCACTTCTCCAAAGAGCCACTCTTCAGAGAAATACCGGGAGGCATCCACGGGCACACAGGTCACTAGCAGGAGCAGATCACCAGCAGCGAGGCTGGAGATGAAGATGTTGGGCACACTTCTCATGGCGCTGTTGGAAATGAAGATCTTCATGAGGGTGATGTTGCCCAGCAAGCCGACAGTGATGATGAGCAGGTAAAGTGAAGGGATCACGCAGCGGATGATGAACACGGCCGTGCCTCTCCCCGGGGACAGCAGGGCTGTGTCGGGCACCAGGCGGACACTCCCATTCTCCCCGAGGGGCCGTGCTGTGAGCTCGGGCGCGGGCTCTGGCTCCATCCTACAGCTTCGCGTGCACTGAAGGTCGCCAGTGCAAAGTGTAGTGGGAGCCACAGGAAAGCTTCACCTCTCTGCAAGTCAATCAACTTTCTCCCCCTCCTCTGCTGCCTTTCTTCCTAYCCCCTTCTCTGCCGAGTTTTCTCCCTTAAGAAATGCAGAGGAATGTCCGCCGGCGTAGCGGCCGGGGAGGGAAATAAAAACTCCTGTGCGCTGCCCCTTGGGAGGAGCCTTTCCCGGTGGGCAGGAGATCCTGAGCCTGGGGGCAGAGAACGCCGTCGGAACAGCCGCCCCCTGCCCGCGTCCCCCGAAGCGCCCTCGGCGAATGCGCGCTCCGGCCRCCGCCCCCGCGGAGCCGCCAGCGCTGTCCAGCGGCGCCGGGGCTGCCGAGGCTGCCGGGGGCGAGGCGCAGAGCGAGCCCGCTCCTCACTCGGCAGCACCGGCTTATACCTGGTACGGCGAGGGCCGCTCCGCCCCGCCCTCCTCCTGCGAGCGCCCGTGCCCTCGCCCCAGCCCCGCGCCGCCGAGGTGGATGCTGCGGGGGAGGGAGAGGCGGATCCCGGAGCCGCCGCCGTCCCGCGTCGTGCGATGGGCACGACGTGGTGAGCGGGAGGGGAGAGGGAAGCCGCTCTCCCCGCCGCTGCCCACCGCAAAGCAGCCCCCGCCAGGCTCTGCCCGGCAAGCCGGAGAGCTGTCCGACACGTCGGACAGAACGCAGGATCGCCGCCGGAAACTCGTCTACCAGTATCTTACTCAGGTGAAACCACAGTGCTTTGAAACGCAGGGTGGCAGGGAGCGAGGGGCRTGAGAATGAAGAGATTTTATTCCTGATGTCCAGCTGTGGGCTGTGCATAAATCTTACTCAAAGGCATCAGCTGTGTTTAAAGTTTTAAGGTTTGATTTGTGAAGCTGCATTTCCCAGTGGTCTCGACTATCGAAAGGGGGACAGCTGATATGTTTTATCCATTACTTACTCTGCAAATGGTATAACACAGTGGAGAACGAATTTTTTTTTGCCTCTTTGAAGAGTAGAATTTGTCTCTAATGCTTCTTGATTTTCAGTGAGGTAATCTCTTTTACCTCCGAGTGTCTGCACATGTATAGGCTTTCCAAACAGCTCCATCTGTTTCCAGCAGAAGCCATGAATGTAGGTAGTCATGTAAATATGCTGGAAGACAGGCAGACCCGTTGGACTGAAGCTTCCAAGATAAAATGTTTAGGTAGAATAACAGCATTGTCCAGTAACATGCTCTGCAGACCGATTCCTTTATTTCTTTTTCTCAAAAGAGAAGATTCATGAGCTTGTAGAGAACTAGCTTGTTCATATTACTACAGCAGTTCTCTTGAAGCTCTATGAGTTTATGACAGGTCTATGGAGAATCTGACCACTGAAATATCAGAAGCAAAGCATGACACATGTGYATGGCCTGTCCATGGCATGCTGTCTAGTATAGGACTTAAATCAGTGATTTCTTCTTAAATAAAGTTTTACTAACATTATATTTAAAAAAAAAGAATTAAAGAATTAAAGAATGTTTCTTTAAAGTTACACTTCTCTGTATCTATTCATTGATCGTTGTGACTCTTCTCACATCCCTGAATATATAAATGTGTTGAAGTTGCGAAAATTACTGATTCATATAAATGAGTAATTTCTTTGAACCCAACCAATGCTAGGCCTCAGAAAGGATCAGGCTAGATGCTTCACCTTTACCACTAAGCAGCTCATCAGAATCATCACAGAGCTCCTCTGGAGGTGATTCTTGTTACTGATCAAGTTCCTTCCACACAGTTTTGAATTCAGCTATGCTCCCTCTGAGGCAGCCTTACTGATGGCTTACATATTTATATAAATTGTTGTGACCCTCTATTTTGTTGAGCATACGTGAAATTTTCTAAGATCAACTATAGTCATGTTTCTGTTAACACTCCAAATCCTTCTTCTTGGTTCCCATTGGCTGGGTCCAACATAARTCTTTAACTCAGTGAGTTTAACACTGGGAGTATGGTCCTTTTGTTAATTTGTTTGAAAGTGGATTTATATAWCAACAGACAATATGATTCCCATTGGGAGAATAGTTTAAATTCAACTTGTCYTTAATATTGATTTTCTTGGGACAAGAGGAAGTTGAGTCTTTTTGCATGAATATCAACTAAAGACCCCTTTAGAAACTTTTATTGATAAAAACTTGTTGCAGTTTGCATGGAGAGAGGTGAGACCCCTTGCTTTTTGTTTCACAACACTACCACTCCTACTGGTGCCTTCCAGGAGAATTTCTTCTATCCTAGTTAATTTTATCTGTCCTGTAGTCCACAGGATAGAATTCCTAAGGTTGAAGAATCAGAAACTTTTCCAGTGGAAATTTATATTCCTGATTTTTATCAGTACTTGATTTTATCTACTCCATGTTTTTTAGAACTCTAACAGCAACGAAATAAGCTTTGAAGAAAGTGAGTGGCTCCAGCTCAGGGAAGACAGACAGTCAGATAATGCTTCTACTGCAGTATAAATAAATTCAACCAGCTATCATATTCAACCAGTATGAATATAATTTCCTGTAGAGGCAAAAAGGCATGTGTGGGGAAGATCCACAGACCCTGACATAAACCAGYTGGAATTCAGATCTCCACATACAAACTGTTCATCATTCTCTTTTCAAGCAAGAGTCCACCAACGCCTAGATGTCGTTTCAGATTACAACCAAGAGGCAATTTAATTGTGGAGCTCTATCACAGTACTTGGCACAAGAGTGAGGGAGAGAATGCCACAGGTGAATCTCCCCAGTGGGAAAGAATCTGCACAGGCACAATCAGCCACCACAGATGGAGTGTAACACCACAGGGAAGAAACCACAACAACTTGGAAAAGTGAGAGGGAAAACTTCATCAGTAATTCCCAAATGCAGGAATTCACAATCAGTTCATGTAGGACTGAGGAGCTCCACACATCTCACAAACGCCCTCTACCGAGAAGTGGGTCTGACAGGAAAAAMCACTCTTTTCACACATTTATGCAGCTCAAGGCACTTGATAATTCCAGGGCTAATTCCAGATTTGCACACCACAACATGTGTAGTCCCATGAAGAGCCAAGCATATCTGCCACCAAAGCTACCTGCAGGAAGTAGCCTTTAARTAAGTATGTGTACTTGCACATTAAATGAAAACCGGGTTCAAATGGAGCCCTGGAAGTGATCATGTTTGAAGGCCTGATTGTCAGTCAAATTTTAAAAAGAAACAAAGCAACAACCAAGGAACAAATACTACCTGAATTTAAACACTRAGCATTAGGAACCAAACCTTCAATAAATTTTGTAATATCACTCATTACATCAGTAGATACAGCTGGAAAGTGTGCATGCATTGTAGCAGAGAGTGACATCTTCCAGGCAGTCAAATGTACAATAACCTAAAGTAACTCACTGTTTTTTTTCTTGTTATTTCAATAGAAGCTTTCTTATTTTGATGGAGGGAACTCYGCAAACCAAAATGGAAATTCAGGTGCTTCCAGCACTAGACAAAGCTGGAAAGCTAGCAGGTGCAGCTTTCTCCAATATTCATGCAAGTTCTCTTTTGGGAAACAAAACCTTATCTTATTGATATAAATTCAATTTTTTGTACCATTTTCAGGGTGCTGGTTTTATTTATGGCATGAGGGTAACAGGTGCCAGTACCTTTAACMACATTAATAAAGGAATGAATTGGGTGCTTAATGTTAAACACACAGGTCATCCTTCTAAGCACAACTGTAGCTTTATGTATGCATTTACATTCCATTTGTTTTAYTGTATTAATTCAGTAGGACTTCAACTCATTAAAAGGTTAAAGAGCACACCACTGAGCTCCCAACTGGAGTCAAGACCCAGGCTTCAGAGCCACTTAGAAACAAATGYGATATCAACATCTTCCATCCCCTTTGTCCATGATAGACAACTAACAGACAGCTGYTCCTATAGATTCAAAATAATTATTTTCTGTCAAGGAAGTATCAAGGAATGGCTTCAGTTCCCTCTGCACTCAAAAGGACTGCACAATGCCAGCTTACTCTACTTCTGTCTCAAGTTATCTTCCTAATGTGGTGTTAAGAAGCACATTATTGAACACACATGACAAAAGAAAAACATTGCTATTAGTTCCTCCTAGTGCGAAGATAATGGCATTCCTGTGCTTGAGCTCACATGACACTGGAGCCACTTCAAAGAAAGTGACAATTTTATTGTSGGCCCATTCATCACACTCAGTGGGGTTTTACTGCAGACACCCATGGGGTTTGTATTGGGTTTATCTGACAACCTCTCCAGAATTAATTTGTTTTTTATATTTCAGTGCAGCTGTATTCCTTATGTGTTCCTAGAAAAAAATCAGAGCATTGCCAGCTAAGTCTTCTTTTAGCATCTTTATCACATGACAGAGATTCAAGTTTCTTTATTGTTACTGAGGTTGATTGTTGATTGTCTTGTATTAGACAATCCAGTCAGGTAAGTAATCATGTGATTCTCACCTAAAAATAAAAGATACAAAGTAACATTTGTATCGTGCTGATTTTTACCTAAAATGTGTTCTGAAATATTGTTTCTATTTATAGTGGAATCAAATGCTGACCAAACTTTATGGGTTCATGTTCATCAATTAATGTGGAAATAATCACTATTCTACCAAGCATGACAAAAAGCTTTGAAAGATCTATCTCAATTTAGAAACTACGAGTTGTTGATTTTTTCTATGGTGTTTTTAAACATTTCTATTTAAAGAGATCCTACTAAATACAAACACAACTACTTTTTGAGCTACATTCAACAGCAGATTTTCAATAGGCATTTCACATTTTAAAATAATTAAATTATTGAAATATTACTGATATTAAACATGCTAAACTAATTTAGTCATTTCATAGTATTGTGGGAGCACTAGAACTGCATTTAGATGATAATTAAGTTCCATATGTATTGAAAAACAATTCACTGTCACCAAAAACACTGCATTTTGGTGAAGGTCAGTCACTACGCTGAGAACCATAGTACTTTATTGCAGATCACACACCATTGAGACGCATTATTGCTTTTAGTTCGTTTGACATACACAAACCTCAGCATTCTCTCTACGCAGCAGAGCAGCAGATTGCATTAAAAACGTTTGGAAACCCAGCCTGGGTGCTACCGATACAGCACCTTTTACAGTACTCCAGGAGACAGACATTGATTTAACTGCCTGAACTAGGGGCTGCAGTAAATAACATGCACTTATTGGAGCACTTTTCACCTTCTTTCAGTAGATGCAGGGCGGGTTCCCTTTACAAAGGGTGTTCTGATGTCTTACAACAGTTATTTCAACCATATCATTAACACAGTCATTGAAGCACCTCTTAAAGACACAAGAGCTAAATCCAAAAATAAATAAAATAAACACCAATTCTCATCACTTCCCCTCTTCTGCCTGTTTCCATGCCTATGAGCATACATGACAGAGGGAACAATGCTTTTTGATACATCAGCTTGAAGTCATGCTGCAGCCTGTTACAAGGGAGGCTCTCTTTTGAGTTTAGAAGCAAAAGAGTAACTGCCCCTCTCTGGATTTGGCGACCTGATTTCACTTTCCTACACACGCCAAATAAACTACTGCACACCACTGAGTGAATGACAAATTAGCATTTCCCCTTTACTGGTTTCCTGTCTCCATCCTTCCACTCTACATCTTCCCATGGAACCCTCWCTAGGCTCAAACTACTGAGTTGAAGCACTGCCTTGCGGCAGATTACCAGCAGGAGTGTCTGGCTCATGCACGGACTCGCATGCACAGTTCTTCTGGAGCTGCTCCAACTCCACATACTGAGCACGCTGGCAAACTATTAGTAGCAATTATTGCCATTAAGTTATTTGTAGCAACTTTGAAGTGGGTAATACTATTTGTTTCCATTCAATTTCTGTTTGTTTGAATTCAGAATCGTGGAACTACAGCTTCCAAGTCCTGCAGCATCCTTTGTTATTGGATTTAGTCATAAAGTTGATAAGCTCTAGATGCTCCGGCTAGCAGAGTCCCGGCTCTTCCCGCCGGCGGCAGCCGGGACGGGGATGGGGCCGGGGCAGGGAGCGGCTCCGGGGCCGGACGGGGGTGATGGTCGGTACAGCGGGTACCCCAGCGCG